>CAMAPE010000077.1:9270000-9870000 GCA_945859875.1 Cuscuta europaea | reverse complement strand
CAGCACGAGCTCGAGAGGAATTGGTCCAAAGAAGGAGGTTTGAGAAGGGAAAAGTTAGGAAAAGTGAGAAGAATTAAGGTAATGACCTTATATTAACTTTTCCTTTATTTTTCTTCTACCATATGAGATTTATGACATATGAGGATACCCTAGGATTGTTCTACATGTTTAGAAGTGTAGAATGAGGGGTTGGAAGGTAGTTCTAAGTCCAAGAACGGACTTAGAAGCCAAAACGACCAGTTCGCCGGAAAATAACCTTTTAGAGGTTATTTGTATTGATATGAGTTTTGTGATGATAAAACCATGTTAGGAGCTTAACTAAAGATTTTCTAGAGTTCGCCGGAGTTTCGCCGGAGTTCAACCGAGGAGCGTAGAACACGCTAAAGCTCATTTACGGTGAGTGGACGGCTTAATATCTTATAACTTTTGAGTTAATTATGAGATTACCTAAATAAATGTTATATGTATTTATAATGATGTTTAAAAGATATTTAAACATGTGATTAGCCAAAAATGATTAGACATGTATGAAATGAAGTACATGAATATGCATGGAATATGATATGAGAATTGCATGCCATGTATGAAAGGTAAAGGAAGCATAGAATGAATATTATTAACTTAATATATATGATGATTAATTTGACATGTATAAGGATTGAAATGACGGTTAACGAAAACGTTGACCGATGGATAGTGGATTAATTAATACCGGTTGGTATTAGTTAATTATAAATTTATATAAATGCATGGCTTTGCATGAATTGAGATACGTAAGCTTTATGAATTTATTTGGCTATGAATATGATATAGACTCTATCTAGGTTGATAGGAGGTTGATCATAGGATTATAAACTTGGTGGAGGACCCTAGGACTAAAAGTCCTTAACATTCATATTATAAATTGGTGGAGGACCCTAGGACTAAAAGTCCTTAACACTCATATTATAAATTGGTGGAGGACCCTAGGACTTGAAGTCCTTAACACTCGGACTACAAATTGGTGGAGGACCCTAGGACTTGAAGTCCTTAACACTCATATTACAAATTGGTGGAGGACCCTAGGACTGGAAGTCCTTAGCACTCGGATTATAGATTGGTGGAGGACCCTAGGACTTGAATTCCTTAACACTCAAATATATATATTGGTGGAGTACCCAAGGATTATGTTATCCTCAAGACTAATAGTTTATAATATTGAAATATGGATAAGGAGGAGTCCCATACACTCATAAGTATATGGGTGGGTTGGGGTTTTTAGTGAAGAATATTGACTACTACTATTTTCCCCAAATAAAATGGTGATCTACGGATCGGGTATTTTCCAAGTGTATATATACATACTATTAAGTATTTCTTAACTTGGGGGGAAGGACTATTTACATAAGTATCACCCTATGTTTGGGTCTTATACTTGAAACGTTAGTTATTCTATATTTAGCTTGCTACTCGTTCGGTACTTGTTCTGACCCCTTCGGGGGGGCCACCATTTCAGGTTGAAGTTAAGGCTTGTCATCTACACCTTTGCACGGGTGAAGAGAATCCAGAGGAAGACGTGGTTCGTGCTCCCTCTACTATTTCAAACGATAAACTATGCTCATGGATACTTTTGTATTAATGCATTGTTTTTGGCCCGCGAGCTTACATTTTGGCCATGTGTGGCCCACGATTGATTATTGCATATTTCTGCTATTCATTAATCTAAACTGTGATATTGTTGTGTATGTTTACCACTGAGTATGGATATCTTATGTTCATGGACGCCTTGTATGATTAAGACATGTTGACTTGCGAGTGACATTACTTGGTCATACGGCGATTGTACACGCGCCTAGATGTGGTCTGGGGCGTGACAAATACAGCAGGCAACCGTCGCATCAGGGGCGTCAGCTAAAGGCAGTATGGCGGAAGTAGCTTTACTTCAAATGCACGGGACGACCATCCCTTAAGCCAAAGCCTTCTGGTGAGACCCCCTGGAAAAAGCCCTAGAGAAGAGGTTCGTCTCCGTGGGGGACATCGGCTCCAAGGCACCGAACCCGGAAAGAAGATAACTGCATCCCAAGGCCCATCTCAGGGGACGCACATCAGGAGACACGGAATGACTCATTGACTTGGGAGGCGCCAAAGATGTTAGTATCCGACGTACGTTGGATTCAAATCTACTTCCTTATGTTCCGCACACACTCAAAACATAAGAAGTGGGGGACTTGTGTTGGGTTAATGGCCCGATGGGGTTTGGCCCATAAACTCCTAAGGCCCTTGGGGACGGACGTCCCCAGAAGACCCGAGACAGCGGGATACCATTCCCCACCCAGGGGACGTACATATCCTAGTGTGACAGGTACCTTGGCCCAGAGGCAGCATTAGCCGTACGTCTCGAAGGATTTTGCTTAGCAGGAAGCCCAAGGGGATGAACGTCCCCAGAAGGCTTGAGGCAGTGGGATATATTCCCCATACAGGGGACGTACGTATCCTATCGTGACAGGTACTTTGTCCCAGAAGAAGCACCAGGCGTACGTCTCGAATGACTTCGCTTAGCAGGAAGCCCAAGGGGACGAACGTCCCAAAAGGCTTAAGGCAACGGGATACCATTCCCCGTACAGGGGACGTACGTATTCTATCGTGGCAGGTACCTTGGCCCAGGAGCAGCACTAGACGTACGTCTCGAAGGATTTTGCTTAGCAGGAGGCCCATGGGGACATACGTCCCCAGAAGGCCCAGGACAACGGGATACCCGTCCCCATCTAGGGGACGTACGTATACTAGTGTGGTAGGTACTTTGTCTCAAAAGCAGCACGAGACGCACGTCTCGCAGGACTTCGGGTCCAACAGGAAACCAGAGGCAAGCTCATGGGGACAACCGTCCCCACCCCTTGGCGGACAGCCAAGATCCTGACGGGATTCTGCATTTAATACAGGATATTTGGTGGTTGCGCATTTAATGCAGAAGATATGATGGTCGGGATCAAGCTATGCAAGCCCATGGGGACGAACGTGTCCACCCCTTGGTGTGAAGCCTAGATCCTGGGGGTCACACATTTAATACATAATATTTGGTAGTTGGGATCAAATCATCCACAACTGGGTTCAATGCATCTAGCCACCCATTGGCGGTATAAAAGGGAGCATTTATTTCATTGTAACGGATCGTAACTTAGCACTCTAGTCTTATAACATTCATAGCAGCTCGTAACATAGCAGTGAGACGAATGACCTCACGCCATAAAATTATATTGAGACTTCTTATTGGGTCTCATCTTACTTGTTTGATCTTACTCTTTTAAAATACCCACTCGAAGCCCTTAGGTTGTGTGTTGGGTCTACGGGTTGAAGGGAATAAACCTCAACAAACAGATATGAGGGTCGGGAACGTGGACGGTGGTGGTGCTATGGAAGACGAAGCAAGATTTTTACTTTATAGCTTTGTTGCTTTTTAATTTCTTTGATCATACTGTTTGCTTTTAGTTTTGTTTTTCCATTGCTGTAAGACTGTGAGTTTGGATTTGAGTGATGAGAGGTCTGCTTTAACCGTCTTTGACTCATTTGCGCTCAATTAAGGATTCACGAGTTATATTGCTTCCTTGGAGATGATTAACTCTAAGTCCGGTTCAAGGGTCGGCGGTTGCCAATAGTCTTTTTGTCATTTTATCCCACATCTGAATGTTTCGATATATCAATTTAAGCCTACTTCTTCCAAAAAAAAGTAAAAGATTAAGATTAATCTAAGTTGATCAAGTGAATAGGAAATGAGACTATCAAATTGGGACGGAGGTAGTATAAAATGTATTTTTATTATGAACTATTGAATAATGAAGAAAAAACTAAAGTTATGCTACTATCAATTACAAATACAATTGGAAAAGTAATTTTCACTCGTACGTATTTCAATTGTATAAAAAAATATTACAACAATTCTGTCAATGTTTTAGGAGGTGTTTGAAACTGATTCTGGTTCTGCTTCTGATTCTGATTCTTTTCTAAAAGCAGAAGTAGAAGCAGAATCAGAACCAATTTTTCAGAAAACTGGTTTCTCCAGCTTCTAAAAAACTGCTTTTAAGAGTAATTTGGATTTTGAAGCACTAAGAAGTACTTATTCACCTTCAGCCAAACACTTCTTCTTGGAATAGAAATAGTTTTGAGAAATACTTATCCACCTTCACCCAAACACTTGTTCTTGGAATAGAAATAGTATTAAGAAATAGAAAGCATATCAAACACCCGTACTAACGTAAAGATTCTCGGTGGAGAGCAAGGAAACTACGTGCTCCGAATTTCATTTATTTGGAGAATAGTTTGTAGTTATTGTCCTATTCATCATGCACGTGGTACGAGGTTAAAGGGGACCCTAACACAGAAACACCTTACACAATCTCTCTCTCAATTTAGGGCAGGGGCAACCGCCCTTGTATTAAAAACTAAAAACCAATATGTATATACGGAGTATAATACTTACAAATTATTCATCCATTTTTAATTATCCGATATATATACGAGTGTTTGTCCCCTTCATTTTAAATTTTAAAAATTGATTTTATACTTTTAAATAATATTAATTCAAGTTTTAATGTTTAATTAGTGAGCGAGGAAAGAGCTAATATAGCTTAGTTTAGTTTAATGTTTTCCTTAAGAACATACTCCGTATAAATTATTTGCATGTTGTTTTGAGAAATAGATAATAAGATGTGGAATTTCTAAATCTAAAATTATATAGACACGAGTTTAGCCGTTATAAGATCAAGTTTAAGTGGATTCATATATAAAACATATGTGATATTACCTCCTTCTTAAATAATTGCAAAAATAAAAAATTCACATTATTCATGTGCTCTACTTTGACTATTTTTATTAGATTTTTCAAATATGATTTTTCTGAAGTTTTTTCAACTAGAGAATTAAATATATTAATGATCAAAGTTGTGCGTACGTTGATAAGTTCAACGTGTAATTAAAATGACTAGGACGACTAGTGGAAGTTAAGTGGTCGAATGACATTAACTCTGATACTAGATAAGTTTAAGAGAAAACAGCTAAATTAACCCTCATACTATTAGCCATTTTACAATCAGGTCCTTGAACCGGAAGACTTACAGGTATACCTCTCAACTGATTAAAATTTAAGCATTCAAATCTCTCATGAGAAGAGGTAATTATCAAAATAGGACTAAAACTCACTCACTTTGCACAAATAGGACAAACAAATAAACTATGTTTTCATATGACTAATTATGTGTGTCTTCGACAAATATACCCTTATAGCTATTGAAATGTTTTAATTCATAATAAAATAATAAAAAGTAATAAAAATTCGTAAAAATACTAAAAATTTAATGAAAATATTTCGATAATAATAATTTATTTATTTTTTTAAAAATTAATCACCGCCGCTCTGCCGCCTTAGCACCACCACCTCGAGTCATCAGGAAAAAATGCCAAATTCATTACAAATGTCATTTTTATGGCAGAAAACAATGAAATTGTTGGCATTTTCAAAGAGATATATGCCTTTTTTGGCATTTTTCAGGGGGGAAATGACAGTTTTTAGGAAAAATGGCATTTTTTCAGCGGTCGGAGGTGGTGGTGCAGGGAGGTAGTACAGGTGGTGGGAAAGGCATCCATGGTTTTTTTTATTTTTTATGAAGTTTTTCTATTTTTTATTAATTTAAAAAAAAATATTTTTTTTGAATGTTTTATTTTATAAATATTTTATAATTTTGTAATTATTTTCCTACGAATTTTTGAAGTTTTATCGAATTTATTATGAATTAAACATTTAATTATGGCTTTTGACTATTTTTAACTCATACAGTATTTAAAAAAAAGGGTAAGAATGGAATGAAAAAATAGGTATGTTTCCGATAGGACTAATATATAGCATGTCCTATTTTGAGTAAAAAAAACATACTCCCTCCGTCCCCTTTTAAATGTCCCGGAAGAGGGTGGCACGAGTTTTAAGAAAAGTAGGTTTGTGTGGTTGATATTAATAGATAAAGTAAGAATAAAGTAAGAATGATTTTGAGCCACACAAACTTTACCAAATAAGGTATGTGACAATTAAATAGGAACATCCCAATATGGTAAAATGGGACATTTAAAAGGGGACGGAGGGAGTATATAGCATGTCCTATTTTGAGTTTTAGTCCTATTTAGAGTAGTTTGAAGTATCTTCTTACTCGTATTTAGGGTCATTATTTATAGTTCTTTATTTCAAATTGCTACGTAAAAAATTCCAACTTTGTTTAATTAATCATCCATGCCAATTGCCAAATGTCTCCCATTCTGTGTGACTTCTCTTTATCCAAAACAAGCATGAGGGTTCATTAATTAAAGCCGTAGTTGCATGACAAAAGCATATGGAGTCTACGTTATATTAATCCGACGGCTATTATATGTACTGTACTGCGTGCATAAGAATGAGCGCTCATATGGAAAAACATGTGAAAATGAGATCCAAACAGCATATGCTGCTTGCTATATACGTACACACCATATTATACCACTCATAATGGATTCCTTTTATATATTTCTTGAAATTAAAAATTAAAGGGAAGATGACACACATGAAAAGACAAGAGAAAATCGGCGAGCAAGGTGAGGATATATATATATAGAATTAAGTTAAAGTCAGAAAATGATCTTAAGAGAGGAATGAGAATGAATCTAGACCGTTAGATTATATTTTGTGAAATTGAATGTGCAGGAACCGAAATGTGCATTAGATGAAATCAAAATGTGCAGCACAAAAAGTAAAGCACATTGATATTATGTGAATCAGAATTGTACATTAAAGCAAACCGAAATGTGCACTAGGTGAAACTGAAATGTGCATAATAAAAACTACAATGCGGTGACATTTTTGTGCCTTTTATTCTGCACATTTCAATTTCACATAATGCACATTTGAGTTTAACTTTTCATTCTTCACATTTCAATTTCACTTAATGCACATTTCAGTTTTACCATATGCACAATTCAATTTTACATAATACAATCTGATGGTCCAGATTCATTCTCATTTCTCTCCTAAGAGTCCTTCTCACTGAAACCACTCCCATTATATATATATATATATATATATAGACACACACACATACATACACACACATTTTGGAAGTCGTACCAGCCACCACCTTAATTATATTAGTCGAATAAAAATCACCCATTTATAATTTGAAATTTATAAAATTCCCATTGAGGTGGTTGTATTGACATTTGGCATAGAATGATTTTGCTGATTTATTAAAAATTATACTTAAAATACTATTCCGATCCCTCTGTCCGGTGGACTTTGCCAAGTGCAAAGTAGGTGATCAATGAGAAAATTAAAAACTGTGTGGTTGAGATTTGTGCAGAGGAGAGAGAAATTTACAGAACCACAAATTAGTTGTTTTAATAGGAAAGTGACAAAGTGATTTAGTGTAGCTAAAATGACCATCATTATACAACGAGAAAAGTAACTTCAACCTTACCTTTTTTATTATTACACAATTAAACGCGTAAAATGAAAAATTACGTGTTTGATTAAATGTTGGTTGATAAGTTTGATAAGCCGAAATCTATTATATTCTAATTTGGATTTTGCAACTTTATAAAACATTCAATATACTCCGTAGTTTCTAAATATGAAAATTTAAATATTAATATTGATTTAACTATCCGGCCAAATGGATAATTTAACTGTACCATATATTAGCCAACCCTAAAATCTTCAAATTGCAATTCAATTTGGGACGGAGGAATAAATTCCCACATTTTATTTGCTATATATACACAGACATATCCCACATCTTCTCTCCTTACAAACTCACATATTTCAACAGTTTTGTGGGTTTAATTAATTAAACACATTTTCCATCTACCCTGCCCATCATCATCTCCACTACTACCAGCTATGAAGGTAATGCATCTTCATCTGATAAATGATGATGCCAATTTTTCTCAAATCTTATAAACTCATTTATGTCTCTTTGGTTTTTCAATTTGAAACCATTCTTTCTTAAGAGTAAATGTGATGTTTACCATATATGTTCATCAACCTGCAGATCTTTAATTGGATACATGGAAAGATCCATGGGAAGCAACCCATCATCACCACCAGTACCAGCAAACCATATCCTAACACAACGGCATGTAAGATAATTACTTCATCACTGGATCGATCAACTTTTTTTTGAATCTTTTTAATCACTACATTATTTATGTGAATTTTATAAATTTTTCTTTTTTTGTGAGAGTAATTTAACAATGACTATTTTTGTATCACTTTCATACTATAAATAACTCTGCATATAATCATCAAAGTTCAACATTATAGATCAGAAAAGTCAAAGATGACCGATCCTTAAGAAACATGGAGCGTATTATTAATTCTAGATTAATCTTTCTTAGTAGAATATCACCTCTCAATAAAGTACCCATTATATTGTCCCATTTTGTTAGTTCTACATTTCCTTTTAAGTGTTCAAAATGTTTGTGTCAAATACATCATCAGCAAGTAATTAACTTAAATGTGATGAAGACTAAAAAAGAACACATATTTATCCCAACGAGCTACCATCATGTAACTAAGTCTTACTAGTAGTCATATTGGTCATATAATTATATGACTTTTTTATAATTAGGTTCGTCATATTGACTTTTTTTATTAATGATGTCAAACTTTGGACAATGATTTAATTATTATAGTTATATATAATTTCTAAATTTTATACTTCTGGAAATATTTTGAACAAGGAACATTTTAATATAATTTTCATATTCTAAATAATTTTGTTTTAAAAAATATCATTGATCAAAATGTATTACCATTGATCAAGAAAAGTGAGAACATTTTCGGGCCGGAGAGATTAGAGTAATACGTAGTAGTTAATTAATGTCATGCAACTAATAATGAATTTAAGTGTCTACCCTATATTCTTCAACGAAATTATAACAGTGGTTTTAGTGAACCTTATATGTGACTATGACTTGATTCATGATAACTTTAGTCACATTCGAGTCAATAAATTAATTCTAAGTATTTCAATAATATTTAAAGAAATAACTCTAAAATTATAGATTATGTGCACGAATAAAAGTATTTTTATTTTGTGCTATGAATAAAACCCATTCAATTCAAATAGTTGTGTTTGAAGAATTCCATATTTTTTTGTCAAATTATCAAGATTTTTTATATTTCTTTCGTGATTTTCCCTAGATAAAGGGCCAAAAGAAGAATTCAGTGACTGGCCTAATGGAATATTACTAACCATTGGCACATTCGGGAGCAATAAGCAGAATCATAATACTCATCTCAGCAAAGATACAGAAGCTTCTCCTCCCGGCGGCGGTGGTGATAAAGAACGGCAACAAGAACCGCCGCTTACGGTTGAAGAAGTCGGAGAGCTTCATAAAGAGCTCAAACTACTAATGCATAAACATCCCGTTAGGGAAAGTAATAATAACGGCGGCGGCGATGAGCTGGAACAGTTTTTTGATTGTCTGGATGATGAGGTGGAAGGGGATGGAATAATACGTGACATCATTTCATCCGACGGCCAGGATTGTTCTGCCTTCCGCAGGTTGTTTGGGAAAGCTCTCCTGGCAGAGAACAGTTACACTACTGCTATGAGCAGAAAGTCACTCTCTCTTTTCTTCAAGAAGTCCATTCTCTGCCGCGGCGGATTCGTGGCTCCTCATATTCCCCGTCCTCCTCTTCTCCCCGAAGATGCAAAATCGGAGAAGTCGAGAATGGACAAGGTTCGTTCCATATTCCCACACCGGTAGTGGCACACCAGCCAAGTATAAAAATACAAAAACTGTGATTTGATCGACTAACACTTTTAATAATTAATTCTGGTGTGTAGATTCTGAGGTCAATATTGCAGAAGAAAATATACCCACAGGGGGCTACAATGCCGAGGTCATCCCAAAAGAAGTACAAGCTGGAGGATAACACCTTATATTCATGTGAGAAATCTGACAGTAATGAAGATAGTGAAGAAGATGATGTGGATGAAGGAGTGGGGAAAGGAAGCGGTGAAGCGAACAGCAAATGGGTTAAAACGGATTCTGATTGTAAGTTTTCTAATTATTAGAATAAAATGGTTAAATAAGAATTACTCCCTCCGTCCCGGAATTATTTCATTCTTTTCTTTTCGGTCCATCCTAAATTTATCTCATTTTTCCCTTTTTGGTAAAGAATATGTGGTTCACAACCATTCTTACACATTTCTCTCTCCTCTGCATAACTCTCCACCACACAAATCCCACTATCTTAAAACTCGTGCCCGGTCAAAACCGGAGTTAAATATGGGACGGATGGAGTACTACGTAGAAAATAGGTAGTACTCCTAGTAAAATGCATTTATATTAAAGGAGATGGTGTTGTTGTAGGGGCATAACGGCTGGTGGTATCACTTAGTCACATTAAATGACATGAATTGAAATAGAATATCGCTGCAGTGATATCATGGGTTCATGTTAGTCAACAACAAATTCTTTTGGGATGGCTTGAATGTTGTTGTATTAAATCATTACTTAATCAGATCATGTGGATCAAATAGAACACAAGCAAACCTGAAATTTTAATTTAAGAAAATTAAAATTCTAGAAACAATTATTAAAACTAACCGATGAAATTGAACTTTAATTTTGCATTATTCTTTTGATAACATTTCATTAAATTTACTGTTTTTTAATCATTCATTTCTGTATAATTTATAAGTTGCATATTATTGAATATAAATGGTACTCCGTTATAAACTTTATTGTGCTAATAATAAGGATATTTACAAAATAACGAGTTTTTTTGTGTTTCTATAAAACAATTAACACCAAATAACAACCCAAATTCATATTGTTGCAGTCATTGTTCTGGAGTTGTGAGATTCTCCTCTTCCATAATTGGGCAACGTCGGGAGATCCCAAGGTAAAGAAGCTCATTCAACGTGTTCATAGTTACGTTGTACTAACAAGACTGTACTTTCTAGTTTTGAGTTTTGACTATTGATATACTATTAAACTTGAATTAAAACTCATAGAGTCATTCATTTTTGAAAATATATTACACGTTATTAATTATTTAAAAGAGGTTTATATACGTTTTTAGTCCCTGCAAATATGACACACTTTGTTTTAAGTTCCTGCAAAATATATTTCTTGTTTTTCATTCCTACAATATGTACTATTTTGTTTTTAGTCCATCTCTAATTCTGAAACTACTCTACTTACAGAAAAAGTTACGGTCGGATACATAAATCTACTGTAAATATTTAAATTTGTCATTTTATAATTTGTTTTAGGCTAATATGAGAGTTAAAACATTTTAAAAATTAAGTATTCACTTTTTAAAAATATATATTAAACACCTTCTACAAATAAAGTTAAATACGTTTTTAATAACATGACAAAAAATTAGGGGAAATTTATTAATCGAAGTTACTTTGAGGTCAAACAGAGGTTGTTATTATCATTGATGGACTAAAAAGAAAACCAACATGAATTACATGGACAAAAAAAAAAATTGCAGGGATGCAAAATAAAATGTAATATATTTGCAAGGACTTAAAACAGTATTTAAACCTTTAAAAGAACGAGACACTAATTTCACAATAGTATTTTACCTCACATGTTTGGAATTAGTTTTAACTATGATATTTCAAAATTTTATTCAATACTTATACGTCACCCTTAATTACCTTCAAAACAATACTCTTATTTTTCAAATTACCAAAACAAATCTTAAATATACGTTATTTTGTTTATATTTTTCACATTGATTTGCAAATTATCTGGACCTCGTTTTCTAATAGTTCACATCGATCCTTTTCACGTATATATATAAACTAAACGCTTTTAGATTTCATTCCATTGATCTTTTTTAGATTAATGGAATTTTACATATAAATTAAATATATATTCTTTTGTTATGTGAAATTTGGTTAGTAGTTATGTGTTGGAGTGGAATACACAGATGATTACAGGTGGCTGGTGAGGACATGATGATGGATTAGTTGCAACTTGCAATTCTTGCAAGCATAACCGACGACATGATACAACATTTTTCTGATCGAACTCTGATACTACTTTGACATGACTTTTTGCCATGGCTGATCTCATTATTGTATACTACTAGTAGCATATTGCTCTAATTTTGATGTTCCAATTTCTCTTTTGATCCTTTCAATATTGTTGCTTTTTGGAAATAACACCACACAATAAAGTGACAATTACTTAATAGAGTACAACTTTGTCCCTCCAAAATAAGACTCAACCACACACAAAATTAATTAGGGTTGGACCCGAAAAATCGAAAACCAAAAATTGAATCAAAACTTATTGAAGCACAACCGAAGTGCAAAGACCCCGATTGAAGCACAACCGAACTGCAAAAACCCCGAAAGTAAAAAACTGGACTGACAATTTTGATTTTGTCCCTTCAAAACCGAACCGAATAAACCGAACTAATTGAAATATGATTTTTTACAGTATTTACCTTTAAATTATTGCCACATACGAAGTATTACATAATTTGCCACACCCTCTACATTACTTTCAACCTGACATCTCTGGATAATCCAATTTTTTGTGTGTTATGAATTATCTAATTAATTCAAATCTCATAAATAATCAAAAAGCAAAACCTACTCCAAAGCAGAGACACGTTGGTAACAAATAGTCTCCGACTAGGAGTCTAGGACCAATGTTTTACAGACAGTCAGACACAGCATCTTTCTTGGGTTACTATTAGTTTATTATTCCCTAATATAGTTATTGACAGAGTCACAAAGGAGAATATACATATCCCAAAAACATAAACAAAATTTATTTCAAAAGCCAATTCAACTGGTGAAAACACCTCTAACTAGTCCCTGTAAGGAGCCCCCCATTCCTGCACCTACGGCTTCGGCCAAATATTTTGCCTGCACAAGTTGAGAGAAATGAAAACATTTGTTAAAATTGAATTTCTTATGCGATGAAAAGAAATTGGATCAAATTAATCTCCAAATCAAAAACAAAAAAAAAAAGATACCTCCTGGGCACTCTTTCTTAGATCAAATGCATCTTTAATCCGAGCTTTCAAGAATGCCCATGTATCATGGAAATCTGTAACAAGGAGAGCAAGAGTTTATAAACAACTATAGAGGTTTAAGTCTAAATCCAAACCTAATGCAAGCGGTGTTCTAAGAAAATCTCCCTAGACCCCAGAAACATGATAAGTCATTGTTAATTGTGAAGTGTCTTCCGACTTACAACTTTGGATGCGATCTGGACCTATGAGTAGTTAAGCATGGTTCTTGGATTTGATTTTCTTTGGTTCCTAAAAGCTAAACTGTGAGAATAAAAAAGATCATTTTTTTGCAACACGGAGTACATTAAAAAAGAACACATCATTTGTAAAAAGGATGTGTAAAAAGGATGACACCCTCTCTAAGCCAACCCAAGTCTTTGCTTGGAATTGAAAAAGGATGACACCCTCTCTGAGCCAACCCAAGTCTTTGCTTGGAATTGAATAGGGGGTCGCTTCTTTGTGTCACCCTCTTCTCACCAGGTGAGCTAACCCGACAAGAATACACCATTTTAAATCCTATATCATCTGTATTAATACTACCTCCGCCCCCCTAAGATTGGGACAAAAGAGAGTAGTGCTATTTTTAAGAAAGTAGAGTTATGTGGTTGACAATGAATTGATAAAGTGGGAATAAAGTAAGAACGAATTAGAACCACACAAATATTATCAAATATGATATGAAACAAATTTACCAGGACAAACGAAAATGAAAAAATGAGACAATTATAGTGGGACAAACAGACATGAATTTTTATAGGACAGCAATTATAGTGCGACAGATATGTGCATGTTGCGTTGGATGTGTGGACATACTAGAAAGGACAGCGTAAAGAATGAGATAATCAAACAAAAGGTGGGATAGCACCTATTGAAGATAAGATGCGGGTCTCGCTTGCGGTGGTTTGGTCACATGCGGAGAAGACCAAGTGATGCACCTGTCAATCGAGTTGAGATGTGTGGAGAAGAGGCAAGGAAGAGAGGGAGAGGAAGACCCAACCGACGTGAATTAGAGGAGTCAGAAGTGATATACTTCTTGAGTTTGATGAGAGTATGACTTGAAGAAAGCAAAGTGGAGGACGGGTATCCGTGTTGACTGTTGAGGAGTGATCTCTTATCATCTTTTCCCCCTCATCTTCATTTTCTTTCTTGTTTTTTTATTCTTGTTATCTTTATGTGTGTGTGTGTATATATATATATATATATATATATATATTCTTTTTATCCTTTTTATTCTATCATATTTATGTATATCCATCTCTTTTTATATTATCTTTTTTATCATAGCTTATCTTTTTATCTAGTTTATTTTTCTTTTCCTTTTGATGACGATATTGTGTGTCGATTCATGTTAGCCGACCCCAAAATCTTTTGAGACTAAGGCTTGAATGTTGTTGTTTATGGTTGTCTTACTTTCCTTTATGGTTGAGACTAAGGGCATGTTTGGACTTTGGATCCCACAAAATGGTAGGGATGGGGGAAAATGTAAGATAGATAGATGTTTGCATATTTAATTACAAGTTTTTTAAAATTTTACATTATTTAGACTTGGTCTTTATAATAGAAATGTAATTGGGAAGACTTATATGGAATATCTAACATTGATTTACTGAGTTTACATGAACTAAGTCTTTATAACTTCCCCCCAGCTTTGTGTCCTCTCAAATTTCTTCTATGCGTACATCTGTACTTTCTTTTGATATAATTACCCTAGCATTTTCCATGTTGCAGACCAGCCTATATGTTTAAAATCTTTTACATATTGAACATTTCAGAATTTGGATCCACCACACTTGAAGTGCTGCTCATACCTCCAATGTCACTCATCTCAGGGAAGGTTGGAATACACAGAAAAGATTACACAAAAAACATGCCACCTTAGCACTTAAAGCAAATGGCTAATGTTTTAATAAGAGTTAGGCAGCCTAGGACCTAGTAAACCTGCAGGGATTACAATGTTATAAAAACAATGTTTTAATGATCAGCATGCAAGTGTAGCACTATAAAACAATGTTTTAATGAGAGTTAGGCAGCTTCAAACTGCCTTAGTAAACAGGCTGGCATTAATAAAAAAAAACTTATAGAGTATATTTGGATAATTTCCATCATTTTCAATGGAGCCAAAGACTCACTATTTTTTGGCTTGGGAATATGATGGAATAAAGCAAAATGGCTCACTAAACTGTTTGTGCTTCTTTGTTATGAAGTAACAGTCAGCCTACGCAATTTTTGACGCAATTTTCACTATGAGTCATTCGGAAACAGTCTCTCTGTGCTTTAGTAGAGGGGTAAGACTGCGTACATCCGACCCCCCTTACCCCACCGTAGGTGGGAGCCTTTGCGGCACTGGGGTAATGATGATGATGAGAGTATATTTGGATACTGTGAAGTGCTATGGGAAAGGAAAAATCACCCAAGTAAGTTACTCCATACTTTCTTATGTTTGGTTTACCTTGGAAAATGCAAAGTAAAAGAAAATATGAATAAAGTAATTTATTCATGTTAAGATTGTCTGCCTTGGAACATACAACAACGACAAAGCCTTAGTCCCAAAAGATTGTTTGTCAACCACATTTACATTCCTTGGTATTTTCAGTGATCCAAATTGACCTATACTGCTGTATAGGACAACTTAGTGAATAGGCAATGATTAGTCGGGGCTAGGTGATTGTCAACCACATTTTTTTAGGTAATTTTTTAATAACATTGCTACGGAGTATTATAAACAAACCTGGAGAGTAATCAGTCAGCATGTATAGCTCAGTAGTAGAGTATATTCCACCAAGCCCAGTTCGCTTCACATACCAATCAATATCACTTCCATCATCACCAGCAGCATGCCAGATCTCATCAACCAACATTGCTCTTTGCTTGAAGCTTGTCAGAACGTTCATTGGATGTGCCTATTTAAATATTAAAATCATAAACTGCTATTTTAAATGTCTTTATTAGGTTTTCTGCTGTCCTACTGCAGCTTAATAATACAAAAATAAATATAGAAAACTACCTGTATACTGAGTGCTTGAGCCCATTTTGAAATGTAAGGGGACTGCAATTCTAACCGAAGTCTTACAATAGTTGCCACACGCTCACTAGGTATCATGGTTTTCAAATCCGTTCTTGATTCAATAACTTCAATTAGCCTTTCCAAACACTCGTCCATAAAAAACTGAAGAGGAAAAATCATTAAATGAGTTGTAAGTTTGTAACATTCAAAACTGGCTACAATTACTAAAAATTAGCACCATTATCAAGACAAACAAAACTAGAAGCATTTGATTACTGAAAAGTTGATAATAAAGATAGTAAATAACCTCCACGAGAGCAGCTTCTTTCCTATGAAAAGATCCCAGGATTGAAGGAGACAACCCAGCCTCCCTTGCACCTGCAATCATGGCTGCTTCAGTCCATCCCAATTTAATCTGGAAATGAAACAATCAAATCAAACCATGTAATTTCATCTTTTTCACTGAATTTTTCTGGATTAAAAGTGTAGGTTATCCGTCCAGCATTGTATTATCATTTCATCATTTCCCCTATAACTAAGATCTACGGTGAGAACTTGATGCAATACTGAAGAAACAGGGCACAGAGGGGAAGATATATGCGTACCACATGAGGGAGGGAGGCGCTTAGAACACGGAACTGCTCGTCCTGGTATTGAGCCCTATGCCTCGTTTTAGGCGTTCCCGGATCCGTCTTCTCTTCCTCGAAGCGGCGATATTTCTCTTCTTGGCTCTCCCCTGATGATGCAGCAGTGGATGATGCGGGGTCTGGAAAGGCAGAGTTTCGACTCGGAATTGTCTCAGATGCAACGGAGCTGGAAAAACGCGGCGTTTGGACCCGTGCAACATTAGGAACGGGAGAGAATATGAGCTGATTGTTGCAGCGGCGCAACGCCGGAAATAACCGCTTCGCGGTTGTTCGGAACATGATTTATGATCGTACAATCTATCTCGTAAGATACAGGTACGTGTTTATATACAGGCTTAGATACTTGAGACCGGATAATAAGAGAAATTTATTTATTTATTTATTTATTTATTTAAGCGAGTTCAGAAGTTCGAGTTTTTTCTCAAAATAATGCTGATTAAATTAATAATTTCCAAAATACTGTCTGTTAAAAATAATTTCTAAAATACTGTTGGATTAAATGTGATTAAAATATTTTTTTCTTACTAGCCAATTGCCAAAATCTAATAATAATGCAAGGCAATTATGCAACACCCGTATGCCAATTGCCAAAATCTAATGATACTAAGTACCACGTATATGGTAATGGATCCCATCCCAAATTAAAAAACTCCTTTTTTTTTAAGTGTTGTAACTTTTTTATTTGTACTCTAATTGTTACAAAAAATATATCAAAATTCGTAACTTTTTACTATCTTTCATATGACACAATTATCGAATATATAAAGAGAGATTTACCTAAATAGGAATAAAACTGGGTAGTATTGCAAAAATAAGATTGTTATGTTTATTTGATAAAAATAGGACTAAAAAGAGGTAATGTGACAAAACTATCCTTAATTAAAAAAACTTACTGTTCGCTAGCGCTACTGATGCACACTAGCGACGCACACCAGCCTCCATCGCTTCCCTATTGCTGCTTCTAATGGTGCTGCCACCATCCAGCAACAGAACCATCGCCATCATCCAATCAGACCACAACCTCAAGTCGCCGCCCTCCAGCTGCCGCCCTCCAGCGAGACACCAACTGTTGGGATAATATGCCAGGCCCAGTGCCATCGACACATTATCCCCGAGCTTTGGCCCAAGTAGGCCCAAGACGCAGTCTCACGAGCGGGAATCGTCCCTTGCTCATTTACTTGTTTATCGGGCTGGTTCGCCCATTAGCTTGGACATGTATTATGTATTTGGGCCAAGCCCACGTAGGTTAGACTTTGGACTTGTGATGGATGCCTATAAATAGGCCATCACCCCCCTTGTATTCTGGACGCTATTTTTACTATACTGAAATGCTGCTAGTTTCTCTACCCGGGATATTTTCTACCAACATTGGTGCTTTCATTGAGAGCTATCTCTCATTCTTCGGTAGGAACCGGTAGAGATTCAAGTGAGATTCCTAAAAGAAAAATTAATAATCGTCACAAATTTCCAAAAATATGGACGAACGAGCCAAAATTCAACAAGAAAATCATCCCAACAAGTGGATTGCTACAAAACAAAAACGTGGAATCTCTCAACCGGAGCAAGCATAGTCTGGATGAAACTCCGTCGATGCTGCAGATCTAGGAGCAGCCAGAGCACAGGCGGCAAGGTCCTCCACCTCCTCCGCGGAACCATAACTGGCAGCTCCCTCCGCCAACACCTTCCCGGAACGTATGGAGAGCTCGAAAGCTTCTGGTTGGCGCTCGTAGTTCACCCCTCCGCCTCAGTCCAAGAGCAGTCGAACGGTGGTTACTTCCCTCTCCACTATCGCACGTTCGCCAGGGAATCTATCGGTCGCCACCGCCTGAGATCGCAGCCCCTTCACGGAGATCGAAGCTGCTCTGCCCCTTGGCAGCGGCGACGCCCGGAGGAAATAGCATGCCTTAGTGCGCAGGGTCCATCTCTGGTCATGCTCTCCATCTGGCCAAGAGCCTTTTACTTGTACCTCCGTTCCATAAAAGGTGCCAAGGGACGACGAGTACGGCTGAAACATCCCAGCGATATCTGACATGTAGCCCAGCATATGAGACGACTTCCTCTCATCCTGGTCTTCTCTTCGGAAGCAACGCTAGTTGGACAGTGCTGATGGACTTCTCCTTCTCCTGGAAAGGCTTAATTTAATTTGACCTAGTCAAAATTGGCCTAAGGAATCCCAATGTGATTTTACAAAGCATCCTAATAGGATTTGGTGAATTCAACGAAACGTGGGCCATCCCACCAAGCAAAGGGCAATCATCAACGAGGGCAACCATCCCACCAAGCGGAGATGTATCAATCTTCAAAAAATAAAATTAAATTTGAAATTTCTATTATTTTTTTTTGAAATTGTAGGTTGATTATCCGTGCCAACTGGTCGTGGTTCCGGAGCACAATCACGAGGTCGAGCACACTAGGAGCTATCACCTCAGACGCTTGTATGCTCGATGCCATACATCATGCTCATACACTCAGGGCATGATGGATCTCGAAGGGAGTACGTGTCCCGGCAAGTTGAGTAGCCAAGAAGGAGGCCCTCCCGGCAACACTGATCCCGGGAAGGAGGGAATGAGTCGTCTCATTACCCCCGTCGACCAGGTAGGAGGGCTGGCTACCCCGGGAGACGTACCAGCACGGACCAACACTGATGTATCGGCACGGACGGATCCCGAATAGAGTATGTGTCCCGGCAAGTTAGCCACGACAGCCAGGAAGGAGGCCTTCCCGGGAACACCCATTCCGGGAAGGAGGGAACGATTCATCTCATCACCCCCGTCAACCAGGTAGGAGGGCTGGCTACCCCGGGAGACGTATCAACACAGACATACCCGCAAAGATGGGCCCTGAAGGGACGTGCCGGCACAGACGTACCAGCACAGACTAGAACAGACGTACCGGCACAGATGGGTCCCGAATAGAGTTTGTGTCCCGACAAGTTAGCCATGACAGCCAGGAAGGAGTCCTTCCCGGGAACACTCGTTCCGGAAAGGAGGGAACGATTCATCTCATCACTCCCGTCAACCGGGTAGACAGCTGGCACCCCAGGAGACGTATCAGCAGACATGTACCAGCACAAATGGATCTCGAAGGGAGTATGTGTCCCGACAAGTTAGGTAGCCATGGTAGCAAGGAAGGACAACTCGTCTTATCACTTCCGTCGACCGGGCTGGCGGTCAGCCTTCCCGGACAGACGCCATGCTAAATCTCGACCTCACGTATGCGAGAGAGTTGTAGAGTCTTCTGCGCAAGTTCAGCTCCGCGCTGGGCGCGCATGAGCAGAACTGGCCCCTGATGTGGTGAAAGATCTGAGGCTAAGGCTACACGAGCTGAGGAGAAAGGTCGTCGGAGGAGAGCCATATGTGGCCGACCTCCACGTCCCAGAACCATGCACTGGTACCATGATGAAGCATTGTTGACAAAGGGGCACAAACCTTGCAACACAGAGCTGTTACTCGAAGGCATGGAAACATCATTGCTAAAAAGGTACAAACCTTGCAACGCAGCGGCAGCGGCAGCCATGAAGGAGGCCCTCCCGGCAACACTCGTCCCGGGAAGTAATGAAGCACCGTTGCTAAAGGGGTACAGACCTTGCAACACGGAGCTGCTACTCGAAGTCCTGGAAGCATCATTGCTAAAGGAGTACAGACCTTGCAATTGCGGGCCGATCATGAAGGTCCAGAAGTACCGCTGCTAAGGGGTTACAAACCTTGCAACGCGAAGCCATTCCACAAGGGCGGAGCCAGGAAGGAGGCCCTCCCGGCAGCACTCGTCCCGGGAAGGAAGCACTGTTGTTAAGGGGTTACAAACCTTGCAACGTGAAGCCATTCCACAAGGGCGGAGCCAGGAAGGAGGCCCTCCTGACAGCACTCGTCCTGGGAAGGAAGGAAGCACTGTTGCTAAGGGGCACAGACCTTGCAACACGGAGCTGTGACTCGGAGACCCGAAAGCACCATTGAAATAAAACCTTGTAACGCGAAGCCATTACACGAAGCCATTATGCGAAGGCGTTCAAGCAACTCGAGCGGGTGGACCTCAGGGTCCATACCATCAACAACAAAGCTACGAAGTATGAGGATCAAGATCAATGCAGGACACCCTGTCAAGTCCTATCAGCGTAACATCACAAGCTTGTACATCAAGTGCGTAACGCAAGGCACCTTATCAAATTCTATGAGCGGGGCACTGCAAGTTTGTAGATCAAGCGGAGTGTAGGGCACTTTTGCCAAATTCGATGAACGGGGCACAGCGCGCTTGTAGATCAAGTGTGGAGCGCAGGGAACCTTCTCTAATCCTAAGAGCGAAGTACTACAAGCTCGTTGATGAAGAGTAGATTGCAGATAAGCTCTCTCACATTCTATGAGTCGATCATCACAAATTATAGATCAAGTGCATAACTGGAGCAACTCCTCAAGTTCTCAAATTCTTTCATTACTTAAAAAAAGTATATATTTCGTTTTTCAATCTTGAATTTGATGAGGTCCGACCTCACTTGGATTAACGGGCGGCGGCTAAAAACAAGAGAAAATAAAAAAAGAGAGAGAAAAAAGAGAGCAGAAGAAAAAAGAGGAGAGCAAAAAAAGGAGAGAAAAAGAGAGAGTATATGCATACCACGCCCCACTCTCGGTGTTTAGTCGACCACGGCTCGGCCCTCAGGCAAAGAAATAATCAAACTATTTTCTACGTCCGGGGTTTAGCTGCTCGGTCAGGGCAATTGTAAGACCGGCTTTCGGGTCGAAAAGGTATGCAAGAGGTCGCGCCCCGAGCCCCTCTCGTACATCTGTTATCTGACGTTGCTGTCTAAACAGCTCGCATGCATGTATGATCCAATCAACGATGCGGCAACTATATGACTGGTCTCCGGACCAAAGGAACGCGAAAGGTCGTGCTTTGAGCCCCTTTCGTACATCCGTTGTCTGACGTTGCTAGGCTTAATAGCCCGCATACGCGCTTGATAGGATCAACGGTGCGGGTCCGTTCTGGTCTGATCATGCAGGGCCTTGCCCTTACGTTTGGCTGACTTCAGTTCGATTTTCAGAAAGGGAACAACCAAAATATTTCCTAAGTATGAAACTAGCTGTACCAGTCAAGGTGGTGTAAGACCGACCTCTGGGTCGAAGGTATGCGAGAGGTCGTGCCCCGAGCCCCTCTCGTACATCCGTTGTCCAATCGCTAGTCGAACAGCTTGCACAACTCATCGGTCCTAGACCGACAGTGTGCGGGTCAGCCCCGCCTTACCCAGCAGGGCGCGGTCAAAGTCGACCCTGTCGACCTTCCGCCCCTCGCGGCCTAGGTGGGGAGCCAGATCCCCGATAAGTTATCCAAGTATTCTTGAATAAAAAACGACTAAGAATATTGAAAGAACGAACGATGCATACATACAAGCTCAAGTGATAAATCAATCATGGAGAACAAGTTCGACATCAACATTGCCCATCTTCTCCGCCCATCACGGCTAGTCTGCGTATCATGCCGGCCACAACTAAAAGAGAACAAGACATTTTTTCGTGCCAATTACAACCCTCTTTGGTCTGAAGCCAATCGTGAACTTGCTCTGCACAGAGAGCATACGTCTGGGAAGAAACGGGCTTCTTGAATTTATGGGATGCTTGGTGCCCCACATCCTTAGTCCGGGAAGCAAGAAGCTGGAGAACTCGTGAGAAGCTTTGAGCACCGCAATTGCTTGTTGCGCTGCATCCGCAAACGACGCCTCTACTTGGTTATACTCGACTTCAGCGACAAGTATCCTCAAGGCTGCCTCCGCTCCATCTGCATGCTGCCGAGCCTGGGTAACCTGAAGATGGGCTTAATCCGCTTGACGCTGGAGCTCCGTATGCTGATCTTTCATAGCACCGAGCAATGCGGCCGGATCCTTTAGTCCCTGCAGGGAAAAAGATCAGATGACATGGAAAATGGTTTAACATCTCTCTTTGTAGCCAAGGCAAGAAATTCGTTTCTCCAACCTGGAACATCTGCAAAGAAACGAACAAGGTGGTACTTTGTGAAGTAGGGAAGCTGCATGCTTCTCCCCGACATCTGGAAGGGAAGTTGCGTGATTCTCCCAACCGGCTATACCTGCAAGAAAACAAGCGAAGTAAGCTGGAGCTGTACGGGTAGGATTGCCTTCCCTAACCCGACCTGAGAAGCAATTCATACCCTTTCTCTTCCTGGCAAGTCTTTCTTCACGAGGCGGGGAAGCTGCACCATTTCTTACAACACTGGATGGAGAAGCCCTGCATTTCTCTCTAACATTGACCGGGCCTGCATCTGATATTGAAGGCCGGGGTTAGCATCCTGCGCAACTAAGCGTGGACATACTCCGGATGCCGATCCTCGACCTACTACATCACCGACGTTAGAACGTGCTCCGAAGGTTGGGCCTCGAGCCTAAAGCTTGCAAAACTCTGAAATCATCGGGAAGGATCTAACATCACTCTCTTACCTTGCATCTCTTTCTTAACCTGCCTCAGGGAGCCATCCAAGCACAACTCTCTTGATTCGACCTTGGCAGGATGACGATAATGACCACTGCTTCGGATTCATGATTGGCCAATGAGTCGTCGTCTACGTCAGCACCGGCTCAACACCATCATTCCTTTCTCAAGACCGGTCAGATCCTCCTTCACTTGGATGATGACCGCTGCTTTGATTTCACAGTCGGCCTACGAATTGCCATCCTCGCCAGGATCGTCTTAGTGCCACCGTTCTCATTTCAAGACCTTGGATGATGACCGCTGCTATGGATTCATCACGGCCAGACTAAACGTCATCATTTTGATTCTATAATCGGGCCAGCCCACCGTCCACAGGGATGACGACTATTTCTTCATCGCAAGCCTGGGAAGGTGAGTGCTTCTCCGCAGCATCAGGCGAAGAAGCTATTAGCATCTACCCGACGTCAGTCGGAGAAGCTGGGCATCTCTCCGGACATCAGGCAGAGAAACTCTTAGCATCCCCCGACATCAGGCAGGGAAGGTGCGTGCCTCTCCCCAGCATCAGGCAGGCAATGAGCGTGCATCTCCCCGGTATCAGACATTGAAGCTCTAAGCATCTCCCTGACATTATGCAGGGAAGCTGCGTGCTTCTCCCCGACATCATGTGGAGAAGTTGTGTGCTTCTCTCTGACATTAGATGGACTTGCATCGGATGTCAAAGGTTGAGACTTAGCATCTTTCGTCGCATCCAAGGCAGCAAATGCGCTTCTTCGACCATCCATGCCTACGAGGACACGAAGGTCAGGGCAGCAAGTGCATTTCTCCGACCTACCATACCTATGAGGAAATGAAGGTCGGGGCAGGGCAGCAAATGCGTTTCTCCGTCCAACCAGCCATACATGCGAGGAAACAAACATCGTAAGCGAGGATTCTGCCGGTTGGGTTATCTCCCCTTACCCGGCCTAAGGAGGAGTTTATACATTTGCTCTTCTTGGAAAGTCGCTCTTCGCAAAGCAGGGAAGCTTCTATCTTTTCCCCAGCACCAGGCGGAGAAGCTCTGGGCTTCTTCCTTACCTGAGATAGACCTTCATCTGGCTTTGAAGTCCAAAATTTAGTATCTTGCACTGCAGCTAAAGCAGCGAGAGCACCTCTTTTACCTGCCATTTCTCTAACAGGTAATAATAGCAATCAACAGCAAAGATCGGTCTTTGCTATCCCCTCGACGGATGGCGACAGTTGCAGCTGCACACAATGGCCTAAGAGCTTACCCTTTAGCTCTATTTTGGGTGCATTTAAAGAAGAGATCTCTCCGCCAGATCAAGACCCTGGGCTGCAGCTAATCAGACAAACAAGACCCCAGGCTGCTGATCAGAAGAACGAGACCATGGGAGGCTAATCGGATAAACAAGACCTAAAACTGCTACCTAGGCGAAGGAAACCATATCCTCTCACAAGCAGCGGGGATCAATGTGCATAGTTATAAAACTACCCTCTCTCGATCATACCTCGGCTCGGCATCATCAACGGGTAGCTTTGCGACCAGCCTCTCATGGGCATACCTTAGCTCGGCATCATCGAAAAACAGTTATGCGGGTGGTCTCTCCCGAGCATGCATTGGCTCGACCGCCACCACTGGAAAGCAGACAAGCGACTAGCCTTCCCAAAACATATCTCGGCTTACCAGTAAAGCAGACGATCAATCAAGAACTGACGAGACTGACCTTCCTCTGTTTTATTTTGAGATACCGGTGTACTCTTTTTCCTTCACTAGGATTTTTTCCCACCGGGTTTTTTTCCTAGTAAGGTTTTAACGAGGCATCCCCTCATCATGAACAAAGGAAGAGGTCTTCCTGGTTGGAGCAAAGAAGACCTGGCAGCTGGCCAGATAACCAGGACCCCAGGATGCTACCTAGACAAGAAGGGTCTCATCCTTGCGCAACACTGTGGGATCACAACAGACGGTTACATGACTAACCTTTCCAGGCACACCGCAGATCGTCATCATCAACAATCATCTGTGTAACTAGCTAGCTAGCTAGCTTGGCAACCAGGCTGATTTCAAGGCAGCTCAACTACTCCCTTTTAGCCGAGTCTACTACTCGACTAAGGGAGTGGGGGACTCGTGTTGGGATAATATGCCAGGCCCAGTGCCATCGACACATTATCCCCGAGCTTTGGCCCAAGTAGGCCCAAGACGCAGTCTCACGAGCGGGAATCGCCCCTTGCTCATTTACTTGTTTATCGGGCCGGTTCGCCCATTAGCTTGGACATGTATTATGTATTTGGGCCAAGCCCACGTAGGTTAGACTTTGGACTTGTGATGGATGCCTATAAATAGGCCATCACCCCCTTGTATTCTGGACGCTATTTTTACTATACTGAAATGCTGCTAGTTTCTCTACCCGGGATATTTTCTACCAACACCAACCACCGTCAATCGTTAGTGCACGATCTCTCCCTCCAGCAAAATCACAAAATAGGACCATAATTCCTATTTTATGAATTTTTCTTCTTGAATTTCTTGTTGTCAATTTTGATTACTTTGAATCTCAAAATGCCTTGACTAATGATTCCAGAAAATGTCACTTTTTGAATAAGAGAATGTCATAATTATTGGGTATTTTTACAAAATGTCACTTTTATGTCATTACAAAATTTGAAAGTGCCAATTGCGAATGTCATGTTTATATCCTTAAATGTCATATAAAAAATAAACATGTCAATTTTTGAAAATGACATCTTGTGTACTGTGATGTTAAAATAATGTTGGCATTTTGGAATAGAAAGATGACATTTACAGAAGGAGAAGAAGAAGAGCAAGAAGAAGAAGAACAAGAAGGAGAAGGAGTAGGAGGAGGAGGGGGAGGGGGAGGGGGAGTGGGAGGGGAGGGGGGAGGAGGAGGAGGAGGAGGAGGAGAATTTGGGGAAAAGGTGATTTGTGATGATAGGCGGCGTCGAGTTGCGAACTTGCGATCGATGGAGGTTGAGCTGCGTCCATGGCAGTTGAGTTGCAAGGGGAGTTGTAGATCTAGGCTCTAGCGATCGATGCAGAGGGATTTGGGGAAAAGGTGATTTAGGGATTAAGGGCAAAAAGGTAATCTGGAGTTTTAGCCATGTTTTAGTCCCATTTAGGACAATTTCTTATATATAAAATAAAAAATAATTTAACGCTTTAAAAATTATTATGTATTTGTATTTGAAGTGTTATATATTTTTTATTTGTATTCCGATCATTACAAACAATATATCAAAATTTATTATTTTTTATTATCTTTTATATGAAAGCAACGTTTCGTATAGAAAAATAAAAAGAAAATCTATTAATTTGTGTAGTTTAGGATTATTTTTTACCATGTACACAATTAATCAAGAGTGATAGATCAAAACAAAATTAAACAAACTACATCACATTTATTTATTTATTTATTTTTCGCACGAGAATTTATGTTATTTTATTTCAATTGTCGGGGAACATTTATCAGATTTTATTACAAAAAAGGAGAATTACAGATAGAGGGAGACTATCTTTGAAATAAAACAACATAAATTCTCATGCGAAAAATAAATAAATGTGATGAAGTTTGTGTGATTTTGTTTTAATCTATCACTCTTGATTAATTGTGTGCACGGTAAAAACGATCCTAAACTACACAAATTAATAGGTTTTCTTTTTATTTTTCTATATGAATCATTGATTTCCTACAAAACATAATAAAAAATACTACGTAATAAATTTTGATATATTTTTTGTAATGATCGGAATACAATAAAAAATATATAACACTTCAAAAACAGATACATGGTACTACCTCCGTCCCATAATTTATTTCCAAAATAAAGTGGCACGCGGATTAAGAAAGTGGGAATTGTGTGGTGGAGAGTTGTGCAGAGGAGAGAGAAATGTTGTGAACCACAAATTCTTTGACAAAAAAGGAAAAAGAAGTTCTTTTTGGGACGGACGAAAAGGGAAAGTTGAAAGTATTTTCAGGGACGGAGGGAGTAATTTTTAAAGTGTTAAATTATTTTTTGATTTTATATAATCAATATTGGTGTCATATGAAAGATAATAAAAAGTTATGAATTTTGATATATTTTTGTAACAATTAGAGTACAAATAAAAAAGTTCCAGCACTTCAAACAAAACATGATATTTTTAATTTGGGTGGGACCCATTACCATATATCATTAGACTTTGGCAATTGGCATAGGAGTGTTGTGTAATTATTATTGAAAAGCCGCCAAGTGACTGACGGCTCTTGTACAGTAAAAGAAAATACTTTAAACACGGTTAACCCAATACTATTTTGGGAATTATTTTTAACCCAACAGTATTTTGGGAATTATTTATTTAATTAGGGAAAAAACTCCAGAAGTTCAAAGGAATTGAGCTTGAGCTCGAGTTCGAATAGTTAGCTTAAAGAGCCAGCTCGAGTTCAAACAAGCGGTAATGCGGTATGAGTCATTTGCACCTCTATTCATTCATATGATCAGGCGGAACAAAAAGACTATCATGTACGAGTACTATGCAGTTCACCAAAACACCCAACCCATCTAGGGAAAACAAAAAAAATTGAAAAAACAAAAAAAAATAAACAAAGGCCCGAAGCAGGCCCGGCCCGGCCAGGCCGGTTCCAAAGGGAGGGCAGCCCGGAACCGCCCCACCCTAACTCCCTGGGCCGGTCTTAGGCCCGGAACCGGTACCTGACTCCCGGACCGGGCCGGGCCCGTACAATAGCGGGTTGGGCCTAGGGCTGGCAATATCACCCGCACCCGTGGATACCCGGTCAACCCGAACCGAAAATATGGATGAAAACCCGAAGAAGTATGGATGAAAAATGGATGACGGGTGGATCAAAAGACGGGGTGGATCGGGTGTGGATGAAGGCTCATCCAACCCATCACCCGACCCGTCACCCGTTCCATCCACCCACCCGCTGACCCGCATATAAGTATATAATATATAATATATAATTTATATTATATCTATTTAATAATATATCATAATAATAGTTAATTGGTGAAACAAAGATAATTGGAGAGCTTCAAGAAGTGGCAGTTAAATAGTTAAATAGTTAAATAGCAGAAATAGTTTTGTGCGATGCATAAATGCAGAATTTAACAACTTGAAGAAGTTTTATGTCTATTTTGTTTAACATTCAATTTTTTCTTTGTCATCGGCAGTGAATTAATGATTATAATATACTTAATTGCTCATGTTTTTGTTGTTATGTTACAATGAATTCTTAATTTTTGGTTTTTAATTATCATGATTTCTCTTTGTAATTTATTTATTTTATCTCAAGTTTGACCATTTATATTTCACCCGCTACTCACCCGATCCACCCGATAACCCGTTCAAGATGGATGGGTTGGATGTGGATGTAATTTTTAATGGATGATGGACGGGTGGGTGAAGTATAAAAATTTAACGGGTGGACGTGGATGAACCTCCACCCGGTGAAAATCCGACCCGCTGCCACCCCTAGTTGGGCCCACACAGTAGTGGGTCGGTCCGGTTCACGGACCGGTCGGCCCGGTACCGGTCCAACACTAAGGCCAAGGGTCCAACTTATTAACTTTCCGATGCATATAGGTTGCATACCCAAACACTCATAGGTATAAATGACAATACTTTCTTGTGAAAATCACTTTAATCAGAAAGGTCCTCTCAGCCACCCTATTCTATTCAAGGGTGTAAGGGACATATTTGTATCTTCTAATGCCCAAGTCAACAAAAAGTTGGTCAAATTTCGTATTACAAAACCCTAAACCATGATCAGTCCTTAGGCTATCAGACAATCAGTCACTTATTTAACTTTATCATCTTTGCAATATAATGACAATCAGTCACTTATTTAACTTTATCATCTTTGCAATATAATGATGGATTGTAAGTGTTTTTAGCATTCCATAGACTATATTGATATGCTTTTGGATACATTAACTGTACATACAAAGAATGAAAAATGAACTTGGAAAGAGTAGAGGGGGAATGCAGTTTAAGGGGGCGGTTTAGGAAATGGACTAAAATGGAATTTCAAAAGCTATAATCTATGTCGGACACATTCTGGGAATCTGACTGTCTGGTCAATTGTCCTTGTTCGTCGTACAAATCAAGGTTCACACATGGTGCAGGGTAGATTGTACCTATAACACGCCCTTGAACATAAGCGCACTGAAATATGTGCTTCTTCTTATACGTGATCCCAACCGACATATCCCGGAAAGTGACGTTCCAAATGGGGACTTCCTCGCTCCCCTGGAGACGCACGGGAACCCTTACCCGCTCGCCGTGGATGGCCGTGTAGGTTATGTCCTCTAGTATGGGGATGGCTTTAGGATCAAACTTGTCATCTGGATGTTCATTGTAATCTGTTTTTATGACAATACCAACGCGGACATCTTCAAAGGTCAGGTTATGGTATGTTATGCCCCTAACGTACCCTCCCCTGCCTGGGGCAGTCTTGATTCGAACCGCGCGTCTTGAGCTCCACACGTGTAGGTTCTCAACGGTGATGTTTGAAACCCCACCGGACATCTCACTTCCTATTGATACTCCGGCACTGTCATTGTGTAAAAATAGGTGAGATCTGTTAGGTTGAAATTGCAATATTTTCCTACGGTGAAACGTTAGGAGTGTCTGCACCGGAAATACAAGGTAAAGAAAGTAGATAGATAAATTGGGAGAAATAAAAAAATGTATCGATAAATTTGTATTTAATTTTAACCAAATTCAATTTATTTGTTTTTAATATTATACTACGTATAAAGACTTTGAGATCTAAATTCATGTAAATAATAATTCCGGAGTAATAATTAATCGCGTCATTTTCTTTAGATTTTAGAAGGTTCAAGCTAAACATAACAAACAAACTTTCTTCAGGCTTATATATTTCCTTGCTAGTATCTTCCAAGATATAAGCATACCCTAGGTGCCGTTTTTATTTAGTAATTGCTTTTTATTTTCTAAAAACAAACACAAAAAGAGAATGTGTAAGCCACTAGCGTCTGTTTAATTTTATGAAAAACGAAAACAGACTTGAATCTTTTGAAAACGAGATCTTCTCTTTCATTATTGCTGAAAAGGTGTTACCAATTTTGACATCTGTGCACATTAAAAAACTACTCCACAAATTTAGTAAAATTTATGTATGCCACAAAAAGTAGTATACTGAAATTATATATAATACATTATATAAATCACATATAAAAATGATAGAGACCTAAGAATATTATTAAGTCTTAATATTTTGTAATAAAAGGGGTGTAGGCCTTATAACTAAGTGGAGGTGGGCTGGCCCATGAGTGAATGAATAAATAAGGTAGGCTGGGAATAGAAGAAAGGGGGGTGGTTGGAATTATCGGGCTTGGGACTCGGGACTGGGAGTAGGAAACGACTTGGGAATTGTATTCTTGTCTCTCGGTTAAACAATGAACTTTTGTTTTTGATCTTCATCGCCATTTTTGAGCTCAGAATTACTGTTGAATTACTGACACATGTCCATGGTTGCGACGCGTAGAACGATGGAAGGAAAATTGGACAGTTTCGAACGCGAGCTGGAACATCATCGTGAAAAGTTGTGGCATGAGATGGCTGAGTTGCGCGCACTGTTGATAAAGCAGAACGACGGACATGAGCGAGGAAGGTCAAGAACCTCAACTCGCGACAAACAACATGACAGTCCAACGCAATCATACTCCAGAGAGAACATGGAGCGGGAGAAGAATTGCGAAGGGGCCTGACGCACTAACGAAGAGTTACGCGAATTAATTCTGCAGAGGAATGAACGCCACTCAAGCGGAAGGTCCAAAACAACAAAGCGAAGCAAGAGACTGGACAGTAGTGAATCTTCTTCGTCTTCTTCAGAGCAATCGACGCCTGGAACCATGGAGAAGCGCTATGGTTTACGCGAAGAACATCGATGGTCAGAACTGTCCGCATCTGGTTTGCGCAAATTGGAACGAAACAGAGAGAAGGTGGGGAAGAATCGCGATGAAGCGCGGAAGACTAGCGATGATGGGTGGAAGACTCACGATGAAGTCGGAGCTAGGTCAAAGACAGAGGAATTACCTCTATTCCACAAGGTTGAAGCGTACGCATGGATAGGGAGGATGGAAAGATATTTCCGAGTCCAAGCTATTGCAGAAAGATTTAAAGTAGACATTGCAGCAAAGGCAATGGGGGAAGCTGCAGATGGCTGGTTTCAATGGTGGGACTTTCAAAAGAGAGAAGATAGTTGGGTGGCTTTAAAAGAAGATTTGATTAGGGATTTTCCACCTAGACACCGGCAGAAGACAGGGAAGACAGCAAAACCAGAGTCATCGAGGTCTTCGCATATCTCTTCGCATCGTTCTTCTCATAGCTCTTCGCATTACCATTCTAAAAAATGGTTGCAAGTAGAAAACCCCAACTCGCAATCACCAGATTCTTCACTGTCAGGATTGATGAGTTCACAAGTTTCTCAACCTGCGAAAGAATTGCCCCAGTCAATAAATAAAACTGAGATGGAGCCAACGGAATCTGTAATCAAGAAACTGAATAAGAAGGACGAAACCGAGGAGCAAGGAGAGATTATCCAATGGCCAGAAAATTCATGCATTGGTAAAAAGAGACCTGGTACAATGGAAATTAGTCCAAAGTGAGAAGAAGCAGGCACCTCTAATATGCAGCTGACTTCCATGAACAAAGAAGGAATCACAGCCCCTAAGACTTTCAGAGTGAAAGGGAAATTAACAAGTGGCAGAAGGACTAAAGATATTATCATTCTAATTGATTGTGGGGCTACTCACAATTTTATATCTCAAAGGGTAGCTCAAACAGCAGGAGTATCTGTCCACCAGCTCCCAGAATATAAAAGGGAAATAGGAAATGGGGACCTAATCAGAAATGATGGGAGATGTGAAGCTGTTTCTATTAACATACAACAGACTAACATCATTCAAGACTTCTATGTCTTAGAATTGGGAGAAATGGATATGGTTTGGGGATTATAATGGTTATCTGGATTGGGAACTGATGAATTTACTTTCAACCAGCTCACTATTAAGTGGAGGGAAAATGGAAGAGTCAGGAAGCTTCAGGGAGATGCCCATCTAAGCAGACACCAAGTTCCTCTCAAATCTATCACTGCAAAGATTCAAGCAAATGAAGAAGAATTCTGCTTGCTCAAATCTGCAATGATTGAAACGGAGATGGAAAAGGAGACAGCCAATCCATGGAAGAAGGAAGGGTTCACAGAAATTGCTGATAGGTTCACTCTCGAATACCAGTGTAATACAATCCAAGTAGACCTGGACTTTATGAATCAAGCTGTGGAAAGGTTAAAGAGGTTGATTGAGCAAACAGTTGAGAAGCATGAGGAAAATTTTGGTAAGCGGGTTGTTGTTGCTCTCTATGAGGCAGCATGTTGTGCCCTGGCCTCCATAGAATATGAAAGGATCAAGTTTGTTCCTGGGAAGATGTTGATACAACTGGAGAGGCAGAGGCTGGGAGAAGTCTTAGGCACATGGAGTAGGTCAGGAGGCTGTGTACTGAGTTCTATCTTACCTTCCTCGGGTGCTGATTCGAAAACTGAGACTTACAGTCCCGAAGATGATTATGTGTTCTTCATGGGAGATTCTGTACGAGATCAGACTTTGGGAAGGGATGGAGATAACAACTGTGGCCAAAAGGATCACTATGTGGACACAGAGATTGAATGGAGATCAAAACGAAGAAAACTATACGAGCTGAAGTACTGGGAAGGCAGAGGAGCGAGGATAAAGCATAATGGCATAGCTATTTCTTACTCAGTCACTTCCCACCTTGAGGACAAGGTGTTTGTCAAAGGGGGAGTGATGATAGAGACCTAAGAATATTATTAAGTCTTAATATTTTGTAATAAAAGGGGTGTAGGCCTTATAACTAAGTGGAGGTGGGCTGGCCCATGAGTGAATGAATAAATAAGGTAGGCTGGGAATAGAAGAAAGGGGGGTGGTTGGAATTATCGGGCTTGGGACTCGGGACTGGGAGTAGGAAACGACTTGGGAATTGTATTCTTGTCTCTCGGTTAAACAATGAATTTTTGTTTTTTATCTTCATCGCCATTTTTGAGCTCAGAATTACTGTTGAATTACCGAACCTAACAAAAAACATATTAGCCGAACATGCTCTGACATTTTAGAAATTTGAGAAAAAAACAAAAAAAAAACACTTCTTGGAAAACTGAAGGAAAAAACCAAACGCAAAACACATTATTAAATGAACCCTATAGTATCCAACATATCATTGACTATAAAGTAGAAAAGATGATATGCACAATGTAAAACCAGGCGAGTCAAGAAAGAAAGCTCTCACCTGACCATGGAACGAACCACAACATTTCTTATGAGTATATTTCTTGAAGGCCGTCCATAGGCTATCCCATATTGATCCCAACCACTCTTTATCGCAATGCCATCATCTCCAACACTTATGTAACAGTTTTCAATAAGCATATCTTCACATGAATCTATTTTTAGTCAATATTAATAATCAAATGAGCAATTTGTGTGGTGACAACTATGTAGAGAAGAGTTTTTAGAGAAAAATAAAATTTCCCAAAAGGCTAAACAGATTAAACACTCACCGGGATCAATGCCATCAGTATTTGGAGCTTCTGAAATAGGTGCAAGTATTGTTACGCCTCTCACAATAATGTTCTTACAATCATATGGATGGAAGGTCCAAAAGGGAGAATCGCGCAGTGTTACGTTCTGGACCAGAATATCCCTAGACCACATTATCTGAACAAGTGGTCCCCTGGTGTAGTTAAGAAGTTTTTGCCTATATTTCTTCCACCATGTTTGGCCCTGCCCATTTATGGTGCCATTGTGACCTGTTGTAGCAGCATATGTGTACTCATTTATAATATATTCCAAAGGGTTTTAACCAAAAATAAAGCAACATAAATTCCACTTCCCTTTACTCTCTGAACACTCATTTATAATATATACCAAAGGGTTTCTTCTCTATGGACACTGTTTGAAAATTTTACTGAAAAATAAATTAAGGGGAAATAAATTACTACGAAACAAAGTAATTATTATTTAAGGAGCCTAATCCAGTAATGATTCCAGAGTATTTTTTATTTCCTTTATTTCAAAATTATTATTGGTGGTTTCTGAATCATTTCGGCGGACTAATCCCGAGGCCCTGAAATTCAATGACCAGGGGGCCAGTAGCCTCTCGGCCTCTTTGGGAGTCGAATGAGAAGCCCCATAGGCTTTCTAGCTCTGGGTTCAAGCCAATGGAGCTACCCGTCCAGCTTAAATTTATTTTCCATGCTTACTGTTACCTCTGGTCATCTTGTGTCTGGATTGAGGTAAAATTAGAAAGGAAAGTAATAAATTATTTCTTATTATTTGAAATCATTGATTTTGGAGGGAAATAAGGTGATCAAAAGCAGGATAAAAGGGTCTATGTTTACAATTTTAACCTTTAAATCATGCACAAAATAAATTTCAATAATTTTAAAAGTAAATAGGTAAATCTTTAAAATGAAACAGAATTTTCCTTTCATTTTGGTAAGAGATCATGGTGAATTATTGAGGTGTGTCATTCAGGATGTCATGGGGTGCGAGCAGTCAGCAGGGTGAAAACATAAAAGCAGAATCCGTGTTTATAAGATATACTCCGGTAGAAAATTCCAGGGGAACATCTTGAAAGGGAAAATAAGATACTATAGAATAAAAAAGCTGAAGGGTGAATTGGGTAATAAATATTGCCATATTGTTGGAACTTCTAAGTTCTAACTTCTAACAGACCACCAAAGAAAGAGCCAGCTACTATTATTTAAGCATCACTGGATTAACCTCCTTAAGAAACAAAGTAGAACTACTTGATCAACTAAGTCTCAATAACTTGAAGAACGTTATATTTGCCAAAACTATTACATCTTTGAAATTGACTGAAAATGACTATACGAGGATACAAGGAAAACAATCTGATGGTCTGACCTGTTATGACAACATCTGTGAGATTCTGGCCATGGATTAAACTTCCATAACGCGGTCCAGGATGCTCTCTCCCATATCCATATGAAGGTAATGGAGGCATGAGAGGCCAATACTTCTCATCCTGTTCAGTGGACTCATATATCAGAATAGCTGCAACTCCAAAACTGGATTGGAAAATGAATCTCTTCAATCATTAATTTAATAATTCATTATAATTATTGTGCAGCACTTCACTAAAGGTTAGACTGTTAGAGGAAGTGAAGACTGAAGATTACATGTGCCATAGTTAGTTTGCTACAATTAATGAAAAAAATACCATTTTTCCCTGAAAGGATGGATGTGGTCATGATTCACACGTTGTTCTAGCTTGCAATACAATTAATGTAATGGTCATGAAAGTGATGAAACAAATTCTCATTGCGTCACCATCCCATGATATTTTCCATGCATGTGGAGTATACCTACGGTGATGGTTTAAGAACTTATATCGCAGTGGTCTTTCTTATAAAGGTTGCGACACGAAGGGCATCCGGTGTTGAGCATAGGCACTACACTCGTCGCATGAATGTATCACGTTAATTAATTTCAGATAATTAAATGGCACTATAAGTCCTAGATGTCATGTTGTTGTCTATGCGACGATTAGGTTATGTCTAGGCGTCCAGGCAATTCAGGACAACCACCATTGCTGGTCCCCTGCTTGAAGAGTGTCAAACATTGAATGATGTCACTTAGGCATCAACTTGGTATTCATAAGGATGCCCACAGTCAACTTTTCACCCAATTCTGCAACTCCTTCCTTACTGTTCTTAATTCTTTCTTCCTTCTTCATTTCCAAATAAGGAAGCTTAAAAAAGATAAACAAATCACTGGATCTCATGCACTCAGAGAAGGAAATAATGTTGTCAATCTATTGAATACAAATAAACATATGAACTTATATCTCATGGACTTGGGATGGAATGGTCTTCCCAGACTGTGTAAAGAAAGCCATTAAAGAGTGTCAAAGTGATACTGAAGATGGAAGTGATACACTCCAGATGGGCTCCTATACTGAAGATGGAAGTGATACACCAATCTTTTGGATTTTATAGTGAAAAGGGATTATTAATTCTTTAACTACTAATGATCTAGAACAGAGAACGTCATAACAGATTGTCAAACATAAAAATCTGATGCCTGATCTCACACCCGTGGTCCATAGAGTAGTACATTTAAAACATGCAATTTAAGACATTCAAGACAGTAATTCCTGTATAGGTCTCAATATTAGATGTACAATAGTTTAGAGAAATAACAACGAGTATAAAAGAGGCAATCAAATGACAATGTTTAACATACATAACGAAAGAATGTCTACATTGCTTAATGGGGACCTGGAATAAGCAAGGGCAGGCCTTAATTTTCAAATCAATTGACCAAGTATAAATATTAATTGCTGGTGCATATCCAAAACACAAAAATTGTAAGCAAATCACTGAGTAAATGGATACTCACATCAATGCCAAGAATAACAGCGCCCTCCGCTAGGAAGAGGGTCATATGACTGGTGAGATTAAATGGACCTGTTAGCCAAAACCCGGGAGGAACATTAAGCTGCCCTCCTCCCTTCTTATCGAGCTTAGAGATCGCCAGAACAGCCCTCTCAAACGCCGCCGTGTTGACCGTAACCCCATCCCCGATCCCTCCAAAGTCCGTCAAGTTAAACGCCACAGGCCGGAGCCTGGGTAGCTGCCTCACCGGGAAGGCCCGCCGGAAAAGTAAGATTTTGTCGGCAGCATCCCACTTCCATAAAAACGCAGTGAGGAAAAAGGCGATCCAGAGAAGAACAATAAGCGTCTTGTGTGTGGAGAAGAGCGAAGGGATCCAGCGGCGACACCGCGAAGGAGTCGTCGTCGTTAGCGTCTCCACCATCTATTAAACGATTTAACGATGTCAGCTCGGTAACGTTGAGAATAAAGCCTTTATCTTCGAGCGCATGGATTAGCTTTATTGGTGTGATTAAACCTAAATTACAGTCAAATTTGAAAAGGTGGTTGTGTGGATGGAAACGAAAAAGACCAGTGCAGCAGAATGGTGACTTGTCGGAAGGTGAGGTGTAGAGGTCAGAAGCAGCAGGTTAGCCAGGAAAAGGTTACGGGGATCGGAGGTTAGAGAAGACAAAGCAGAGTATGTTCAAAGGTAGTACATGATTTAGGGGTGAAATATGGAAGAGATTTCTTAGTAAAAAAAAAACACAGTAAAACTTAAATGAGAAGAGGAAGAAGACTATGAACAGGTTTTGTCCACACTTTCATCTTTTCAGGTTCATGACTCAAATATTAGCAAATTGCATTAAAATTTTGAAAAATGAATAGGAACAATCTCAACTACTGGTGTTCCGATTAGAATAATTAAAAGTATCATTTTTTTCAAAATAATCCCAACTACAACAACAACAACATACAAGCTTAATCCCAAAAGAATTTGAGGTCGACTGACATGAATCGATCTATCATATCGATGCCAAAAAGAGAAGACGGACAAAAAAAGGAAAAAAAAAGTAAGATAAAATGAATAAATAAAGATACATAAATATAAGATAACAATAACACAAGAATATAACCATGATAAAAGAAAAATAAATAAAAGAGCATAAAAAAACTAGAAGATAGAAATAACATAAGAATATAAAAAGACAAGGAAGATAAACGATAAAAGAAACAAGAGAGGAAAGATAGACAAGACATCAATCGTCCACATGGATGTGCACCCTCCACTTTGCTCTCTCCAAAACCATACTGTCATCCAACCCAAAAATACTCCCAACTATTGAAAAAAAAATTACAATACTCCACTCACTTATAATAAACCATAAATGACATAACATAATTATATGTTAGTGGACCATTTTGAGATTTTTATTCAATAGTTGAGATTTTCTTTTACTTCGGAAGGCAAGCCAACAAAATCGGTGGGGCAAATGTCGGGGAACTTTTGATGAATTTTATTAGATACGTAAAATCAAAGTATAAGAGAAGAGGAGGACCGACCAAAACCTCTTCAGAAAGGGTATGTCCTTTCAAGGTTTAAGTATTTGACTATTCCCACAACTCATTTCAACCAATAGAAAATTAGTATTTTAATCAAAATAAAGTATCCAATAAAAATGAAAATAAAACTTGATGTTGCTATTTCTTGGAGGGAACACTATTCCTCAAACTTCTTTTGCTTTTATATTAGAATATATATTACTCCCTCTATCTCGCAAAAAAGTTCCCGGTTTGACCTACACACATACGGAGTATTAAGAAAATAAACTTATCAGGGGGTAAATTTTATTGTTTTTGATACTGTTTCGACACTGTTTGACACTGTTTTGCACTGTTTGGATGTAGATAACTTCTCATTTAAGGAAAGGAGAACTTCTTTTTGGGACTGCTAAAAAAGGAAAAAGGGAACTTCTTTGCGGGACGGAAGGAGTATTATTTTTATTGAGTAAACAAGTTGAAGCTTCAAATAGAAGAAAAGAAGACTAAGCAAACACTCCGTCCCCCCAATTAAGTTACCACTTTCTTTTTTGGGCAGTCCCTAAATTAAGTTCACACTTCTTTACTTTCTTAATTTGGCAAATTATCTACATCAAAACAATGTCAAACAGTGCAAAACAGTGTCAAACGGTGTTTGAATAGTGCAAAACAGTGCACTCTACAGTAAAGTCAAATTTATTTTCTTAATACGTGTGAAGTCAAACCGGTAACTTAATTGGGGGACGGAGAGAGTATAGATTAGTGGAGTGCAATAAGAACAAAATGATTAAAAGAATTTAGATAAAGAAAAATTGAAAATAGTATAAACACTAGATGCATCAAACTTTCAACCCACCTTTACTGGTTTAATGAGGAGTCGAAATCTCTCATAATATATACTCCGTACTCCGTAAATTATATACATCAACATTAGTGATTAAAAATGTGTCAAATCCATCTGCCTTATAACTAATCATGCCCAAATAGACATAAGCAACAAATTTAACAATTTGAAACTCACAATTTCTAAGTGTTATGATTAAACACGACAATAAGTGTATCAAAGTCTCTAAATTATAGAAACACACCAACCACTTTATTTTGTTTGGCAGTTAATTTTTTCCCCAAGGTCTTATGCGCTTGATCCCTTGGTAACTTCGTGCTACTGTGTACAGTCGCCTTGAACCATTGTAAACCCATGTATGACCTCCTTAACCTTCCTTCCGTCAATTCACTTTTTTAATTAATTCCAATAAGAAATATATTCATTGTTGTCACAAAATAATAAATCTTTGTAATTTAAGTATTATTTTAAAAAACATAATTTAATCCCAAAATGATCAAATCAAAATGGAGCAATTGTGGAGCACGCCCCTTTATATTTTGTCATTGAGCAATTCTTGCACACCCATTTTATCAGCCGACCCGGGAAGAAAACTTCGTCAACGGGAAAAATAATTAAAATACCCCAAACTTTGAATGAGTGTGAGGTAACATCCCAAACTTGCATATGTAATTTAAATACCCTAAAGTTTATATAAAAAGTTATTTTAGCACCATGGTCATAGATTATTTCTTTCAAAAATGTTAATTTTTTGTGTTAATTTCATAATTTAAAATAGTTTAGTATTCGTGAAGATACAATTAACATTCTAAACTTCCATTATAAAATAAATAATACTACCCCCACTCTATATAATTGCTGCGTTTTAAACTTGTTATTTTAAATCATGCAGTTAACAACATAAATTTACATTTTTGAAAAAAATAATATATACCCATGATGCTAAAATAACTTTTTATATAAAATTTAGGATATTTAAATTACATATGAAAGTTTGGGGTGTTTATCTCACACTCCTTCAAAGTTTGGGGTATTTTAATTATTTTTCCCTCAACGAAAATAGGTAAAAGAAGGGAAAATCGGGCCAACCTCGTCCAGACCTGGCATCATAAAACCCAATTTTGGATGGGGTTTTCCAAAATTGCAACTCCAATTTTGTTTTATTTAGTATTTTTTAATCTAGTAAAAGTGCAACTCCAACATCATGAAAAGAAAACAAGGATAAGCTATATTTGAAATTTTATTATAGAAATAAAATCATGTCAAAATTATTTAATATAATCACTATCTTCTATTATACACAGACAAAAGAAAAAATGAACAGTGTTCCCGCCCAAACACTATGCAGTAACGGGCCGGGTCAGGCTTCACATGGGTGTAGAGACGGATCAGCAGAGAGGCCCATTATGATGCTTAAATGGTTGCACAGAACCCAATATTTCAGTTGTTGGGCTCAAGGCTGATCATTTAATGCATTGTGCTTGGTAGTTGATATAGGTCATGTCAATGCACTGTTCGAGCTCCTGCAGTCTGCTTTTATGACTTAAAAAATATTTTAAGTTGTCCTTTTTAACTAATGAATCACAATTGAAATCTAATTGCAACCTTGAGCCTCAAAAAAATTAAATACATTGTACTTGATAGTTCTGAACAATAAATGGAGTCACACAAACATTTCTTGAGCCTCACAAACAATAAATGCAATGTACTACATAATCTCAATGTAAAGATTGAGTGGGTATTTTTAACCCTTGGTTAACCCAATTGATTCACCTTATAATTAATGCATTGTACTACCAAATCTTAATATTGAGATTGTGTGGGATTTTCACCCTAGGTTATTCTCTCCTTTATCCAATATAAATACCCAAGCAGGGGATGACCACAACATACCACAAACCAGTATTCAGCAGCTTGGATTTTAAGTTCAAAAGTTTAAAACCAATGCAATGGCAACCGCTTCATCAGCACAAGGGATGTGGTCCTTGCTCAAGGATATCGATCACACAAAGACGACCTGGGCAATCAAGGTTCGGGTAGTTAGGGCATACGAAGTTCCTCCACACTCCAAGGGCGGGGAGACTCTTGAAATGGTTTTGCATGACGCAAAGGTATGGTTTGTAAGATCTAACTTCTATGGCGTAAATTGCTCAACTTTTCTTAATCCAATGTAATTTCTTACTAGGGAGATCGGATTCACGCCATTATCAAGAGGCCGCAGATAGCAATGTACAAGCCTAATATTACAGAGAACAAAATTTATGCCATAAGAAACTTTTTGGTGCTTGACAATTACCAAACAGTGAAGACTACAAGTCATCCCTACATAATTCAGTTCATCTCAAAAACCCTGTTGAGGGAGGATACGAAGACAGAACTGCCTATGATGGTCTATGATTTTCAGCCTTTTGACATGTTGCATGCCCAAAGAGTTATCAACGACAAAAGTCTAATTGGTGAGTTAGAGTCAAATTATTCATTACTACATTGTTTGCACAAATATCCTAATTACAGTTTCTATCGTTTAATTATGAAGATGTCATTGGGAAGGTTCTGTCCAAGAGCCTTATCCAGACCCACATAATCAACGGGAGGACTGATAGGCTAATGGAGATGACTTTGACAAACCCGGAGTAAGTGTTTACAACTTAAACGATTTTAGCAAAACAAAAGACACATGCTCATTGACTGAAACTTTTCTAAACTACAGGGGTAACAGATTGGACGCCATATTGTGGAACAAGTACATAAATCAGTATCTGGATTATGTTAATGCTAATGAAGGAGTGCCTGTCTTCGTGATATTTCAACTATGTAGGCCAAAAAGATACCAAGGTTTGAGAAACTTAGTAGCATTCATTATGTAGTACACAGTAGCCAAAGCTTATGGTAGTGCTGTTTTAAACACAGGGATCTTGACATTGAATTCGTCTTTTGATGTATCAAAGCTCATAATCAACGGGAACACTACTGAGTTTCTAGAGTTCCAAAGCAAGTATGCGTATTAAATCTCCTAAAACTAAACTTTGACTACCCAAGTTCATAAAAAATCTCCTAAAACTCAAGTATCCTAGAACTAAAGTCTGTTTACCATGCAATACACAGGTTTCCAGTAGACGGTGATGACACCACGACTCAAACCTGCAACACGTAATGCTCACATGCGGAAGGGAGGGATGATATACTCGGTGGAAATGCTGTCATTACCACCATGGAGGATTTGATGAAGGCAACTGAGGTGTGTCCTAAAGCTAGAGTCATAGATTTCGCATTTTGAATAAATATACCCACTGCTAACAAGAAAATTATACTTGGATAGGAGAATGTTTATTGGGTACTTGCTGAGATAGTTTCTATAGAAAACTATCGAGAATGGTGCTACCTAAGTTGCCCAACATGCCACAAAAAATTGCAACCAGAAGAGGAACGGTTTAGGTGTACAACTTGCAGCATGTCAATGGCAGAAGGAGTTTATCGGTTCATTACTTAACCTAATGTGCTTTTATGATTGTAGGATGTTCACGTTTTTATTTTAGTAATAAAAATTGTTACTTTGATGATTCAGCTACAAGGTCAGTGTGTATTATGGACAACACAGGGCATGGAAACTTCATGTTATGGGACAGGGAATGCATAGAAATTCTGGGTAAAACTTCAGCAAGTCTTAAAGCCGAGGTAGAGAAGGTAACACAATAATCCGTTAGCTGTGTTTACTTTATCAGACCTTTAATCAATTATGGATGGGCTAACCACATAACTTGGAAAACACAGAAAACCGGGGATCCAAGTCGCTTTCCGGAAGACATTGAAAGCTTAGTTGACATAAAGGGAATTTTCAAAATACAGCTAAGGAAGAAGAAAGGTGAGGAAAATGCCTATAATGATGGGATTTCTCTAGGGGTGGTTAGCATCATAAGAGATCCTAATGTTATCTCAATGTATGAGAAGAAAGAGCACTTGGAAACTAATGAAATTGATGAGAGTGCACCAGAAAAGGTATTTAGAAAAATTATTAATTTGTGTATTTGGGCCTTGAATAAATAAATATGACAACTAACTTCAAATCATTTTTGTTGCAGATTGGTTCAAAAGCAAATTTAGGAGAAACCTCCATCAGAGAAAAATCAACTGTCAGTAAAGGCAAGGGGAAACGAATTTCGGCAGAAAAGGAGGTAAGCGATCGACTGTTAAGATGTATATAATATTTTCGTTCAAAATTCTGTAGACGGATCACTAAACAGCTATTACTGCTAGGTTTTTGCACCAATTGAGCTTCCCGACACACCTACGGAATGTACCCAAAGGGAGGTCAATGTTGAATTAAATGATGAGGTCAAAAGAAACTTGAATGATGAATTTTCAAGCACTGGGAATGGCAAGAAGCTGAAGATCAAAATCAAACAGGAACCGCTCTAATGCGGGTTCAGTTCATAAATAACATTGATGATATTTTGTTGGCACCTACTATGGTGTTTATTGTTATTTGAAAACAGTTTCAAAGGCAGTATGTATGCTTTCACTTTTTGGGATAACTGAAAACTGTGTAACAGACCATTAAACCCTACTTTATGACTATTGTGTGGTGTGCTATTATGTTTTAACTATGTTTAGGATGTTTTGTATCTATATTGGGAAGATTTGCAGGATTTCAGAGAAGGGATATTCCTAAACCATTTAGGGACGTTTATGCTCCTAATATCTTTGTATTTTATAAACAAACCTTTGTTTTCACACTAACGCTTTACTAATGGTTTGCAGGATGATGAAAAAGTTTTGGGTTAAGAAAAATGCTACCAATGGTGTGAAGAATGGCTTAACTGCTAGACGAGGGCATGAGATGGTGTGAATAATGGCTTAACTGCTAGATTTACTATGAAACATGTAACTATGTAAACTCTAAGAGGCATTATGTAACCAAGTAAATGTGTACTCTTATGATTTCAAAAGTGTAACATTTGGATTGGAAATTCTAATACAAGTGTATTACATTTAAAAATCTGTGCAATATTTCTTTGGTTGCAATTTGACAATTGGCAATTTGATTCAACAACTTGCATAATTTTAAATAACCAAATGGGGTAAAGAAGTTCATAACTTAGTCTTTCACAGAATGGAGGGTTACCTGCAATCCCTATTTACTAAATAATATTACAAACCTTTTAAATTTTACATAAATGGCAACCTTCTAAGGTCCCAGAACAATTCCTACTACAATTTTCTAAATAGCATTTTAAACCTCTTCAACCAGAAAATTACACATGTCAAAACGTATTAAAAACAGTTATTATTATGATGAACACACTCTTGGATAAAAGTACAAATAAGTTTAAAAAATGTCTGTTAGAAAGTAAAATTTTGGAATATTTTAGTACATAATGTTGCAATATCAAACATGAAATAAATTTTATGTATTAAAGCTTATTCGAAATTGTTATACAAAAATAAAAACTTGGTTAGCCATTGCTAAGAGTCATTATTACAAATCAATACACTTGAGAGTTGTGGTATCTTTGACAAAATTTCAAATAAGAAATCTGAAATTAACTTCATTTTTTGGGGAAAAATGTGAAAATTATATCTGCCCAAAATGTCATTGAAGTGTTTGTATTTTGAAATTCTTCAAAAATAGAACCATGTCTAAGTAAATATATTTAGTATGGAAAGATGTCAAGTAACAAGTAAATATTTGTACAGATGTCAAAAGCTTGAATATAATAGAAATTTAACCAACATGTGAAAGGGATGTTTGTTTCTTTTGGTATGGAAAGATATATCATATATTTAGTATGGATAAAAAGATATGAGAAGTACATGCTTCCACTTAGCATTTTGGGCATGTCTATTTCGGCCATATATGTATCCCAGTTATTTTGGGTTTCAAATACCTGAGTTTTCAAAAGGCCTTACCCTTGAAATAAATAAATTAAATTAAATTGAATCAATACATATCCAAAGGAATACTGAAAAGTAATAATAATAAATTTATGCACGAAGTGCAAATGGATTTAGCAGAATAATAAAAGATATTTATTGTTTATTAAATAATTGAGATTAAAAATAAATGATTAATTTTTTTGTATGTAAAAGTTTATAAAGAGTATTTAGCAGAATCAAGATCCAAACCTGCCCAAGTTCTCTGTGTACTTGAAGGCTGTGGGCAACTATTGAAGGTACCAACTTCCAATGTTGGAGATTGTGTGGCTCAAGAGAGCATTAATGAGTAGTATAATAGATTTAAAACTTTGTACTTTAAAAACACATTATTTCTTGGGAGCTAGGTTATATATTTTTACTTAAAAAATAAGGGACAAAATATATAAAAAACATTAAATTGATTTCAAATAATCGGAAATTATTTTTGGAAATGTATTCAAAAAATTTGAAAATAAATTTTAGAAAAATAAATTATAACCCGAATACCAAAAAATTATTATAAAATATTCATACAACAAATTGGTTTTAATTTATTTGATGTAAAAGTTTATAAAGAGTATTTAGCAGAATCAAGATCAAAACCACTCAAGATAGCTGTGTACTTGAAAGCTGCGGGCAATTAATGTAGGCAACAACTTCCAATGTTGGAGATTGTGTGGCTCAAGAGAGCACTAATTTAAAAATGTATTTTAAAAACACATTATTTTTACTAAATAAATAAAGTACAAAATATATAAAAAAAATAAAATAATTTCAAATATGTAACAATTATTTTTGGAAGTGTATTCTTAAAAATTTCAAAAGAAATTTTGAAAAAAAAATTAAACGCGAACACCAAAAAACTATTAGAAAATATTCATACATAACAAAATAATTAAATCTGCACGTTTTTAAAATTTGGGGCTGTGCTTAAAGGTAATCATGACATATGAACAAAACTGTTCATTAAGTACAATGGTTAGTAGGGTTCGAAACAGTCAAGGGGCAGACATTTATTGTAAAGCACTTGAGTATCACTACTCAAAAATATTAATACAACACGGTGTATTAATTCTAGGATGGAATGTAGGTCTGCTGGAATTAAATGAAGATGTACAACAAATATTATAAAATATTCCAGAAAGGTAACTTACCAATATTGTAAAGTGAGTGGATGTATAACTCCCAATGCATTTACTCCATGCTCAGAAGCTCATTTATGAGCTCAACCAAAAATTCTAACAATTGAAACTGTGAGAAAGACTCAAGAATATCTACGACCAGTGCAATTGAGTGTGAAGAAAAGGTATGTTTCATAACTCATTATTGACAATGCTATATGAAACTATGCAATGAACATTAATACCAAATGTATTTAAACTGATTACAACACTTAAAATCCTTTTATTTGTAAAAAATAATTGTATTTTTTTCCTTTGCAATGAAAGATGAGAAGCTGTTCATGCAACAAATATTCTCAACCAAAATGTCATACATGTGGACACTATCCTGGACTCTCTTGGTTGCAACCATGCTCTTTGTGTAATGGCAATTTAAGTCACTTTTATTGCATGAGGCCAGTAAACAAAAATAGGGGTACTGGCAAATACTTATGCAAAGATTGTCAAGAATGGTTAGATGCAAGACCAATGATACCTAGAAGATCAGTGCGGACAGTAACACTTAATCAGAAGTACTTCAATGAAAAACTTTGTGTGGGGATGAATTTTAGTTGGCTTAACTAGGGATGACCTTAGTAATGCATTTATATGAATAAAATATGCATATGTTTTTGCTGGATATGTTAAAGCCAATTGGAATGACCTTAGTAATGCATTTAAATGAATGAAATATGCTTATGTTTTTGCTGGATATGTAAAAGGGCAAAACAGATTAGATTTTTGTTGATTGGGTGGATAGTATGTTCATGCCATGTTATATTCCTAAAGGGACGTGTCTATGTAATCCATGGTATGCTTTATGCAGACCATGTCATGCTTTATGAAATCCAATGTTTAATGTTGTATGCATATATATGCAGTTTTGAAGTTTCAGTGTTTCAGTTGTGCAACAGCCGAAGAATGTTTTAATTTATGCATTTGACAGATGTTTTAGTGTATAGAAAAGTTCAGAAAACCAATTTCGATGCACATGCATATCATAAGAAATTACTCATTAGTTGAGATGCAAACTATTAAGGATCAATGGTGATATGGTGTTTCAACTTATCAGGCCAACGGACTACCAGACCACGCAGTTCCGAAGGCCACTTTGGTGGCTGGCAGGGCATCTGACAGTCCTATGGGATGGGCCATGAAAACCAGAAATACCAAATTGAACCGGTTTGAAAATTTGTTTATGAAAGCGACAATATGAAATAAACGTCTTAGTATAAATAAAAAGTATTCCAGTCTTCCAGCAGCTGTATTAACACCATGTCGTTTTGGTTTCAAAACAGTTCTTCAATGAAGAGGATCACCAAAAGCACAATAATCAACCCTAAAAGAAGCGTTGAAGACCTGACTAACAAAGGTAGTTCAATATTTTCAAAATAATTTTTGAAATTTGTAATGGAAAATTAGTTAAATATGCATTTATGATTTCAGTGGTATAACAAGAATATTATAACATAATTTTAATTACATACATTACAGATACTACATATAATAATAGTGTTTTGATAATATTAATAATAACCTAGCCCAAATATCTCAGCCCAATAAATAAATTATAAAACTAAATCAGACCAACAATCTTTTATTAAGGGCAGGTTCTTCCTAATTAAATCCAACACCCCAGCATATAGAAATTTTTAGTAAAGATGTATATTTGAAAAGACCATAACACAGAATACAAAAATCTTTTATTAAGGGTAGCTTCTTCCTAATTAAGTCCAACACCCTAGCATATAGAAATTTTTAGTAAAGATGTAGTTTTGAAAAGACCATAACACAGAATACAAAATCTTTTTTAACACAGGATAACTCAGGAGCCCCAGGAAAATTCCAACTCTGGGTAAAATATGAATCTGTAAAACCAGATTCTATCTATAAGTCCAAAACAACAACCTTTCGTAGATGTAAAACAGGCTTTCAAAGGCCATTAACAAAACAGACATGTCACATTTACGCCAAAAAATAGGCTTAGTAGATAATCCGTGCAGAATAAAACTAAAATTTTAAATGTTTTTAAAATATCAATAAGCCGAAGACGTAAACAGATCTGAGATCCTTTAGAATCACTCAGGGATTAAGCCATGTATGAGACCAATCCAAAACATGAAAGAGTTAGATGTAAGATTCAGGAGTATTCGAGAATAATAAAGTCTGAGATTAGTATGTTTCACTCGGATTTTGTATTGAGTCTGAGATGAACTATTCCACAGACTGTCAAGGTTGAAATAACTCATATACAAGCGCAAAAAAAATAGACAACAACTCTGAGATCATAGAGTATCACTCAGGCTTAGTTGATAATCTGAAGAGAACAAAATTAACGTTTAAAATACGGATCCGCCGAAAAGGAAAAATAGATCTGAGATCATAGGTTATCACTCAGCGATTGAAAAAAAATTGGATTCATCACGAAAAAAAACTGGGCATCCAAATCACATGCAAGTGCAAACCAGTACAAAGAATCAAACTGAGGTCATTGAATATCACTCAACCTTCGTATAAAATCAATACGACAAAAAAATGAAGGAGATTTGAGATTTGTACTGGAAGAATGTAATCGCAGGCCTGAGTTCCTTTGGTATCCCTCAGCCCTATAAACTTCATCCCCGGTGAGAAGCAACGGGTTGAGCATTCGGACTTTAATAGATTGGAATCAGATCTATAATAGGTGTTAGAGATGTTCATTGAATGCTATGTGTACCATAAAGGTTGATTTCTGGGATGAATTTAGGGTTTGGGAGAAACGATCGTTAGAGAAACGATGGATAGAGAAGGGATCCGATGGCTAAGGTGTTGGACTGGTGGGTAATTAGGGTTTGGGAGTTGGGTAGAGGGTATATATAGTGAGGAGGGCGGGCTGGTCATATTGGGTTGGGCTGTTGGGCTGGGGTGTTGGACTTAATTAGGAAATTAGCAAATAATTAGGAATAACCTGCCCAATATAGAAGATTGTTGGCCTGATTTAGTTTCATAATTTTTTTAGGCTGAGTTATTTGGGCTGGGTTACTATTGTCATCATATGATTATTATGAGCCCGTTTGGTAGCACGAAAATCGCCTGATTTGGTTGATTCTGCTGAAATTTATGAATTTCTGGCTGAAGTGGCTGCATTGGCTGATTATGTTGATTTAAGAAAAAAAAAAATTAAAATATATTTTATTAATAAAATAAGGAAAAAATTATATGTAAAAATAGCTAAAATGACTATCTACAGTAACTTCAGCCAATACAGCCAGAAAAGTAACTTCAACCTTACTTTTTCTGCTTATTACACAATTCAGCGCGCGGAATCAAAAGTTACGTGTTTGGTGAAAAAGTTGGATGATAAGCCAGATAAGCCGAAAAAAGTCTTACGAAACGGCCTCTATATGTAATACTTCGTATGTGTAATGTATGTCATTATAAATTATGTTATAATATTCTTTATTATCATATTTCATATTATGAAATAATACAAATATTATAAAGTGTTATGAAATAATATTTTTTAATAATTTTATTATCATATGGCAAAATATGATAAATTATTATAATATTATTACTAATATTGTTATTGTGATATGCTATAATAATTTTTTAGTCATTTATATTTCTTAGTCATTTATACTATACGTTGTTATGTGCATAGTACATGATAAATGATACAATGTTATAATGAAATCGTTCTGAAAGTTCACATTTAACAAAGCAAGAGTTTTTAAAAAAAATTGGTATAAAGAAATTTATTTTTTTCGATTCTTTTGTTATTAAGGAATTTTTATTTAATATGGTTCATTAATATATCATGAATTTGAATATGTTGTGTATGTGTTTTATCTTGGCTAGAAAATAGTGACCCAAATCACACGGATCATGTACCGCAGTGTGCCAAAAAACGCGGTAAATGTTATTACGTTATTTAATTATTTTATAGTGGCTATAGATGATTTTATTAGTTTGAATTTATGGTCCTATGACATTATACGTAATTTTGAAATGTAGTTCGTTCTTTGCCATATAATGGCTTTCCAAGTGAGGGATCATCAGTTTTAAATCATATATCTGAATCTTGGGCTGTTCATCATGAGCATCAAGAAGCATCAAGACAAGAAAATGATGTTTTGCCCCACCAAGAAGAAGAGGTTGAAGGTCTGATCATGTTTTATCCCAAATGAAAATTATTCTAACTTGCATAAGGTCGCGTTTATATTGGATTGTTACGATGTCAAAGCTTATGCATTTTAAATTCGTCACAGACCCGATCAATGCGGAATATTGGAGCATAGGTGACCCGTCTCACAAATGTGCATCTTGTGGGGCATTGTTTTGGTATGAAGAAAGAATTGTTAGTACTTCCTCAAAAAAAGACCCCAAGTATTCTTTGTGTTGCAGTCAAGGGAAAATTAAACTACCAAAATTAAAGGAGCCGCCTTTGGAACTACAACAGCTCATTCATGGGACGGATGCACTTGCTAGGCATTTCCAGGAAAACATTCGTTCGTACAACAACATGTTTTCGTTCACTTCCATGGGAGGAAGGGTAGATAGAACACTGAACAAGGGTGGATCACCGCCAATCTTTAAACTGAGTGGACAAAACTATCACCTCATTGGGAGTTTGCTGCCCCAGGAAGGAAGTGTGCCGAAATTTGCACAACTGTATATATATGACACCCAACATGAAGATATTAATCGTTTGAGCTCAGTGAGGTAAATGCATTTACCTTGAAACTCATAAATATATGTAATCATGCACACATGTTGTCCGCTATGAATATATGGTATTTTTTATTTTATATGACATGTTATTTGGTTATATCATTTTAGGGATGATGAAAAGAAGAACAATTTGCATGCGCATATTGTGACTACATTAAAGAAAATGTTAGACCAACATAATGTTTTAGTTAAGTCATTTAGGATGGTCAGAGATAAAGTAGCTGAGGGTGGGAAAAAAAAGTTTCTCTTAAGTTAATAGGGAGGAGAACCAAGGATGCCAGAACTTATAATTTACCCACAGTTTCTGAGGTCGCAGCGTTGGTGGTGGGTGATTTTGATGAATCACTTGGGCAAAGAGATATCATGGTTGAAACTCAAGGAGGGTATTTGAAAAGAATAAACGAGCTAAATCCAACGTATTTGGGATTGCAATATCCGCTTTTGTTTCCATATGGCGAGGATGGGTACAGGGAGGATATAGCCTTTTATGATGAGAAATCGTCAAACACGTGTGGTCGACGGAGTGTTAGCATTAGAGAGTTTCTTGCTTACAAATTGCATGAACGAGCAAGAGAGGACTCTTTCATCTTTAAGAGTAGGAGACTATTCCAACAATTCACAGTTGATGGATACACAATGGTTGAGTCGTCAAGGCTAATGTATATTAGGACCCATCAAAAAGAACTGCGGTGTGAAATGTACAAAGGTCTATCAGATGCTTTATTAAGCGGTGAGTTGGATGCGTCAACACAGGGTAAGCGAGTTGTCCTTCCACCGACATTCGTTGGGGGCGCTCGATACATGGTTCAAAATTATCAGGACGCCATGACTATATGTCGGTGGGCAGGGTACCCAGATCTGTTTTTGACTTTCACGTGTAACCCAAGATGGCCTGAAATTAATAAATTCCTTTCTTCAAGGAATTTGAATCCCGAAGATCGTCCAGATATAATTTGTCGAGTGTTTAAGATGAAGCTAAATGACTTGATCAAATACGTAAGACAAAGTAAAGTATTTGGACAAATTCGAGCAGGTATATTGAGTTCATCACATGTGTAGCTTCTTATAAATACACAGTTATATATGTTTGTTTGTGTGTGTAATAAAATAATAATTGTTATGTTGACTCCTCGCAGTGATTTACACAATCGAATTCCAAAAGCCTGGGCTACCACATGCTAATATTCTATTGTTCATGGGGAATGCAGACAAATTCCCCACCCCAGCAGACATTGACTGCATAATTTCAGCTGAAATACCTGATGAGGAGGCTGATCCTGATTATTTTAAAGCTGTGTGCACACATATGATACACGGACCATGTGGCAGTGATGCAAGAAACGCCCCTTACATGGTTCAGTACAAATGTTCAAAGCACTTCCCTAAGAACTTCAACGAGCAAACTAACGTTGATGAAGAGGGTTATCCTAAATATAGGAGGCGGAATGATGGCAGAACAATTGTCAAAGGAAAAACACCACTTGACAATAGATATGTTGTGCCCCACAACAGAACATTGTTGATGAGGTACGGTGCTCATCTTAATGTGGAGTGGTGCAATCAATCGAGATCAATAAAATATTTGTTCAAATACGTGAACAAAGGAAATGATCGTGTCACAGCAGGATTTTATGAAACAACAGATAAAGATGAAACTGAGAAACCTGTTGATGAAATAAAAATGTACTATGATTGTCGGTATATTTCTCCATGTGAGGCAATGTGGAGAATTTTTGGATTCGGAATTCAGTATAAGAATCCACGTGTTGAACGTTTGAGCTTTCACTTCCGTAATGAGCAGTATGTTTATTTTGAAGATGGTGCAACTGTAAGTGAAGTCGTGTTGCGAGAATCTGTCAAGGAGAGTATGTTTCTTGCATGGATGAGAGCAAATGTCGAGTACCCTGAGGAAAGGGATTTAACTTATGCTGAATTCTCTCAAAAGTTTGTTTGGAAAGCCAAAACAAGAGAATGACAACCTCGGAAGCAGGGGTTTACCATAGGCCGTCTAATGTATGTGCCTCCGGGATCAGGAGAAGCTTATTATTTGCGATGTGTCCTTAATTTGAGGCGTGGGGCTACAAGCTATGATGATCTTAGAACTGTGGATGGAATTACTCACAATACATACCACGATGTGTGTTTCGCGTTAGGGTTGTTGGATGATGACAAGGAGTACGTTGAAGGATTCTCAGAAGGTAGTTATTGGGCTACTTCATGGTTACTCAGAAAGTTGTTTGTCATTTTATTAGCAGCTGATACAATGAGTAGACCGGAATATGTGTGGGACAAATGTTGGACATTTATGTCAGATGACATTCTACACACGCAAAGAAGAGCCTTAATGCATCCAGGTACTAAACAATTCATATATTACATATACATATATCTTTACAAACAAATATGTATATATACATATATGTATTGATCTTCAAAACCTTACATAATATATTACACATGTTATTTGATATGACTGTTTTGATGCATGTAATATCAGATTTGAAGTTGACCGAGGCTGAGATTAAGAATTATGCATTGACTGAAATAGAAATGATGTTAAGGAGAATTGGTAGGACTTTAAAGGACTATCCATCGATGCCATTTCCAACGATAAGTGATGCTACCATGTATCAGAACAGGCTTATTTTTGACGAGTTACAGTACGATCGTGCTGCCCTGCGTGAAGAGCATGACAGATGCATGCAGAATCTCAATGATGAACAACGTCAAGTGTACATAACCATTATGCAATCTGTTGAACAAAATAATGGTGGGGTGTTCTTTGTATATGGTTATGGAGGTACAGGGAAAACATTTGTGTGGAAGACGTTGTGGACTGCTTTGAGGTCCAAAGGAGAAATTGTTTTAAATGTTTCTTCGAGCGGCATAGCAGCTTTGTTGTTACCGGGTGGTAGGACGGCACATTCACGCTTTGCAATACCAATCAACCCAAACGAAAACTCCACATGCAACATCAAACAAGGTAGTCCACTGGCTCAATTGATAATTAGATGCAAGCTGATCATATGGGATAAGGCGCCGATGATGCACAAGTATTGCTTCGAAGCCTTAGATAGAAGTTTGCGGGACATCTTGAGATTCACTAATACAAATAGTGCTGAAAACCCCTTTGGGGGGAAACAGTGGTCTTCGGGGGAGACTTCAGACAAATTTTACCTGTCGTTACTAAAGGTACTAGACAAGACATTGTGAATGCCACGATTAATTCTTCGTATATTTGGCATGAGTGCTTGGTATTACGTTTGACAAAGAACATGAGGTTGCAATCATTGACTGATGATCGTGAGTACGAAGATTTGCTTGAGTTTGCTAAGTGGATTGCGAGTTTAGGGGACGGGATTGTTGGGGAAGATAATGATGGTTTTGCAAATGTTCAGATTCCAAACGAGTTTTTTCTAGAGTGTGGAAGCGACCCCATTGCCACTATTGTCCAAAACACCTACCCAAACTTTGAGAGTATTGTGAATGACCCGACTTACTTGCAAGAGCGCGCAATTCTAGCTCCAACCCTTGATGTTGTCGATACAGTTAATGAATACATGACTTCTATGAATGTTAATGAAGAGTCAAGGACATATCTAAGTTCAGATAGCATTTGCAAGTCAGACTCGAATGCCGATTTTCTGGCTGATTTGCATACTCCAGAGTTTCTAAACAAAATACGTGCATCCGGAGTCCCAAACCATGAGTTGACCCTAAAGGTTGGTACTCCAATAATGCTTTTAAGGAATATTGATCCTTCCATGGGGCTTTGCAATGGAACAAGGTTAATTGTTACAAGACTTGGAAATCATATCTTAGGGGCAAAAATTATGGGCGGAAAATATGTCGGGCATGAAGTTGTCATTTTGAGGTTAAGCTTAACTCCTTCGGATTCAAGAATACCATTCAAGTTTCAGAGAAGACAATTTCCGGTCATGACCTCTTATGCGATGACTATAAATAAAAGTCAGGGACAATCTTTGTCTCATGTTGGACTTTTACTGAAAAAGTCGGTCTTCACGCATGGTCAGCTGTATGTTGCAGTGTCAAGGGTAACAAATCATAAGGGTCTGAAGATATTAATTTGCGATGAAGACGGTCAATCAACTAACCATACCACCAATGTAGTTTATAAGGAAGTTTTTCGTAATGTGTAGTTTGTGAAATCCTGTTACCGTTTACTTTTTCCAGCTTATTCCAAATATACTTACTACTTATCTCTGAGTCTTTGTTATTCGATCTTTAATCATAATTTAGTATACGTGTTAAGTGTATGACAATTTACTTTCATTTCACTTAACCAAATAGCATTTACAAATAATGTCGTATCACTATTACATTTTAATATTCCGCGCATCGCGCGGGTGAGAATCTAGTGCAAAACAAAAACAAACATCAATCACCTTATTGATTCCAATACGACTAAAATTATATTTTGCAATACAATAAGTGTGTTTTCAATGCCTATTAAGTGTTATCGTTAACTATTTGACTTTGATGAAAAATTACCTTTTATTTTAATTTATAAATTATTATATGTTTTTTATAATAAACAAATATACATGTGGATCGGATTTTCCCAATATTAATCACACGTGTGGCCCAATCATCGCTTCTTGGAATGGTTTATAAAACATAGAGATGGGCACGGTCCAGTCCGGTCCAATATTTTGCTAAATCCGTACCCGCACAGTAACTATTCAAACGAGTCTGTTCGATTCAATCGGTCTTAGACCAAAATCGTTCGGTACGGATTTGTTTTCAAACGGTATGGTATCATGTCATACCAATATCAAGCAATGCCACTTTTTCCAAGCGTTTAAGAGGAAATTAAAGTTTATCAATCTTCCAAAAATCTAGACAATATATCAATTTTCATATTACATATATAATAAATTTTAGATAAACTATAGTGGTACCAATTTAAATAATTGAACTTTACTTCGTTTCGGTTCCAAGCTTCCAGTGAACTAGTAAAGACTGAAAATGCGAAGGCACTAATCAAAGTAATGGTATAAATGTATATTTAAATAATTAAATCATACTTCGGTCTGATTCGTTTTGGTACCGGTTCTCATTTTATGAGAACCGGTTATGGTATTGTTTGGAACCGGTCAGGTCCAGTTCAGGACATAAATTATTGTATTTTTAGAGTTTGATTATGTTGAAATAGCTCCTAGTGCACATATATGCAATGCAAGTATATGATGAATAGTTTTAAGGAGCCATTTAGAACACCTTTATGGAATCATGTAGGCTAACTTGGTCAAATCAACACCACTCGTTTTTATAGTGGACTGAATTAATATAAACGTGGGGTGATGTTCGGGGGGCGGAGCCAGGATATGACCGGAGGGGGGAGGTGAAATAATAATAAAAAAAGCATTTAAAATATAAATAAGTTAGACATTAAATGATGTATTGGTATTCATAAAAAAATTACATGATGTATTGGTATTCATCTAAACTATTCAAAAGTACATGATTAAATGGCGTGCGAGTTAAAATTTAGAACGTTACATCGCTCTTGCTTGTCACGAAAATCATCGATAAGAGAATCCACACTAGATTTTTTGACGATTTACTTTTGAATAGTAAGACAATAAGCACTAGCACCTTCTTGAATAATTAAGATTTCTTTACATGCGCATTTGTAGATTGAAAGACTGCTTTTTTATATTTTTACCCATATAATACGTACTAGTACGTTATTATAATTTCACATTATTATAATTTCAAAATCTTGATTATAAATTATAATAATGTTAATAATTAATATTATTTCTTTAGTTAAGTATTCACTATTTTTTGATCAAGTATTCAAGTAGCAAAACGTATCCCAATTTGTCAATGATGCTAAGAAAACAATCATCACAGATTCACGTATCTAAAAATAAAACAAGTTAAACAACTTAACTAAGTATGCTAGACTTGCTAGTCAATAAATAATTAGTAATGAACTTATGAAACTACTAATTTCAAATTATTAGTAAAAGACCGAAAAGGAAATACTTTACCTCACTAGGAACTATCGGTTGTCGGATGCATCAAATGTTCCCAAGGATTTTTTCAATTAATACAGAGTATATATATTAATTATACTTGATTTATATATATATATATATATATATATATATATATATATATATATATATATATATATATATATATATATATATATATATATATATATATATATATATATATATATATATATATATATATATATATATATATATAGGGAGTGATTCTACTATAAAGAGTTTCTAAGGTGCAAAATGCAAAGGCATCACAACCGTCCAAAATTGAAAATAGACGGCTGTGATTTAGGGTTGCAGGCTATTAAGGTGCAGACGCATGCTGCGGATGGCTTATTAAAAACGGAAGACACGCGTGCGCAGGTAAGTAAGGGGCTTTTGGTAAATACACATTCTCCATTCTCGATTACGGTTATTTTGTCTGCGACGCGCGTAATTCGAGAGCTCTGTAACCATTTATGAAAAACTTTTGATGTTCGAATACTGATGAGCGGAAGGTTTCTCGTTCGAGAGGAGTTGCAGACGGATAGATCTTAACAACAATAGAGTGAGAAGTTGCTGAGAGGCCAAAAGTCACAGCAATGGCAGATACGGCGGAAATAGTGATGGAGAGCAACATTGAAGCACAAGGTAAGCCAAAAAGTGAGAAACATTTTTGATAAAGTTGAAATTTGTATGAATCTAGTACTGAAACAATGCTTCTATTACGCAATGAATATAAGTGTAATCGCGGTGGTCAAGTAGAGTAAGAAATCTTCAGGTACAACATGCTCTGGTGCAAAACAAGGTGTTGTTCGTATGACGTTGTTAACATTACAATTGGTTAATAAGTGCATAATCGCGGTAAATGTGTGAAACACACAAATGCAAATTAGCAAATTAGAAAAATAAAGGTGAATTTATATGTACTTTCGAGAGGAAATAATGTTTATGGATCCGGCTGTGAAGTTTACTTAGTAGCATTGACAGAGAAGTTTTTAATGTGATAGTACAAATTGCTCTGGTGCAAAATCAAATAGTGCTTGTATGTGACAGTTTACATTCAAATCATAATAGTAGGAAAAAAGTGAAATAAAGAAATAGAAAGTAGCAAAGTAGATATATAAAATTAAGATTGAATGCAATTGAGAGAAGCAGTTTAGGGAGCTGGTTGTGAAATTTCACTGATGTTCGTAATAGGTAGTTAACTTTCAATTGACTAATAAATGTGTATTACAGAAAACTAAGTGAAAGGTAGATATGTAAAGTAGCAAATTACATGTGAAAGGCAGACAAATAAAAGGCAGACACAAATACGGTGTTGTGATGAAATCTTTCATGATACAACATGTGAATGAATAAGATTATTGTCAAAATTTGTGTAACATGAAATACTAGTGTGTGATAGAAAAAGTACATGAATTGAAATGTGTTGTGAATGAATCAGGAAATGTAAAAGACTCATGTGAAGCCAAAAAGCGTAAAGGTGCAGAAAAGGTGACTGGAATTGCAATGTTAAAGAAGCAAAAAACTCAAAAAACAGAAATCAGAAGAAGATGAAGGAATTCTGAAGCAGGATGTTCAAGCAAGGTGCAAGATCAATGCAATTACATGCTACTTGAGATACAACAGCAAAGTGATGATGATTTTGTGGCAATACCTAAACAAATGGAGAGGCGTACTGAGAAGGCCAAACCAAGTGGAAATAAAAAGAGAATTGAAAAGATAACGGCGCTAAAAGCACCATACAGAGCAATAAAAACAAGGTCTACACCTCAAGTTTTAGTAAAGGCAATTGGTGAAATGAATGCTGTTCAAATTCGAGAGGTGATTGACATGGGATTTGGGGGCATACTGACTTTGTCCATCGAAGAAATTCCATCAAAGCTCGCATTTTGGATTTTAAAGAATTTCAACGCAACTGATAGTACTATTCACCTTGAAGGAAGGAAAGAGTTGCACGTCAATGAAGAAGATGTGGCACTTGTCATGGGTTTTCCACGTGGAGAGCAGTTGATTGTGAAGAAAAAGAAATCAGAAGATTGCCCATTGTTGATGGAGTGGAAAGCATTGTTTGGAGAGCGCACTAACCGCATAAGTCCTGCTCAAGTCTGTAAGAAAATGCTAGAATGCACAATGGGAGGAGTGTGGTTTAAGAGACACTTCATAGTGTTGATGGTATCTGTACTACTGGATAGCACAGCAAATGGGTATGCAAATCCAATAATCTTGAGCAATTTAGTGGACGTGGACAGAATCAAGGAAATGAATTGGTGTGACTATGTAATGAGAACCTTGATTGAGAAGAAACGTGTGTGGGAGAGGAATGATAAGAAAAGTTTTACTGGACCTCTATTGTTTCTTATGGTATGAAATTTGAAGTTACTACACATGAAAAAATGTTTAAGTATGTGTGAATTGTAATTTGTGTTTATTTAATGTTGCAGATTTTATATGTAGACCGAGTTTTTATTTTTCGAAGAAATAATCAAAGGACAATCCCCGCATGGAATGGGTGGACAACAACACTGCTACGAGCAAGAGAGACAGAAGAGGTAAAGGCTGGTAGATTTGGGTTGGGGCGTGTTGACGAACAATATCATCCAGTAAGGACTTTGGAAGAAAATGTGAACAAAGCTAAAGAGAAAAGTGCAAGGAAGGAGAAAGGAAGTGTTGTTATTGAAGGACAGAATCTAAGAGGCGAGGAAGTGAAGGAGGTAAAAGTAAACTAAATTTTATTGGTTAGAGTAAGGTAAAATACTTATTAAAATGCATTTGTTTTTCAAATTTTAAAGTTATGGTACTATGCATGATGGAGGTTAAAAAGTGAATAGTTATAATACATTACAATTTGGGTGTTTAATATAATTTAATAGGAGATAAAATGAAAATGTATTTGAGATGATATGAGGTCCATGATTGATGTACTTTGTTTGCAGAATTTCATGGAGGAATTTGCTTCCAAGATATATCTGTTGGCAACAACATTGATAGAAATTATCAACATGGTTCAACAAGCACCTGCAGATGTAATGAGAAATGAAAATTTACAGAAAATGCAAGAAGTTGCAAGGAGTATTTTAGGACTAACAAGCCAGCCTAGTCCAGAAAAAACGACAACTAATCCAGGCAGTCAAAGAGAAGTTACATGGGATGATCAGTTCTGGTCGAATCCAAATAATATTTTGGAAATTGATAACATTGTAAATGCAATGATGAAAAGAGCAGAGTATAAAAAGATAATAAGTGACATGCCAAGCTTCAGTTTAGGGTTGACTCAAGACTCAGAAAACAATGAGGTTCACAACAATATTGTGATGTCAAAGGGAATGCGTTCAGAAGGAGCTGTAGTAGGCGGAAATGAAGTTGTGAATGAGGTAAGTTAGGTAACACATATTTATTTTTAAAAAGTAATCGAATATACCAAATAATGTGAAGTTAAGTATGTATTTTGGACTTTGCAGGAAGAAAGAGAGGTATTTGTTGATGTGCAAGGAGGTGGAAATGAAGTTGTGAATGAGGTATACCACATATTTATTTTTAAAAAGTAATCGATTATACCAAAAAATGTGAAGTTAAGTATGTATTTTGGACTTTGCAGGAAGAAAGAGATGTATTTGTTGATGCGCAAGGAGGTGGAAATGAAGTTGTGAATGAGGTAACAAATAATTATTTTTTAAAATTAATCAAATATTCCAAATAATGTGAAATTAAGTATGCAGTTTCGATTTTGCAGAAAGAAAGCGAGCTATTACTTGATGTGCTCATGTGCAAGGAGGTGAAAATGTAAATGAAGATGTAGAGGTGATATAGGATTATAAAATGTAAATTGATGTAAAACGTAAAAGTCAATACTAACATATTAACTATTCAGGGGGTTGAAGATCAGGAAGTGCGAGTGCATGATCAAATAGTGCAAACTGAAGGGCCTTTAAAGCAATAAAGAGTGGCTAAAGCAACAGAAGTGTTTAAGTCTCCATACATCAGCAGGGTTGTTGATGCAGATGATAATTGGGGACCTTTTGAAAGGGCAGCTGGAAAGTGGGCGTTACTCAATGATAAAGCAGACCTGTATACAACATAATGCATAGAAAAAAATTATGTCATTTGTTTTTGTTTTATAAAGCTATTTTTTTGTTTCACATGAATGAAGTACTCTTCAAGTACAATATGGTTGAGGTTAAATGTGAAGAGTTATTGGCATTGGGTGAAGATAAATACATTGGGAAAAATGTGATGGATGCGTGGGGAACTATACTAAAGCTCAAGGAAAAATTTAAGAGCCCAGATTCTCCAAGACGGGTGTTTGCAAAGGCATTCCCATGTGTAAGTTTAATGAATGATTTAAAAAATGCAGCATTCATATTAGTGTGCTTATAATTATAATTATAATTTAGCTATATACGTCAAAGGAGAAACTAAATGATGTGGAAGCATATCACGTATTTGGAAGAAATCTGGATTTGGGGTTGGAAGAGGTGAAAGAAATGACAACGGTAAAAGACATGGATCTGGTAAGTTTGGATTACTGTTGTTAGCAATTGAATGAAAGAATGAGTAGATTTGTTCAACTATTTATCTGTCTATTGCAGTTTATCATTCTGGTGATGCAAGTTAGGAGGATGGACGTTCTTGACTCGTCACCAGGAAGGGCGTGTTCATTGGATAAATATGGAGATTCTTTAGATAGATTGGTAAGAATAATAATTTGCATGGATGAGAAGCAATATGTATTATATGATTGCTAATTTCACTTATAAATGTGCAGAAAAGGTATTTCGTTCACAAAATGAGATGCAAAGGACTCGACAATAAGGGAGATGCAATTGAGAAATTGGAACCAAGAAGGTTGAACATGCCATGGCGGGTGCAGAAAAGTCTTTATGATTCGGGAATTTTCGCCATGAGGCACATGGAGACTTACATGGGAGAAGGAATGCAAGGTTGGGAGACTGGGCTAAAAAAGAATGACAAAAAGCAGATAGGTTTGCTTAGAGTGAAGTATGCAGCTGCAATAATGCTAGCTGATATCAACGAAAGGCGAATGGAAAACCTTAAACAAGCACGAGAGTATGCAAAGGGGAAGGTAGAAAATGAGAAGAAAGGGAAGGCAAATGCAAAATAAGTGACATTGGAGGAAAATTAAACAATGTTTGTTGGATATTTCTTTTAAATGTGTGGAAATTTGACTTGAATGTTTGGTTGGCATGTGTGATTTTGTTTACAAAACTTTAGGTTTGAAATAGTGTTACTTGAATTTTTGTTTGGAATGTGTGATTTTGTTTACAAAACTTTGGCTTGGAAATAATGTTGTTTTACAATTTGAATGACATGTACTCCGTATAGCTATACTAAACAAAGGGAGTAGTGAATGATATGAGACATTGATTAGTAGGAGTTAAATATGCAATTGGATTAATAAAAATAGCAGTAAATACAACAATAAAAGCAATAGAATTTGGATGAATAATGTAAATGTCTATATAGGTTGTTTTACAATTCCAAATGACATTCACATCTAAAATACATGGGTGGCATGTGAAAGAAAACAGACAAAACTGAGTATAGAATAAGATGTATATTTATACCCATAAAGAGATTAGTGAATGAAATGAGACATTGTATACGTGATTGTAAGAATGCAACTGTATTACAAAATGTAGCACTACATATATAAAACAAAGCAGTGTAGTATGAAATAAAAGCTTCACGCCCATGTCGTTTTAGGACAAAATTTAATGAACTTGGACAATTTTAAGCTTCACACACGTATAACAACACACTAAGAGCCTTTAAAACTTGGACAATTTATGCTGTCGTGATTACTCATTTGATTACATGCATGACATAATCTTTTCGGTCGCTTGTTTTCATCTATGACAACCTCCTTTGCACCTTTCATTCGCCGACCAGAGCCCTTGTTCTTGGACACTTGAGGAGCAAGAATAGTAACTTCAGATGGTGCAGATGACCCATAGAAACCTTGAATGACACCATCCTTTGATGATGAAATCCCATGGGGATCAACAGAAGACATGAGAATTTGTTTCTATTGCTTAACAAATTCAGCTAGTTCTTTAAGAAGAAGAGGGTTGGTCTCTGCCATAGCAACACATGCGTGAATGTCTGACCACAACTGATTAATAGCAGCTTTATTCTCTTCCATGCCAACACAGTTTTGTATAATAGAATCATCAATGGAAAACAAAGGTTTCAGACGATGTTTCTTGCACCAGCGGGACATGATGAAGTGAGTTGGAATCTGATCTAGCTTACGGTCTTTCAGTGCAAGAAATACGTGTGAACATATTAATCCACAATGTTGGAAGAACTTACAAGTGCATGATGCATTGCTATCTTTAACACAAAAAACGACAGTGGACAGCTTGTTTCGCTCATCACTAATATCATATACGACATTTCCATCACCATGTGTCACTCGTGAGACAGAACAAGAAAAACACGCAGCACAAATTTGTGATTGAACTTCATAAAATAAAGATATTGTGTATAGCTCAGATGCATGCCTCTCAAGTGAAAGTGAAGTTTTATAAACTGGAACATAACATTCAGAACTCCCATTCAATTTATCATTTGTATGACATTGTGAGTCCATTGCACTTTCATACTGCATATAAAACTTAACCAAACTGAAATGTGGATTACTAAATTCTTCAAAAAAACTATTCTCACTTTCAGACCTTGAAGTTATTCTAAGTAAACCGCCCATAAATAAATCTCTAAAATACGATGGAATCCAAAACTTACGTATAGAGAACATGTGTGAAAACCATTCATGATTAACCAACTCGAACTCTTTCAAAGTCACTTGGCTCCAGGAAGTTAGTCCAAACAACAAAATTGAGCTTGGACATGAAATCCTCGTTATGACTCAAAACCGGTCCAACCTTTGAAGTAACGTTTTTCATAATGTGCCACATACAATATCTGTGACGTGCATGAGTGAAAACATTATCGATGGCAATACGCATAGCAGGATCTTGATCAGTAACTATGCAATTAGGTTCACGATGCATTGCATTGAGGAAGCGAGTAAAAATCCATACATACGACTCAGCATCCTCCTTAGATAGAAGACCAGCAGCAAAAGTGATGCATTTCTTATGGTTGTCCACGCCTGTGAAGGGCGTGAAAATCATATTGTACCTAGGGGAAAAAAGAATTAGTGTAGACGGTTAAAATGCTACTGAATCCCGAAATAGTGCGATAACAAACAACAAAGCAGCAATAAATTTATGAAATATTTAACAGGAAACAGAATTATACCTATTTGTCCCTTAGGTCACATCAAACGAAATGACATCCCCAAAGAATGCATAATTCTTTCTTGCTATAGGATCACACCAGAAAAGTTGGGTCAACTGATCAGTCTCGTCAACATCATACTCGAAAAAGAATGCAGAACATAACTCTTGCTTCCTAAACAGTTTATCGACGAGCATTTGAGCATCTACACCTTCAATGTACGCTTTGAGGTCTCTTTTGAAGTTTTTGAAGTCAACTGCAGTTGCCCCAATGCTTGCATAGCCACCAACAAATTCCTTATACAATCGATACGACTTCATTGTCCCAATATTGGCTTTTGCACAGTTAACAACAAATTTCTGATGACCAATATCTAAATTTCTGTTAACCTTTAGGAACACTTTTGAAGAATCAGTTGACATACGATGGTTATGCCGCTCTTCGAATGAGAAAACAACATACCCACGTAAACCAGAGAACTTAAAACATATCCGAGCATTACAACCAATTCATCTAGAGACGCGACGACGTATAACTTTTTCAAATTCATTAGGTTTTTTTGTTGCAGCATTTGTACATTGAGATGATTCACATGTAGCATTTGGAGGGGGTTTAGAACAAACAAATCCAGATTTGTCACTGGAAGGGTCTATAGAAGAAGCATTACAGGTATCTTTCAAAGAAGTGGAGTCATTCTTAAACCCTTAACGGTTACAAACCACATATTTCAACAAAACTGTGCCATCTCTAGCCTTTGAAGTCGCACCAAGACGAATTGCAAAACCACATAAAGATGCATATTCTTTATAAAATGAAATGGCATCTTCAAGGCTATTGAAGAACTTACCAATTATAGGTTTTCTTTCTAAATCACACTGAGGAATCCAGTATTTGGTCATGCCAAGAGAAATCTGAAAATTACAAACACCACCTGAATAGAAAAAAGAGAAAAATACACAGGAATTAAAGCAAACTGAATGTTAGAATATAATGTGTGAAATATAATAAAAATGTAGCAACAAAATATGTAAGTATAACAACATATATTCACAATACAAGTACAATATACATGGGTTCGTAATGAATACATCAAGAAATATTATATTGACTAGTGTTAATAAACTAAAGTTGAAATCAAAATCATACTAAAAGCAATTGAACTGAATAAACTAAAAAACAGCATACCTAAAATGCATAAAAATAAGGCACAATACATATTTTGATTACTGAAGCGTTAATACAATAGCAATACACTCGAATAAAACATATGTACAACATCAATAATAGCTATAGGTTTAATAATTCAAACTAAAACCGGAGAGAATAAGAAACAACACAATAGCTAGATTTCGAATGGATACAAATAAAAAAATCTAAATAATACGAAGCATGTAAATAACAATTATGGAAATTACTGTAAGAAAATAATACATACCAGGATCCATATTTCCCTTGCGATGGAGAAACGAGATGACGATGAACACCAAACTTAGATGTCAAATAATCGTTGAGGCTGCTTTATGGAAAATCCGGAAATCAATTTTTGGAAAGATCGATTATCATGTTTTGATTTTGTTGAATTGGGGGAGAGAGGGGGAGAGAGGATGTGCATAGGAAACAGAGAACGTGCGCAGGGGAATAACGAAATAACTGAAAGCGTAAATTGACGAAAAAAAACCTTTTGTTAAATACGTACTTAATTCAAAGTGGGGGATCCAAATGTTGAGATTAGTGGCTGGGATTAATTCTCACTTTTCATATAAAAGGCACTTTGCATTTGAACTTCCCTATATATATAGATTAGAGATCAAATGCAAACTCATCTTAAAATGCTAACCTACAAACCTAATCCTAGCCATCCATCTTAATTAGATTACCACACGGTTGATCTTTTAATTGATGGGCTAAGTGGTCTTTTCAGTTTGTTTTTATTTTTGGAAAAAGCATATGTACTCCCTAATATCCCTAGCTAACCGATTCTCTGTGGTTATTTACTTTCCATCCACATTCATTTATCAACATCATTCGCCAGAAAAGAACGTCGTCTCCATCTCCTTCTGTGTTTCCATCTTTATCTTCATCCCTACGCCATTCCATCTCCAAACTTTTCTTTGATAATTCATCTCCATCTCCAAACTTTTCTTTGATTATTCAGTTCCTAGCGACCATTAATAGGGAACTTCTCTGCAACATAAGTAATTTTTCTATGCTTTTGTTATAATTTCATCCCCATTTTCTTCCCCATGAAATTCTGCACTTCAGATACTTTTTTAATTCTTTATATGAGGTTTAACAGATTTTGACATTTTGGATTTGAATCCATTGTGCAAGCCAAGAAAACATCTTTTTTCACTATGAAATTTATCATATTTAACGTTTTGATTTTTGTCTTCATGAAGTTCATCAATTTCGTATTTATGAAGAAAAATGTTTAAATATTTCTACATTAATGTGCCCGAAATATTATGTATTTTGTGACCTCATGAGTTTAGTATGCATGTCTGTTAGTATATAATGCAGGTGCCATAGAGATAAGATGCAGTATGAACTTCTAAAGTGCACATATAATCTAACTAAAATGCAATATATGATCTTATAAATGCACATGTCACAATGATAAAATGAAACACATGAACCACTAAGGTGCAAATGCCAAAGCAGTAAGATGCAATATGGACTTCTAAGATGTCGTAGCGATAAGATGCAGCATATGATCTCCTAAGATGCACAGGTCATCTTACCGAAATACAATATACTCTGTATGAACTTCTGAAAATGAACATGTGGTGATGATACAATGCAATATATGAACTGTGAGAATCACTGTAAAATGAATGCACATGTCACAATGATAAAATGCAACATATGAACTACTAAGATGCAAATGCCAAAGCGGTAAGATGCAACATATGGTCTACTAAGATGCACATGTCATCTTACTGAAATACTGTATACTTCGTATGAACTTCTAAAAGTGAACATGTGATGATGATCAATGCAACATATGAACTTTGTTAATGACGGTAAAATGAATGCACTTGTCATAGTGATAAAATGCAGCACGTGGACTTCCAATGTGCAACGTGATAAATTAATGGGCTCAATATGACAGCCATTATATAGATAATGATCATATCATGTGACTTAAAGTGCAGCATATGCACAACTAATATGCATACTTTATAATTATGAAGTGATTAATTTCGTAAATAAAGGAATTTATTTCAAAAATATTATCATATGCAACATTATAATTATACGATGCACATCTCATAATCTTAAAATGCACTTCTCATTTTGTAAGGAGTTAGGTTTCAAATATTGAAGTTTATTAAGGAGCGATTGATCGATTCTATGAATCAAGAGATAAATTTTGTAATTGCTACCATTAATTATTAATTGCAAAAGGTAAGTTATTTTGTAATTTATGGCTAGGATCAATTCAGGGATTTATCTTGTCTGCCACTTACCTTCTATGGATTGCTTATATTTAGACGATTATTTGATTAATGGAAAGTAGACAACGGCAATTCAAGGGAAATATGTTTTAAGATGACCTTAATAGCCTTGCAACTAATTATTATACGGAAGTGGGTCTTACGATTTTGATTGGCTACATCTCAACCCATAACTACTACTATGGATGTCTTACGCATGATCATCTGTATTGATCAATCCAACGGATGTAGTTGGTTTGTAGTTTGCACCGGAAGCATGGTTTGCATGGGATCTTCCCCATATACATATATATATATATATATATATATATATATATATAAGAGATCAAATACAAACCATGCTTAAAATACTAACCTACAAACTCAATAATATGCATCACTTTGAACTTCAATATGCAATAAAAATAATGTAAAGATGCAGGGGTGAGATCACATACAAACTAGTCCTCACATTCAAATAATCTTTACATTATTTGTGTTGCACATTGAAGTTCAAACTGTTTCATATTATTCAATCCATAAAATAGCAGTTTCATATTTACATTAATTGTATTGCATATTGAAATTCAAAGAGTGCATCCTTACATGATTTTTACTACATATTGATGCTCAAAGTGTTGCATATTATTGAGTTTGTAGGTTAGTAAGTTAAGCATGATTTGTATGTGATCTCACCCCTATATATATATATATCAAATGTTCCCATCAAAATTCAAGTATATACTTGAATTTTGGACTTTAAATTTGCTTCCATATTACGGTGGGCTTTAGGGTCCAAGTAACAACCTACCATATTCTACTAAGTACAAACTAGTATAAGGACTAATAACATTGTCCTAACAAATAAATACTCCATGAAAGGTTTGGAAGAGGGGGGCCAAAACAATACACAATACGTTGGGGGGGGGGGGGGGGGGGGGGGGGATGCCCCCCTTGCTTGAATACATATCTCCACCCCTGGTGGTGTTAATGTTTCCAGGTTAGACTATATGCCTCCATAATGGAGTCATAGAGGGCTCCTTAAATGTTTTGCTAAGGCCTGTCATCACGGGGTGGGTGGGAAAGAATGCAATACTTTGGCATCATTCTTAAGTTTGTCATATATTGAAATGCATGAAAATGAAGGAAGCTCTTAAATGAAGCTCTTAAAATTAGAATCCAACTCTACCTGAAATGTTAAATTTGATACATACAAATAAGAAAGCAAAAAAAAAAAGAATATACAGTAAACCATTCAGGATTGTCATTTTCCTCCTTTCACGCACATTGAATGAATTGACAACATGTTCCTCCTATGCCTGTGTCTCCTAAGCCTGCTAATCTAAAGTAAACATAATCTATAAAAATGTCCATGTAAACCTCTTACTCATCGTCACTCTTGGATGTCTTCTATTCTCCTGATGGCTTCCTTCATATCAACCCTTTTAAGTAAGTCCGTCTCCGTGCATGCACATCCAATATGCAGAAGTCTTTCCATCAAAGGTAACGAATCTGTAAAGCTGGAAGTCGCTATTTCCGGATCAATAACTTCACCCTCTCTCTTCTCTGCCACTGCTTGTCTCACCCACTCCACCACGTCAGTCCCACCTTTCTGGTTGTTCAAATACTGTGAAGGGAATTTCCCCGTCATGACTTCAAGGATGATGATCCCTAGGCAATACACATCGCTCTTCGGGGAGATTTGCTGGTGGAGGATGCCCTCGGGTGTTTTGAAGGCAAACATGGATTGGGCGGTCGAGGTGTTGTTCACAAGTGGGTAGTACGCATAGTCATTGAGGAGGGGTTCATTATTTGAGGATAGAAGGATGTTGCTTGACTTCAGGTTCCCGTGAGGCACATCATATGATGCAAATTCTGTGTGTAGGAATGCCATTCCGCTTGCAACTCCCTTTATGATTCTTAAACGTGTCCACCAGTTTAGCTCTGCATGTGATATCCCGCGATCACCTACAATAAGTCTTTATTAAGTCGAGTTGAACAAAAAATAACTACAAACCAAAACAGATAGACAATTGTTGAATCCAAATGAACTAAATTAAAATAGCATGCCCTCAAATAGACAAAAAATGAACAATCCATAAGTGGTTGGACTTGCACTTTAAGGTTTATGTTCTAAAAAAAGTCTTGCCAAAACGACTAAAACAACATGAAAAGACTGAATATAATAATTGAACTGAAACCGATTTATGTTACTCAGTTCGATTCCATGTTTTTCCTTTTCTTCGGACTGAAAATCGACAAAACCAAATCGGCGAACACTTGAACAATTAAGAATCAATATCTAGCCAATGTGAGACACTCCTTTATAATCAATCTCAATCTGATAAGTAAAATGTCAAGTGTTACTAAATATAAGTTTATGAGTTATTACTCATACAAAACTTACCTTCTACATGAAACTATGCCTTAATATAGTGTAAGAATCATTTAATTCAAATGACTAATTTGATCCAGCTACAACTAAAAAGTACACAAATGTCTAAATTAGTTACCACTTGTAAGTGAATAAAGTCATCTCATTTTGGTCAACAAATGCCACAAGATTTGAGGAACCATGTACATACCATGCAACATGTAAAGCAAGCTGCCTTTGGGAATGTACTCAGAGATGAAGAGCTTCTCCTCCTTTCGGTAATGGTAAGCCAACGGTGTCAAGATGTTTTGGTGCTTTATCCTCCCGAGCCGTCTGATCTCTGCATCAAAATTGTCTTTGCTGATCTTATTGATTTCTCGTAGTCTCTTGACAACAACAGAAAGGCCATTCACCATCACTGCCTTGTAAGCCGATCCCAACCCACCATTCCCGAGCACCTCAGCAGCTGCCTTCATCAAATCTGGCAGCCCAAACATGCCCTTCTCGTTGTTCACGATGACAAGATCACCCATTGATCTCCCACTATGTGATCCTCCCCGCTTTGAACCATGAACAGACTCATTTCTTGACCCCTTCCTGCTCGAAATACTCATGGTCCTCCGATTCGTGCTTGCCATATGAACTGGAACAACCTGTGGAGATTAACTGTCAAAATATTTACTAATGCACACTCACATTGTAGTGTTATTTTTTATCAAGTAATATAAACTAGAAAATGGTTATTTATGAAGTACTATTTTTGTAAAATAGAGGGCCTAAGATTTTATGTAAACAAAATTACTATAAAAATTAAACGAATTATTTACTATTACAACCTCGTCAAGATTCTCTTTCTCCAACCTTCCAAAGCTATCCTCCTTACTCTTTGTTTGCAGAAGAATTGTGACAGTTAAAAAGGCGATGACAACCGCAAGAACAACCCATTTTGTCCCTGACGATGGTGCAGGAGCATTTTCATTAGAGGATGGTAAAATGTCACCCTTAGCCTCAGAGTTGTTGGTCGTCACCTCACAATGTCTTCCCACTAGTTTTCCACACAGCTTGGGATTCCCCTCAAAGGGCTTTTGCCCAAACTTCTCCATGATGGATGGGATTTCCCCTTCTAATTTGTTGTTAGACATGTTGAGAGTGGTGAGAGATTTCTGAGCCATTGATGGAATATGACCTGAGAATTCATTCTCTTCCAAGTGGAGCTCTATTAGGTTGGGTAACCTTCCAATAGATTCAGGGATTTTCCCAGAAAATTTATTGCGCGATAACCAAACTTTCTTTAGGGAGGTCATTTTGGAGAAGAAATCTGGAGGAATCTCTCCTGAGAATTTATTCTCGTGTATGAATATGGACCTTAAAGCCCCAAGTTTGTTGAAACCCGGAATCGGACCCGAGAATGTGTTGTTCGCCATGGCGATCATTCTGAGGCCTTTCAGGCTCGATAATGCATCAACCCTAATTTCACCTGAGAGACCCAACCCATTGAGACGGAGTCCGGTGATGGTCACATTGTGGCATTGGATGCCGAACCATTGTTGATTCCGGTCACAAGGATGCGTCCCAGTTTTCCAAGAACCATCGAGGCTTTTGGTGTTCCCCATTGATTCTTTGAGCTGCAATAAGGCCTCATGATCTTCTAAGCAGAGAAAGAGAGATGGGTTGAAAAGGATGATGAAGAAGAAGAGGAGGAATGAATATACACAATGTGCCATTTCACCCCGGGGTTTGTCTGAGGGGGAAAAAGAAAAGAAAATCAAAAGACACCAACCCGGGGAAGGAAAAGCATGTTCCCAGGGATTGGTAGTCTCTCATGAATCCTTATTTCTTGGGGTGGCGATGGTTTTTTTGTATGACAATAAGTTTTGCAACTCAAGGAAAATCCTCTATTTCTCTCTCTTACAATAAGGCTGGATTAAAAACTTTGGATACAAAAGAGAGGTGGAGCAACTTCTACGGGCATTCTCACTCAAAGAGATTGATTAGCTTCACTAATTAATGTCACAAATATATGAGAATTAAAATCTAATCAATATGCTAACTAATGATGATGTTGGTTCATTTTTTAAATTGTAATCAATATGCTAACTAGTGTTTTTGTTCTACTAAAACCAAAATAGAAATTTTATACACTTAGTACCCGAAAGATAAAAACTATCAATAAGGGATCTCAAAGATGAAATTCATTGATATATGATCTAAATGATTGAAATTTATCAATCTAAGACCCAAGTCTCATGAACTTTATTATTTTTTATTTTAAAAATTTTAAATTGTATTTGATTGTATTACACTAATTTACTTTTGTGAAGAAAAAACCATCAAATGTTAGCAACGAAATTAATAAAAATCATTCAAATCAAAATCTATGATATATTAGGTCTTTGATTGATAATTTTCTATCATTCAAATCCTATATCGACACATTTCATCTTTCAAGTTCTGAATTGATAAATTTTCCAGCATAAAATAGTGTCACAATATTTTGGGAGTGACAATATAGTGATAAATAAAAATGGGGCGATGTCATAGGGATAACTCCACCTTTCCTGTCACATATTTTGGTAATCATGGTCTGCACTCTGCACCCATCAATGTCCACTACCTCACGATTACCCGCCCGATAGAACAAAATTATTTTGTTGTGTTTTTATACTACTCTCTTCATCTCACATCCGTCCCAAAATTTTCTTCTTACCTTGATTTTGCATGCTTATTAATAAAGTAGAAATGTATGCATGTAGAAAAATGAGAAAAAGAGTTAACCTCCATGTCCACTACCCCAAGATTATCCACCCGATTGAACAAAATTATTTTGTCATGTTTTTATACTACTCTCTTCATCTTTCCTCCGTCCCAAAATTTTCTTCTTACCTTGATTTGGCATGCTCATTAATAAAGTAGAAATTTATGAATGTAGAAAAATGAGAAAAAGAGTTAACCTCACAAACTATTCCTTAAAAGGAAATGAGAATAAAATTTTGAAACATCATAAAAAGAAAAGTGGAAAGAAAATTATGGGACACATGGTGTAATTAACATGCGTGTAATATTATTCCTCTTTCTTATGTATAAACAACAGCCAAAACAATTTATGTTCTTCTTTCATGTGACAGTCGAACCTGACCAAATTTTATCGGACGGAGAAAGTATTTGAACATTTCAATTCCGTTAGGTAAAGAATTAATAAAAATTGCAACTTCAAGACAAACTATTTTCTAAATTGTGCATGTCATGTCATGATAATAAAAATTAAAGCATATTACTTTCTGTTGTTTTCAACTTGTTTTTTCATTTTAAACAAGCTTATATCAAAATCATGAGCTTTTAAAAAATACAACCACATAAAAGTCAACGACTCGAAAACAACCCTAGGATAAGATAAATAGTGATCACTCCTAAAGAGCAAAACGAGTCGCTAACCACTTGACGAGAAGACAAGACAATCATGATCAATCTGGTGTTGTTACTGTCAATATGAAGACAACCTAAAAACTGAACCAAACAACTGCACTAAACAACCTACCGTATGACTCAACAAAATCAATGAAATAAAAAAATAGATCTAGCAAAAGATTGTAGCAAAAAAAGAAATTTAGACAACCAATCAACAAAATTGAAATCAACATCTTACAAGAAAATCTCTCTCTTCACTCCGCTCCTTGATGCCTACAAGATAAACCAGTCCAAGATTTTACTCAATCAGGAGCTCGAGGTGTTTTTTGTGTCGATCCATGACATTGATCAGCTAATAGGATTATTATCATAATCATCGATTGACCAGCCGCCGAAAAGGAGACACTCAAACATTATTTTTCTCACAAAACTCGGCGGTGGTTCGGGAGGGGGGCGAGTGCTCGAGACCCCATAACTGTCACCATCCAATATCAAAATTACAGAAAACATTGTGTAGAACCGGCCTTGACAACCATAAATGCATAAAAACTCCATCACCCTATCTGATTCATCGATGACGAATACACCAACCCTAAACACTGCTACGAAAGAAACATATGATATATACTAAATCAAACTCCTGACATGATTTTTTTATATGATGAAAGAAAAAATGAATAGAAGAAGGAGTTGAGCGGCTAGGGTTTTACACCATTGCCGCTCGTAAGAAGAAGAAGCACACTTTGGCTTAGGGGATCACAATTTTTGATATGGTTTTCAGCTTGTTGTGTATCCATCTTTGGCTATCTTTATGATGTGTACTATTGTTAATGTTGCATTTATACCTTTACTCTAACTTTTATTTTACTAAAAATAACACTTTTGCCTTTTTTGCCTCACTTTCTTATTGTATTTTACTAAAGAATCATAGGACGAGCAATCGACGCATTTATTCGTGATATTTTCCCACCTAGGTGTTTGTTGCTTTGAGCAAACAACTAGAACATTTTTTCCATTGGACTTGGTGTCCCTATCCGTTAATGTGTTCTCCCATGTTCATTTTTTTATAACTTGTTGTTACAGTATTTTTTTGAGTTGTTATATACCATTTTTGTGATCTTTGTGATCACAGTGTTTGCCTTGTGCATTTATCCGATTTTTATTCATTAGTTAAATTTATGATTTTACTAGTGACAGTGCACCACTTAAGGTCAATAAGGTGGACAATGTTGGATGTATTGGCCCACTGGACCAAGAGTGTCTGATTCCCTTATTCCATTACTGGGTTTGTCCATTCATCTCCACCCAGTTAGAGGTGGGCAAACAGGTACTGGAACCGCGGGTTGGGCCGGGTAATACAGGTTCGGGACAAGTTAGGGTCAGGTCCTAATTTTAGAAAACTCAAACAACTCGTGGCGGGGTGGGTCTTGAAAAACTAACTTAGGAACCGCATAGGTCTTAAATTTTGAAAAAATTGGTACCCAGACTGAACTGTTTTAAAATATTATTTTAATAATCTCTATTATATTTAATATTAGTATAATATAATGTACTAACAACACATGAAAGCTCTTCATTTTCTCGTGTCTAGACAAAGACTTCCAATTGAAGAAACTTCTCAGTCTATTAAAAATAGTTTTCAAGTCCGTATAATTAAACTCCTAAATTATTTTCCTCAATAATTCTCTATTTCAAATGCATCAAGCTTTCTTTCTTTAATATTTTTTGTATACAAAGACTCTTACTCAATGAAGTGTGACATATTCATTTAATTATCTTAATTTTACTTATACTTGGAGATTTAATAAGCTTTAAATTGTTTTCATAGACAAATATGTATAGTAACTAGTTTAATTTCTTATGAACTAATGGTGCTATCTTTTTAATTAGTTTATGAATAATGATTAACATTTTAATTAAAGTGGTTGTGTGTTATGTAATTTATAGATTTATGGTTCGATATTTTGTTAACTAATTTAAATTGTTGTTATGTACTTTTATTTTGAATTTTAACTATATTATGATTACATTAATACATAATTAATTTGAGAACTTTATAACTAACTTACTAGAAACTTTGCTTGCATAGTCATATTTTTTTTACAAAAAAAGAACCGAGGACTCGGACAAAACCGACCCGTTTCAAATGGAGCGGGTAAGGTCCGGTTCCTATTTTGAAACTTGGTATACCCGGATCGAACCTACCCGTTAAATGGAACCGACGGTTCTTGAAAGTTTATCAATTACCCGGACCGTGCCCACCCTTACACCCAATTGTCCAGCCCTGCGTCTGGATCCTTCTTTAAGGTTTGCTCCTTGGTCCGGAATGCTTAAGCTATCTTTGCACGCATGTTGTCGGTTGGAGTCTGAAGTAGGTGGAAACCTTAGAGAGAGAGAGCCACAAGTCTCTGAGAGGAGAGAGAGAGAGAGTTCAGTCTCTGACCTTTCATGTCTCGTCCATGTGTGTGACCTTCAATATTCTCTTCTCCCCCGTTGAGCGTCGAGAAGATTCTCTGGATAATTGGGTGTGCCTTGATGGTTTCTCTGTGCAAGCTAGGGCTGAGCCCTTTCAGAATTGGGAGAACGTCCGAGCCAGAAAGCTTCAGTCACACCTTACATTGACTTCTGTGTTATGGTCACCATAACATTTACTCCCTCCTTCCCAATTTACACACGCCAATGCAGACCTCCATAGCAGAAACTTCCAACTCTGATCGTTGACATCCAATGGTGTACAAATGTGTACGTCATATTAGCCACTGATCTCCTCGACCACAAACGTTCTAACAACATCTGGTGCTACATGGGGGATATGGAAAAGGCGGCGGCGGCTGCCTTGGTCTTTTTTAGTCTAAAAATCCGTCCGAGCCCAACATGTGTACTGCGCTAAATCCTATGTAGACTAACATGATGAAAAATATAAAGAAAGAACTATTCTATACTGAGCTTAGATGTACAAAGGAATTGGATCTCTTTTTGTGAAGGAAAGGAGGTGTATTTATAGGCTTTTGGGATGGGATTCGGGTACTCGATTGGGTATATACATGGTACCCGATCGAGTACGTGTGTAACACTCGATCCGAGGTATACTCGACCGGTTTCAGGTTATTTTCCATAAGTATACCCGATCGAGTATATATTAATACCCGGTCGAGTATGCTTAGAAAATGGTATTCGGACCATACTCGACCGATCTTCGTTTGAAACTCAAAGGCATACCCGATCGGGTATGTCGGTCTACCCAATCGGGTATAGACATAAAATCGTGGCCGAAATCTTCCCGGCATGTTCCCTTGTCTTCGGATCTGATCCGATTTGAAGTTGCAACCTAATACCCGATCGAGTATAGTTAATACTCGACCGAGTATAGACCAAAATTCAGGATCTTCTTTTGTCTTCAAATTTTTGCACCTTCTTTCCACTTTTTGGGTTCACCAACTGTACTTCGAGTGATCAATACCTGTTTGAGCTCAGAATAAATCTAATCTAACCTATTTACAAGAATTTAACAAACTAATCTATTACACCAAAAGTGTGTAATTTCCATAGTAAAGATCAAGCAAAACTAATTAAAAACACAATCATAAATATGGAAATTACAAACGTATCAACTCCCCCACACTTAAACCTTTACTCGTCTCGAGTAAGATCAAATGTTCACAAGTGTCAAGTTTTTTCCAAAAGTTCCACAGTTCAACAAACCAAACAACATACAAACACAAAGACCACCAAGGATGACAAAGAAAAAATGAGTTTTAAACTCAAATTACAAAGAGTATCTTGGGTTTAATGGCCTTCTAGTGTTATCTTCTCTTCTCCTCCTCTCTTCTTTATCTTGAATCTTCTTATTCTTCACAGGGATACAATGAGTGCCTGCAAAAACAAACATTTCTCTCATATCTCTCATTTTGCCTAGGAGCCTTTTCAGGTTTCCATCCTAGCATCTCTTTTTATTTTCCATTCTCTCCAACTCACTCATTTTTTTTATAAGCCCTTTTTGCTTAGATTGCCCATTTTGTTGGGTTTTCAACCTAACTAGCATTTATTTTCTTTTATTTATTTATTTATTTATTTTGTGTGTAAAAGTTCAAAAGAATTACATGCATAGGGCTAGGTGGAAATGAAAATTACATACCATCATGAGTGTCTCCCCCGCACTTGAATCAAGCACTGTCCCTAGTGCCCGCCTTCTCCTCCGTAGTAGCTCCCTCCGAAGCCGCTCCCTTGGCCACCATCTCCCATATACGTGTCCCCGCCATCTCCGCCGTCGTACCCTCCACCCCCGGAGCCAGATCCTCCAAAGTTACCCCAATGAGTGGGGTCATACCACGAGGGTGGTGGAGGGGGGTTCGCCATGGTATGGAAGGATCCCTGCTGTGCCATATAAGAGTACATAGGTCCGTAGAACCTATGTTGATCTTCCTCATACCGATGTCTATCAGCCTCCCTGAGCTCCTCCAATCGTTGAAAACCACCTCTTTGCTCCTCCTCTAATCGCTGAAAACCGGCTCTTTGCTCCTCCTCTAATCGGTTGAGCCGGTTGTCCATTTGGGCGTATCCCGTAAGCAGTTGTTGTTGGCCCTCCAGAAGTTGTTGAAAGAAGTCGGGTGGTGGAGGGTTTTGGCTTTGTTCTGGGATGTCCTGGCCCATGTTTTGATGGCTATGGAGTTGAGCATAGGGCTCGTAATCGGGTTGGTGTTGGGGAGGTTCTTGTTCCGGTTCCTGGAGATGTGGTGGAAGGGCGTGTGGGAAGAGGTAATGTTGCTCCTCTCTTGCTGTTTTGTAGTGGAGTTGGGGGAGTTCTGGGTTGGGCAGGAGGAAGTATTTGAGGGGTTTGGGGTGGATGAGTCAGTTGTACATATTCCAGGGTCCTTCTTCACCATAAACGGTGTGTGAAAAAGATGTACAGCCCGAGTGGCCCAGCCAAGAAATGTTCATCAAACAGTAGTCGGGTATAGGAGAGTTATCCGTATACCCGAACTTTGTGGCCAAGTGCATAATCACCCCGCCCACTACAATAGCGCCCTTTGCTACGCTTTCTTTTTTGAGATGTGCCCACATAAGATTACATAGGTTGAAATCCACGTGGACACGGAATAGGGCTACCGATATCAGGCATACATCCCCCATCCTAGTGTGATGGTTGTTGGGACGTCCAAGCAAGGAGTTGGCAAGGAATTTAAAAAATAGGCGGAGGACGGGATGTTGGACATGACTAATATAGAGTTGGGAGGAGCTAAATTTAGTCTCCCCGGTCATCTTTGTCCATAGGGTATGGCCGAAGGCGGTATTGTCAGATATATATTTTTGGTAAGGGACCGGAATACCAAAGTGTTCGACGAACTCAAGTTTCGTGATGGAGTGGTTGTGGTTAAACAAGCGAAACTTGAGTTTATCATCCCTAAAATCCTCTTCATTGTTCTCAAATTGCACAGAGCTTAGGAATTCATAGATAATTTTTTCATTTGTGTGATATTGCATTATGAATATCTTATCCATGCTCAACTCATGAAAAAATTTCTTAGTCATTTTGTATATTTCTAATTCCTTTAGGGCATCATGGCATAAAAAGCGAGAGGGTTTAACTTGCCTTTCAATGGTGGACATGAAGCGTGTGCGGTGTTCGTTGTCCATGAAGATGATGTCCTCGTAGCCCGGGATGGATGCCCTAGTGTTGGAGCTTTGTCCTTTCTCCTTCCTTGGAGCCATTTGTTTTAATTTGGCCTTGGAATCCGAAATTTGAAGGTGGGGGTAGGGTTTTTTTCGGACCTCTGAAAATTGGGGGAGAATGGGATTGGTGAGTATGAGTGTGTAGAGGAGGATGAGGAGAGTGTTTTGGTGTTGAAATGGGATGATTTGGTGAAGAAATGGAAGAGATATGGTAGAGAGAAGGTGTAAAAATGGAGGTTGGGGGCGTTTTGTTCGAATTGGGGTTGGGGATTTTGGGGAAGATGAAGTGTTTGGGGCTGATTTGGGGTTATAATGCCCGTATACCCAATTGAGTATGTGCTGTTACTCGGACGGGTATGTCTGGAAAGTGGCGTTTTTGAGCAGCCTGCCTCCGGTACTCGATCGGGTAGTGTGTTGTTACCCGGTCGAGTATTGCTGGAAAATGAAGTTCATGAGTGGTCTGCCTCCGGTACCCGGTCGAGTATTATTCCATACCCGATCGGGTATGTGTTCTTTTCTACTTTTGAGGCATGTACTCGGTCGAGTGTGGGAATCAGTCTCCTTCAACTTTAGCATTTCTGTACATACCTGACCGGGTGTATAGTGATACCCGATCGGGTATCCCTTGTTTTTCAATTTTTGAATGCTTCCTCGATCGAGTAGTGCCCGGTTCCATTTTCTTTTGGCCATACCCGACCGAGTATCAGGTTGTACTCGATCGGGTATGTCCCCAGATGCTCCAAAACCTGCATTTTTTATTTCTTTTCCTCCAAAACCCGTGATTAGTGCCCTCTCTCACTGATCTCTCAAATAATTAGACAAAAAATAAATTATAAACACTTGAATTAAAAAAAATAAACTTGGGTTGCCTCCCAAGAAGCGCCTTAGTTAACGTCGTGGCACGACGTTATTCATTTTTTTTTCTTTTTTTTTTAAGTGGGATCGTGAACATCCCTTGATTCATTTTTTGTGGCCTTATTTAGCCATTTTTCAAATTTATTCTTCAGCCTTTTCCAGTAAGGCCGGGGTTTCTTTCTCACTACCACCTCCATTATAGGTGGATTTAGTTCATATTTTAACACGTCCCTTTTTATCACAGAAGGCTTCTCGTGTTTATTTGTCCCTTCTTGAAAAAATCCGATTTTATCCGCTTCTTTTAAAAATACCGGTTCTTGTGGTTCAAGAACATGTAAAGAACAAAGAGTTGGATTGTGCATTTGTTTTTTCGTAGAGTCCAAGATGTTGAATTCCACTTTTTGATCATCGAACTCTAAAGTTAGTGAACCACTAGAAATGTCAATTTTTGTTTTTGCGGTCTTCATGAAGGGTCTACCCAGAAGGATGGGTGTTGTGTGGTCATCAGTTCCCATTTCAAGGACATAGAAGTCAACAGGAAAAACCATATTTCCTACTTCTACTAGCACATCCTCTACTACACCCTTCGGGTAAGTACTAGAATGATCCGCCAGTTGAATCACTACACCTGTTTGATGTAATGGGCCAAGTTGTAGAGTTTTATAAACAGAATAGGGGATGACATTTATTGATGCCCCTAAATCCAACAAGGCCTTAGGAAATGTGGTGTCTCCTATTTTGCAAGGGATAGTGAACATGCCTGGGTCGTTACATTTTTCGGGGAGGTTTCTCTGAAAAATGGCCGAGACGTGTTCACTAACTCTAACCTCTTGTTTCCCCTTCAATTTATCTTTTCTTTTTGTTTTGCATAATTCTTTTAAGAATTTAGCAAAACGAGGGACATTTTTCATTAAGTTAAGAAGCGGAATGTTTACCTCACACTTTGCGAAGGTTTCATAGATGTCGGCATCTTTTTCTAGCTTCTTTGTCTCCTTCAGCGCCTCAGGAAACGGGATTTCTTGTTCATATGATGAGGGTGGGGGAAGCTTGGTTTCTGTGATCTCTTCCTCCGGTGGGACTACTTTTTCAGGGTCCACACCCTCAGTCTCTTCATCGTTATCTTCTACCTCTTTCAACGTTGCCCCACTTCTCAACGTTATAGCATTCACATGTTGTCTCGGGTTTTGCTCCGTTTGAGATGGGAGTTTACCCGAGTCTTTTGTTTCAAGTCGGTTTACGGCATTTGCAATTTGACTGACTTGGCTTTCCAAATTCTGAATGCTGAATTTGGTCTCATGCTGAAATTGAACCATGTTTTGTTGCATGGTTGAGACATTGCAGGTTAGTGCTCGGATCATGTCCTCGGTGGACATACTTGAGCTTGACGTCTGGCCTTGGTGCTTTGGGAAAGTTGATGGCAAGGGCTGATTTGGAGGATTCTCATACCTCAAATTCGGGTGATCTCTCCACTCAGGATTGTAGGAGTTAGAGTGTGGATCATACCTCTTTTGGCCTTGAAATCCCAAAGCATTGACTTGCTCGTAATTCTCTTCTTGTAGTGTTGGGCAGGAATCGGTGGGGTGCCCCTGTGTCGAGCATATGTCGCAGACCTTGACTTCTTGGTGTTTTGGATTTAAAAGGAAATCCTTTACCAAAAAAGTCAAGCCGGCTACTTGACTTTCCAACGAGATGTTGGATTCCGCTGCCATGACCCGTTTTGATGATGACCTCCCATTGTAGTGTCTAGAATTCTCGGCCAACTCCGAGATGAGGTTCCTAGCTTGGGAAGGGGTTTTGTTGACAATTCCCCCTCCATATGCTGCGTTCACCAGGCGTCTATCTTGCTCCGCAAGACCGTCATAGAAGTAGAGGATGAGGTCTTGTTCTGTGTAACCATGATATGGGCAGCTAGCACACAATTTTTTAAAACGCTCTCAATACTCATATAATGTCGCATCATCTTTTTGCTCAATGTTGCTTATTTGTTTTTTCAAAGATGATGAGACAGATGCAGGGTAGTACCTTTCTAGGAAGCATTTTTTCATCGACGCCCATGTATCTATACTCCCTGAAGGGAGATAGAATAGCCAATCCTTCGTCGTGTCTTTGAGGGAGAATGGAAAAGCCCTCAACTTGATTTGTTCCTCGGTGACTCCATTTGGGCACATGCTTGTGCAGATAATATGGAATTCCGAGAGATGTTTGTTTGGGTCCTCGCCCCTTAGGCCATGGAAGGATGGCAGCAGATGAATGAGCCCAGATTTTAGCTCAAACGTATTACCCTCATCAAGTGTAGGGAAGGTAATACACAGTGGTTGTTGGTTGAGGTTTGGAGCTATGAGCTCCCTCAGCGTTCTTGTTTCAAGAGCCATAGTGGTTGGCTCTTCGGTGTCGCTAGAACTAGAGCTAGCGGTGTATGAATCTCTGGAAGATGATTCTTCGGAGTCGGTGTTAGAAAATTTACTTTTCAACCACTCGAAAGTTTGTTCTATTTCTGGGTTTTTGTGATATGTGATTTCGTTTATGGAACGATGTTTAACCATAAACTCCACTAAGCTCAGAAAATAGAAAAATAAACACTCTTTATATTTTTGTTTGATATATATTTTTTTTTTATTTTTCTTGATATGAAATAAAAGAAAAATTAATTGCCTTTCCTCGGCAACGACGCCAAATTTGACGTGCACTTGTCGTTAGGTGCACTCAAAATAAATACAATACAACGAATATACGTAGTATAACGAAGTAAGGTTCGTATCCACAGGGAAAGGAATACTTTTCTTTTATATAAATAGTAACAAGGGGGGTTTAGATTTGTTTGGTTTGAAAACACTAAGATAAACAACCTATATGAGTTTAATTCAATGAGATGAGGACTTGGTTTTGCTTTTATCCACTTAATGAAATGTTCGTCGATCCCGGTTATATCTTTAACTATCTTCCTCTCGAATACTCAATCGAGGAGTATATCCAGTTCATCGAGGGTAGTTATTAATAACGAGATGCGTTCATTAATAAAACTTACTATCGAGTCAATATAGAACAAACGCCGTATATTAACTTGATAGTAGCAATAAACTTAAGATGAAAACGATTGAGATTGATAACCTCAACACAAGCGGTTTATTGGTTTAATCAATATTATTAATTCCCCTTGGTATAATAACCATGAGATGCATGCATTAATATTCCAAGTTTACTACCGTTGAAAGAACCGGATTAATAACAAGCGTATTAACCGATTGATTCTAGTGATAATTAATATGAGAAACAAAACTAGTTGATACTTTAAGTAATGTTTAAGATATTAACGTGAAATATGAATAGGAATTAATTAATACTCAAGGAAGAATATTAAAGAATATGAATCCTACTATGATTAATATCAAGATGTTAACTAATTGTCATCTTAGTAACACTTCCGAATATTAACATAGAGGAAGAAATAGCTATTACTATAACCAATGTCAAGATGTTAACTAATTGTCATCTTAGTAACACTCCCCAACTTTGATATAGAGATAGTATTTTAAAGGAAGAATTAATATTCAAGGAAGAAGATTAAAGAAAATAACTCACAACTTACAAATTCATTAAGCTTCAAAGTAGCAAAACCAAGATGGAAGAGTTTAGCTCCTCATTTGGAGACTAAACATGATGAAAAATATAAAGAAAGAACTATTCTATACTGAGCTTAGATGTACAAAGGAATTGGATCTCTTTTTGTGAAGGAAAGGAGGTGTATTTATAGGCTTTTGGGATGGGATTCGGGTACTCGATCGGGTATATACATGGTACCCGATCGAGTACGTGTGTAACACTCGATCCGAGGTATACTCGACCGGTTTCAGGCTATTTTCCATAAGTATACCCGATCGAGTATATATTAATACCCGGTCGAGTATGCTTAGAAAATGGTATTCGGACCATACTCGACCGATCTTCGTTTGAAACTCAAAGGCATACCCGATCGGGTATGTCGGTCTACCCGATCGGGTATAGACATAAAATCGTGGCCGAAATCTTCCCGACATGTTCCCTTGTCTTCGGATCTGATCCGATTTGAAGTTCCAACCTAATACCCGATCGAGTATAGTTAATACTCGACCGAGTATAGACCAAAATTCAGGATCTTCTTTTGTCTTCAAATTTTTGCACCTTCTTTCCACTTTTTGGGTTCACCAACTGTACTTCGAGTGATCAATACCTGTTTGAGCTCAGAATAAATCTAATCTAACCTATTTACAAGAATTTAACAAACTAATCTATTACACCAAAAGTGTGTAATTTCCATAGTAAAGATCAAGCAAAACTAATTAAAAACACAAACATAAATATGGAAATTACAAACATATCAGCCCCTAACATTAAATTGGTCCGGCCTATTAATTAAACTATTACAACACAAACACAAAGATATAAAATACACGATTGGACACCATAAAATATTCTCTAACAATCACCCTCTTGGTGTTCATTCGTATTCAATCAGCATTGCAGTGCGGATATCTTTGTCTTTGTGTTGAAACTTCAATGTAGAGGAGAGCGTTGATGAGATTTGTTGATTTGCTCCTCTGATCTTTTGTCTTGATCTTCAGTGTAGCTCAGCATTCTTTATTCTTGAGAATTCATTCTTTGATGTCAGGGGTTGAGGGATCTTCAAAATCCTTCTTGTAATCCTTGCCTTTCAGAAATTGCTCTTGATCAGCTTGAATGAAGCCTGATGGTTCCTACAGAATGATTTTCCCGAATAGTTCTAGGCACACACGAGATTCATCTTCAGATTTTGATCATCCGACCTCTGTTTTCTCCAGAATGTAGCTTCTTTGGACTAATTGACGTTAAAGATCTTGAGGAACAGTTGTAGGTGGCACAATGGAAAATGATAACTTACTTGTGAGTATAGCTGACCATTTGATTTGAAGTTGATTTGACAGTTATGATAAAGTGGAGAGAGTAGAGAGTCGTTGATTGTTATGTTGGGGGGGAGAGAAGTGTTGGAGAATGATTTTTGAGACTAAACCGCATGTGGACCACTCTCCCCCTCATGATGTGTGACACCGCATCCGAACATCCTTATAATTCAAATTAAATTTCAAAGATTATGTAATGAATTTCCCTATCATCGAACAATTGTAGAACGATTAATGTTTTACGTAAAGCATGATTGATCATACTACCGTTTGGGCTCGTATAATAGTGTTGGACTTTCAAATACTTAATTGGGCTATCTTATTGGATATAAGAGCCCAACAATATGTAAATAAGGATACATAACCCATCGACACAAAACAAGGAAGGTCGGACAGTCCAAGTATTATTTTGGGCCTAACCTGCTAAAAATAGTAGGTATTCAAGAATGGCGTCCTAGGCCTACTCGAGGATGGTCCACACGGCTTGTAGCCCAGGAATATATATTCTATGGTCACAAATAAGTGAATGTGTTGGCTAGAGAAGAATACAAACTCCTAGGGTCCCACCTTAGGCATTATTGAGCTAAGTAATGGGAATAGGATTTTCTTCTATAATTATACATCATATAAATTATTTGGGATTATACTACATATATTAGAGATCAATAATATGATGCAGAGAGTTGACTTGGTCTATATAAATTAGAATGAGTACAAAAAGACATCTAATGACAAATATAAAACAATAGGACCCATCTTTCCATTTTTTGGAAGTATTGGTAGATGTTTTGGACCCCAAATTAATTGGGATCAATAGGGGTGCGTCCCATACTTCTTGACAACTGCAAAAAAAAATAAAAAAATGTTAGGAGTAGGAATGAATGGATGAAAATGAAGGGAGCTGCACAAGACATGAAGGACATTCAAGATGGGCCACCATCCCTATTTTCGCACAAATTAGGTGTACTGGTTGTCTCCTCCATAATTTGGGTTTTACTCGACCAAATGAGGTGTATAAGGTGTTGGTGATTTTAGTGTCACCAGCCGTTTTGTGTAATTGGAAATGACATGAGTGCCAATGAGGATTAGAACCGTGTTCTAATACAAGCTAGGATGTGTGGAGTGCACACTTGTATATAAGAACGAGTTTTATTCCAAAGTGTCTACGGCAGTGAAACTCGAGGTAGAACACTCAGTAGACCAACTCTGTGCTTGTAGACCGAGGTGAAAACTAGAGGCAATACGAATGCTCATAGCATTTGCGGCTCACATGGGATTCACACTCCATCAAATGGATGTGAAAACGGCCTTCTTGAATGGTTATCTTAGGGAAGAGTTATACGTAGAACAACCACCGAGGTTTGAAAATCCAGATTTTCCTAATCATGTTTTCAAATTAGATAAAGCATTTTATGGTCTCAAACAAGCACCTCGTGCATGGTATGAGCGATTATCTAAATTTCTTTTGGAAAATGGTTTTTAAGAGGAAAAATAGATAAAACTCTTTTTCTAAAAATAAAAGATCAAGCTTTAATGGTTGTTCAAATTTATGTAGATGATATTATTTTTTGTGCTACTAACGATTCACTTTGTGATGAATTTTCCTCTTGTGAGCTCCGAGTTCGAGATGAGTATGATGGGAGAACTAAACTTTTTCCTTGGTCTACAAATCAAACAAACAAGCAAAGGAACCCAAATATCCCAACAAAAGTATCTTAAGGAACTACTCAAGAGGTATGGAGCAAGTGAGAGCAAGACAATGACAACGCCTATGAGAACAAATGACAGGCTGGATGCGGATTAAAAGGGAACAAATATAGACCAAAAGATGTACCCAGGAATGATCGGGTCTTTCTTTTTCCTTCTTTATCTTGTAGCTAGATTTTGAGGAAAAGCTAAAGTGTAGCTTCCTCGGGTTGTGGTCGTGTGTGTGAGAGCTTTGTTGTAAAGCTGAGAGGCTCTCTACCTGTAAGGTAGAGATGCATAACTCTTCGTAGAGAGGATAGAGTTGGGGTGGCTCAAGGGTAGATTAGGAGAATTTTTTTGTAACCACAAAAGGCTTTTTAGTGAAGTTGTTTAAAATTCCTCCGAGGGAGGTCGAGGTTTTTTAATCCCTTTGAGCCAAGGGATTTTTCCTTTTAAATCCTTGTGCACTTTACGATTTCGCATTTCTCTGAACCCCACACTAGAACTGTGTGAAAAACTGTCACAGTTCCACACACGCACAATTCACCACCCTCTTGTGTTAAAAACCAATTCATCAATAATTTTGTATTTTCTATCCAACATTGTTCTTGAACCTCGCATAATCATCACATGCAGCCCTTATTCTTTGTAAATAGAGTAAATTCCTTAAATAGGAGTAAAAAAGTTTTGAAATTCCAAAATAGGATGATAGAGTAATTAACGACCCATATACTCCATCAGAGGAGTATCATGTTTTTTATTCCCTAAATAGGAGTAAATTTCTACCAAATTTGGCATTACTAGGTTATTAAACATGACATTTTTTCCAAACTTGACAGATTACTCTTATTCAATGAATAAAAAACATGATATTCCTATTTTGAAATAGAGCATTTTTACTCCTATTTAGAGCAATTCGTAAATATGTTTTCTGCGGTTAATTACTTTGGTTCTTATAATTACTCCGGAGTTCGTATGACTATCAAGTCTCAAGGATCACATTTTTATCATTAATTTTTGAAGAAGAATAAACTTAAAGTTACACACTTCTCAACCGTACGTGGATCAGCCAATATGATCTATAAATTCAAACCATAATAATATGCTACCGCTAACCGGCCTATCATTGAGTAATTATTATATACATATGATATATACACACAAGTTATTAGCGCACAACAGATTCCACTAACAAGATTCTAAGATCGTGCGACTAGATCTTAATTGACTCATTATGTAAAATTGACTCAAAAGTTGACAAATTAGATGTTACATATTGCCCCTTTAAGAATTGAATAGTTTCCGTAGCATTTAGACTTTAGCTGAATGTAAAAATGAGATGTATTCTTTAAATTTTCTAAATTATAGTAATTATGTGTGTTTAGACAAATATAGTTCACAGGGTTTTGGAGTGTTCTAGTCTCTAACCAACTACTATCGCTGCCTCCGTCCCCACCACTATCAACCTGACCCGTCACTAATGGGCTCACCCGATTATGCAAGGGAACCATGGCGCAATTGATTATATATTATTTAATTGTATTAGGGATAAAATTGTACTCCCTCCGTCCCTTAAATCTTTGTTATATTTCCTTTTTAGGACGTCTCAAAAAACTTTGTCACTTTCCCTTTTAATCAGTTATTTTGTGGTTTCTCTCTTCTCTGCACAAATATCAACTACACAGTTTTTACTTTATTATTCTTCGTGCTGGTCAACTTTGGCAAAATTTTAAGGGACGGAGGTAGTAATGTTTAGTCATATTTAGGGGATAAAACACATTAACTCTTATTTTTGCAATTACGTGTAAGTTTAGTTCTATATAGAATAATTTCTCAAAATTAAGAAGAATATGTTTGTACACATTTTTATAATTTTTTGTAGAATTGTGTGCAAGGTAATTCGTCTAGAAAAGTAGAAATGCATGTATATATAGACAACTCGAATGTGCAAATGAGTATGTACATAAAAAAATAGACGTAGAAACAAGTGAAGTTAAAAAATAATCATAATGTATCTATATCATTCTCTACGCAATCCAAAAGAAAGCAAAGAGAAATCTATGACCACAGGAAGCTGGCCAGGACAATAAAGTAACTCCCACACCGTGGGAGACAAAACACATAGGAGGATTAATGTCGGGGAAGAACTATCATAAAATAGAACAACAACCAAAGAAGAACAGTCAAATTTGTTCATACCTCTGGAACGAATGGAATGTTTCCTTGCAAGGAAAATGAAATGTTAATGACGACCATCAATTATTATGACTATGATTGCCGATCAAAGGAAAAAAATAGTTACCCTTTAGAGTTTGTGGTGGCCGGTCAGGGGCGGACCTCTCTATGTTCAAAAGTGTTCATGTGAACACTCAAAAATTTTAACAAGTAGTGTAAATATATATATATATATATATATATATATATATATATATATATATATATATATATATATATATATATATATATATATATATATATATATATATATAGGGTGCTAGTGTAAAAGTTTATATATGTATTTGAACATCCAAAACTTACAAAATAAATTTGAAACTTCAAAATTTATGTACAAGACCCGTCACTGTGGCCGGCTCTCTAAACGGTTGCCTCTTCGTCGCATCCTTGTTTGGAATCTAATCAGCAACTCAAATTGTTGAAAACTCTACAAAATTGATCTTTCGTTTATAGTTTTAGGTGTGACAAAGAAAGTTATTTAGTTGTGAATTATAAAACAAAAATTGTGATTGCTTTTTAGCATTTTAATTTTAATACTACGTAATAAAGAAGATTAGAATTGAACAAGAAAATCGATGAATCCATAAACAGATACATGAGAAAAACGCAAAACGTTTGTACAGGTATCGGACAAGCAATATGCATGATATGCTGACTACATTTAATTTGAATTTTAAACTGATATTTTTTAATACTCCATTCGTTCTATATTGGATGTCTTATTTGAATTTAACACGATTATTAATAAAATTGTTAAAAAGTATAAGTTGTGATTGAGATTTGATTTAATAAAATGAAATGATAAGAATCACATATTTCTTGTGAACAAAGAAAATACAACATACATTTTGGGACAACCCAAAAAAAGCAGAACAATGAAAATAGAACAGGGGTAATATTTTGTATATATACTACCTCCGTTCCTATTTTATCTTCCAACCCACTTTGACACACAATTTAAGAAAAGTGGGTATTGTGTGGTGGAGAGTTGTGCAGAGGAGAGAGAAATGTGTAAGAAATGTTGTGAACCACAAATTATTTATCAAAAAGGGAAAGTGGAAATTTAATTGGAACGGACGAAAAAGGAAAATTGGAAGTTTATTTAGGAACGGAGGGAGTATATTTTATACTCCGTAATTATCAAAGTCCGATCTGATTCGGTGAAGATTTTGTGTCTAACGGCATAAAACGGAGATAGACGGAATTGCATAACGAAAAGGTGAGGGGCAAGCGGCGTAAATCGCACGAATACGAAGGAATATTTTTGGATTACACTTCACATGGTACAAGACGCAACGTCCACCGCTTCTTATTTGATTCATTAAATACTCCTCCCTCGGTCCGATTTTGCTCCTCTCCATTAACTACAAATGTCCAATAGAGAAGTGGAGAAATGGTGGGCTAGAAAAAAAAAATTATGTTTAATTACGTAGTACTCCCTCCGTTCCTAAATAAACTTCCAACTTTCCTTTTTCGTTCGTTCCAATAAAATTTCCACTTTCCCTTTTTGGTAAAGAATTTGTGGTTCACAACATTTCTTACACATTTCTCTCTACTCTGCACAACTCTCCACCACACAATACCCACTTTTCTTAAATTGTGTGCCAAAGTGGGTTGGAAGATAAAATAGGAACGGAGGTAGTATTATTTTTAAGGAGAGAAATAAAGTAAAAAAGAAATGGAGTGAGTAAATTTTTTTCAATTTTCCTTTTTAGATTATCCCAATTAATTCTTTCAACTTCCACTTTTAGAAAAAGTATATGGTTCACATTTATTCATTTTTTTCTTACACAACTACAATCATACATTTCCATTTTATTACCACTATCTAAATTTACGAGCAAAGTTAAAATCGGAAAAAATAATCGAAAGGGAGGGAGTAATTATTATGGATCAATATATATGTGACAAATACTGCCACGTGATATACGAGTAATCAAATGACCACACTGTTTTTCTCGTGAATGCAACGAATGTAAAATCTAATCAAATACGGACAGGGGCGGATCCAGGAACGGGATGTGGGGTGGGCTAAGCAGTAAAAAAAGTTGTTACTGCACACAAAATGTTTAATTTAGGATTGTTATCGAACTAAGCTTTTTTTGAACTACTCGAGTTTGAACGCGATTTCAAATCTATTATAATATTTACCCCTTCTAAATGTATAATGTTTACATTTTACTTTCCATTGGACTTATAATGTATAATGAATTACAAATAGAAAATGCCTACTTATAGCACTAAATTCAGTTTTCTTTGGAGAATACAACTACTATAGGGTTTATTCCTCACTTACATGATCCTTCATTTGGGAAGGGTAAAAGTATTAGCCCAAAATATTCTTAGGAATTTTCAGTGTTTTGGATTTCCGTCTTTAGAGTTTAGTATTATAGGTCCATCAACGGGCGATCAATGACTTTCCAAAGATCGATCATCAAAATTTCTGGTGGTTGATAGCAATCCATTGGACTAATTATTTTAATATTATTTTATGAGGTTCATAAACTTTATACTTTTATGAAGATATTTTAAACAAAGAACATTCTTATCATTTTTAACTCGGTCGACTAAAAAAATCAAAGATGATAAAGTTTTAAGGAAAGTGGCCAATATATATTTAAAACTTTTTTATCTTTTCTTTTCGGGTTGTCCTAAAGACTTTGTTACTTTCCACTTTAATCAATTACTTTGTGATTTTTTTCTCTTTCATGTATACAAACATCAACCACACAGTTTTTAAGTTACCATCATCTGTGCATGTAAAATTAGCAATTTTTTAAGAAATGGAGGGAGGGCCTATTTATTTTTAAAATTACATTATTTATCGTGAGTCTCAATCAATCGTACTCGCGATTGTTTCAATGTTTGTACAATCCTCTCTTTTTTGTACCCTTTTAATTACTATTTAGTGTACACTACTTTCATGGCATTGATATACGAAGTAGGTAGTAATAGTATTTTTGTTGCGTACTTCTATAGTGTACGTTACTTTTATAGACAAAATGTTCATCCGTGCATCGCACGGGTGGAATACTAGTTTAATTTAATGACTCAAGCTTAACAAGCTTCGAAGTCGAAAACGGCTAGATTTTCAGTTCGAATAGTTATTCAAGCCGAGTTTGAGCTTAGTGATGTTCGGTTCAATCCGGGCTCGACCTATCGTTAACTTATAAATCATAGGAATAAATAAAAATCGTATATAACTTAAAATTTAAACATTTTTAGTGTGATTTTATAAATTTATTAATGATTATTAAAGATTCTAGTATTTCAAATTTCAATTGAAATTTTTAACTATTTCTTACATGTCCACATAATAAATAAATTATTCTCTAATCTTCAATTGTATTATAAATAATTTGATTGAAATAGTTGATAATATGATTGGATTGGATTGGGAATTAATTTTGGGGTGGGTTAGGAGTTAATTTTGGGATGGGCTGGACATTAAATTTATGCATATACTAATTAAAAAATAAAATTTAGGCTGGGCTGGAGCCCACCCCTGCTCACACAAGGATCCGCCCCTGAATACGGAGTATATTTTAAATCGTGAAAAGATTGTGAATGAGTTTCTATTAATTACGTAGTAATTCTTTGTGTTTATATCTCTCGTACTGCGGTCCGCGCGTGTGTGCACCGTTGAAACTTTTGCATTGAAGATGCTCGATCTTAGGTGTTGTTTACTTTTTGTTATTAAGTCATGTCTGGATAAATATGTCTATCTCGATTAAGTGGTATTTGTATATGAAGCTGTTTACTTTCTGTGCTGAATAGAAGGTCTGGATGGAGTAGAATAATCAATTTAGTATTATTCTTGAGTTGTAAAATCGATACGAAACTTCATTTATTAATATGAATCAATTCCACAATCAATTTGAAAAAATTGACTGGAAAAACGTTTTAATAGACGTCTTAATGGGGATGACTGCTATTCTCTAGCTTAATGATTAAGTCGATTTTTTTACTGAATGATTAAGTCATGCTTTCAATTAAGTCGTAAGTAAACATGATTTAATGGTGAACGATTAAGTCATTGTTCTCATTAAATCCATTAATGAATAGTGTATTTGAAGTAATTATAACAATCCTCCCATCTGTATTTTCATTATTATTCCTTTGAAAGAATTGAATTCAAAGGATCGTAATCTTTATACGATTAGCGCGATCCTAGTAATAAATAATGACACCATTATTTCTTATTCATCTCATATTATACGAAGTATATATATGTTGTACATTATGAAAACCTTAATATGCCGACATGTTGTGATTAGGAAGCAACTTTATTAAAATAGAAACAAAATCAACAAGTTCTTTATGAGGCCACCTAGCTATTGTAAATTTGTAAAATTTGTTAAAAAAATATTAGCATCTCGCTCTTTAAAATTTGTAATTATATCGTTTTATTACTCGTTTTGTTAACTTTTGAACTTTTGAGTGTCATGTGACATGTCACACTTTGTCATTAACATATAAATACGCAATCTAAAGGACAAATATGTAATATCTCTGTTTTTAAAGATATGTTAAATTGGTTAATAAATATGCAAAATATGTTTAAAAATATGGTAAATCTCTTGTATAATAGCAGAGTAGTTTAATTAGTTAATATTTTTTTATCATAGTTTAATTAGTTAATATTTGACTGGTGCTAAAAATAATATTTCCAGATGGTGTCATCATTCATTTGATGGTTTCATCGATTCGTCATAATTGTCATCGTTTTTTATTTTCCAGTTGATCATTTTTTCAATTCACACCATAACTATGAATCAATTTGTCTGTAATATCATATTAAGACATCAATTTCCCTCCTAAAAGATCAACCTCTTAACAAAAGATTTTATATAGTAATTTATTAATTCATATTAATTCGGTAATTTATCATTTTGTTTTCAACTCATCATCTTAACAAAAATATAAGGCATTATATTATACTACCTCCGTCCCAATTTACTTAGCCAAACTTGACTTTTCAAGTCAACGGCCTCTAACTTTGACCAATTATTTAAGCTCATATATTTATGCAAAATTTAATAATTTTATACTTTTATAATAGTGTTTTTAACAAAGAAAATTTCCATATCATTTTCATATTATCAATACTTTCTTTATATAAATATATAATCGGTCAAAGTTAGATGTCGTTGACTTGAAAAGTCAAGTTTGGCTAAGTAATTTGGGACGGAGGGAGTATATGGAATATATGGGAGAGGTTTGAAGTGATTGGTTTTGCTAAGGGTGAGCATATCGGTTTTTTATTCGGCATTTATAGGTTTTAGTTTGGTTCTGTTTGTAACAGATTGGAATAATTATTACCAAACAAAAATCATATAATTTTTCGGTTCGGTTCGGTTTGGATTTGTTATTTTTTAATAACATAAGAAATTTTTATTGAATTTCTTCAATTCGATTCAATTTTATTTGGTTTCTCTCATTTTCGATTTAGTGCAGTTTGGTAGGCTCGGTTAAATCAAATAGATATGCATATTCCTAGGTTTTAAGCTGATATAAGACAAACTATAAGAGAGGAAAAGTTCGTTACCTGCACAGGTAGCTCGGTTGGTTGAGTGATGAGAGAGTTAGAGAATAATCACGAATCGAAATCCGCAATGATTGTGTAGAGATTAGAACTCCTGCATGATGGGTTGGATCTCTGTATGCATTATTTCGCTGATTGGGTCTCCTTGATTTATAACCTTCTAAATGTTTTGTTGGGTCAGGATGAAAGGAACTTTTAGAATTGAAGATTCAATCTTTTAGAGAGGAAGGAAAAGTTTGGTGGGAGTTAGGACATACGGAGTATAACCTGTTTGCGATTTGTGATATTCTCTGAAATGATTGTTCACACATTACAAGGCAAGCTTGCTAGTTGCCATAAACGTTGCTCGTGAGAAATTGGTATGCATTTTAATTATCATTAAAATCATTGGTGGCTTAATGAACTTAATAGGATAATAATTTAATCATTCATTTATGTAAGTTATGTTTATTTATGACTAATAAATTGAAAATGCAATTGATCCATTTAGTATAAAGTGAAATCATCATTAAAGCATGATGTATTACTCATTAAAATCCCTATGAGGACGTTAATCAAAATTTTAAACTCATTACGAAGTAGGGGTGATGTTATTTTGACTTTTTGAAAGACCATTTTCAGAGAAGGTAAACAATACTCTAATATTCATTATTGTTTTGATGTTGTATAATAATTATTACTTGATAATAGTGAAGTAAATTGTCACTGTACTATATTATGCAGACTATTAATTGGGAAGCATGTAGTATACATGTAGTAAGAATGTTTTCAGTTGAATTGATTTTTTTAGATTGGTTTGGTTTTAATTGGTCTGATTTAGTTTGATTTGAATTCTATTAAATATGGTCTGATTTGGTCTATTTATACCTGATATGATATGATAAGGAATACTTTCATCTTAATTTGATCTGTTGAAGTACAAATTAGTATAACTTGATTAGCTGCTAAAATTTGGTCTAATTTGATCAAATTTGATTTGATATAATATGTTTTAGAATTAAACAGTCTAATTGAAAATATCACAAGTCATGACCCTTCTATGGTGCTACATAACATCAGTATCTTGTGCAATATTTCTTTTCCAGTTCAATTTTTAAAAGAACTTCACTTCACTGTCGTCACGTCATCCCTTTTCCATATAACCAGTCGTTCAATCCTTTCAACCATAGCTTTACGTTTCACTCATTCGATAAATCACTTCTCTCTTTAGTGTGTTCCATATCCGTTTGCTTCAATCTCATTTGATCGCATTTGCGAGAGCTATAGACGGTAATTTACTTTCTTCTTTGTGTCATTTGAGTCCCGTTTTGTTAGCCTTCAAATCTAGTGAGTTTTCTTCGATTTTTCCGCCTAAATGTTTCTTTATTCGATTTTTTATCTCAATCACGACTTATTTTTCTCTCTCGTTTAATTCATTTTAGATCTGCTAATTTTGCTTTTATCTTGCAAATGTGTGTTCATCTTAGATCTTTCTCTTTATCCCAACATATACAAATTGTTTCTCATTATGACATGAGATATTAACTAACTAAAAGCTTTTAAGTTTAAAGGTTTTAACTTGATTAGCTGCTAAAATTTGGTCTTATTTGATCAAATTTGATTTGATATAATATGTTTTAGAATTAAACATAGACCAATTGAAAATATCACAAGTCATAACCCTTCTACGGTGCTACATAACAGCAGTATCTTGTGCAATATTTCTTTTCGAGTTCAATTTTTAAAACAACTTCACCCGCACGATTTCATTAATCCAGATCTGTGATTGTCGTCATGTCATCCCTTTTTCCCCATAACCCATCCTTTCAACCATAGCTTTACGTTTCACTAATTCGATAAATCACTTCTCTCTCTGTAGTGTCTTCCATATCCGTTTGTTTCAATCTCATTTGATCGCATTTGCGAGAGCTATAGACGGTAATTTACTTTCGTCTCCGCGTCATTTGAGTCCCTGTTGTTACCCTTCAAATCTAGTCAGGTTTCTTCGATTTTTCCTCCTAAATGTTTCTTTATTCGATTTTTTATCTCAATCACGGCTTGTTTTCCTCTCTCGTTTTATCCATTTTAGATCTGCTAATTTTACTTCTATCTTGCAAATATCTTCATCTTAGATCTTTTTCTTTATCCCAACATATACAAATTGTTTCTCATTATGACATGAGATGTTAACTAACTAAAAGCTTTTAATTAAGTTGAAAGGTTTTAACTTGATTAGCTGCTAAAATTTGGTCTAATTTGATCAAATTTGATTTGATATAATATGTTTTAGAATTAAACATAGTCCAATTGAAAATATCACAAGTCATAACTCTTCTACGATGCTACATAACAGCAGTATCCTGTGCAATATTTCTTTTCCAGATCAATTTTTAAAAGAATTTCACCCGCACGATTTCAGTAATCTAGATCTGTAACTGTCGTCACGTCATCCCTTTTCCCTATAACCAGTCGTTCCATCCTTTCCAACCATAACTTTACGTTTCACTTATTCGATAAATCACTTCTCTCTCTTTAGTGTGTTCGATATTTGTTTGCTTCAATCTCATTTGATCGCATTTGCGAGAGTTATAGACGGTAATTTACTTTCTTCTCTTTGTCATTTGAGTCCCATTTTGTTACCCTTCAAATCTAGTCAGTTTTCTTCGATTTTTCCGCCTAAATGTTTCTTTATTCAATTTTTTATCTCAATCACGGCTTTTTTTCTCTCTCATTTAATTCATTTTAGATATGCTAATTTTGCTTTTATCTTGCAAATCTGTTCATCTTAGAACTTTTTTTATCCCACCATATACAAACTGTTTCTCATTATGACATGAGATGTTAATTAACTAAAAGATTTTAAGTTTAAAGAAGTCTCTATTTTAATCATTCTTTGTACTTCAAACATTGATCAAATTTGAAATCGATTATGTTTTTAAGCATGCACACAATTTTCATGAGACACACAATTTGTAATAAGGGTCATTACATTGATTAAAAGTCCCAAACCATCATCATATATAAACAAAATGAAACCTATTTCAAGATCCCTTAGCTTGAATCTATTGATTTGCTTTGTAATTATGTTTTTTTATTATGTGTTGTGATAATTAAACATATCTAAAGATAGTGTTTGGACCTATTTATTTTGCTATAATGTAGCATCTCTTGTGCATATTTGATTACATACTCGTATGTAGATTCTTACATTAAATCTATTTCACTCGACGAGTCATTTGTCGTAGTTTAAAGCTACAGGAATGTTCAAGTTTTTTCAATTGCCTCTTGCAATGCATTTGATAAACAAATTTTGAAATTATAGCTCACTTCCGGAGCTTTTCTACACAAAATGGTGCGAGTTGTGAATAAGGTGAAGAGTCTATTGTCAACCATAATCCAACCAGTTTTAATCTTACTTAGATGATTTCTTTTGGATTGATGTCGGATTAATCTGATCTGATTTGGTTTGTTTAATTTTAAACCAATCTGATTTGGTCTGAACTGGTCTGATCTAGTCTGGTAAATGTTTGATCTTTGTGTATTTTAGAATCGTCCAAATCTGATCTGGTCTATTTAGATTGCTTTAGTCTGATCTGACCTGATTTGGATGGGACCGAAATCAGTCCAAAAGAAAACATCGCATTTTGGTGTACTAATTTACTTATCTATATGTTGTGTTTTAAATTACATATTTAGTTCCTCATTAATGGCTTTAATTTGGTCTATCCCAACTCCAATCAAATACCCGATTCCTTTTTTCTTTTTTTTGCAAACAACCCGATTCTTTTCTTAGTAGCCTGTTTTGAGAAACAACTTTACTTGGGTTTGGCCGCTTTGATCGAGTACGTTTAAAGATGTTTTCTTTTGGGCGGTTTCAATCCCCAAATAAGAACAGACTTAAACAGATCAGTCAGATCTAAACAGATCAGACCAGACCAAACTTAGATAATTATTATGTGAGACCTGACATTTGTCAGGCCAGGCTAGTTAAGACCATACCAGACCAGATGAAATAAGATCATACTAGCAAATTTGAGTCCAAAAAAACATCCTAATTTAGAAATTACTCCAAATAGGACTAAAACTATGTTTTTCTTTTCAAAATAGGACCATATTAATCCTATTAGAAACATGCCTATTTTTTCATTCCATTCTTACCCTTCCTTTAAATATGAGTTAATTAAATGTTTAGTTCATAATAAATTCGAAAAAAATTCAAAAATTCGTAGAAAAATAATTAAAAATTTATAAAATATATATAAAATAAAAAATTAATTTTTTTTTCTATTTTTTTAAAAAATTAATAAAAAATAGTAAAATACCATAAAAAAATTAAAAAAATATGGATGCCTTTCCCACCGCCTGTACTATCTCCCTGCACCACCATCTCCGGGCGGTGAAAAAATGCCATTTTTTCTAAAAACTGCCATTTTTTTCTGAAAAATGCCAAAAAACATGGCATATTTCTCTTTGAGAATGCCAACATTTTCATTGTTTTCTGCCATAAATATGGCATTCGTAATGAACTTGGCATTTTTTCCCTGGTGACTGGAGGTGGTGGTGCAGAGGTGGCAGAGGCGGCGGTGAATTTTATTTTATTTTTTTGAGTTTTTTTTTATTAATTTTTTTGAAAATAAATAAATTATTATTATCGAAATATTTTTATTAATATTTAATGTGTTTTAAGAATTTTTTATTATTTTTTATTATTTTATTATGAATTAAAACATTCCAATAGCTATAAGGGTATATTTGTCCAAGACACACATAATTAGTACTATATATGAAAACATAGTTTATTTTTTGTCCTATTTGTGTAAAGTGAGTGACTTTTAGTCCTATTTTAATAATTAACCCATCTTAATTCTGATTCCAGTCTGTTTAACTTCAGTTATGGACCAAGTGTCTTACCCTTCCGGTTCTCACCAGGTTGCTTGAGGAACTGGAATCGCACCCACCCTCACTTCTCCTTATTTATTTGATCCTTATTTAATTGGTTTATTCATGCACACATATGAAAAGGGGAAATTTGATTTTACATCCCATGTTTTGGATAATATTAGACTGTGTACTCCATTTTCAAAATCATTAATGTGCACACCTTATAAAACCAAATATTGTGTAGAGGCAGTGTGTAAAATCAAATAATTTTATAATGAAATAAAGTGCATGCATTAATGATTTCGAAAATAGGGTACAAAATCAAAAACACTAAACTACCATCCAATGTTAAAACCTAAAGTCTCTAATTAAGAGTAAAGCATGTTACACCTTTCAAAATAGGAGTATATATAACATTATCAAAAGTGAAAATGGGTAGTGACATTTTAATGTAGAGTCAAAAGTATCTCGTACCTATACATGCATAACATTAAATCATTATGAAAAAACTATGAATGTATATAGGGCACAACCAGTTCAAAGAATTTTTCTCGAGTAATAATTAAAGCATTTTTTTAAGTTTAGGGTGTACCAGGATTTAGGTTGGCCTCTCACTAGCTCCGTCAATAGATATATATATCTATACTGAAAAATAAGCAATATATAACCCAATAAAATATACCGATTACATAACAAAAGTATTACATTTAATTAATCTTATATGAAGAATATAGTTAGTGTTAATTAATTTTATAATTTAATATGCTTGCCAAATAACATTTTAGAATTATATCTTATGTTTTAATAACACTGATGTGTCAAGTTATACATTTTTATTTGTGTGAAATATGATTTAATTATATTTGTAATACTGTCGTATATTTTGATAACACCGATGTGTTTCATGATTAACAGTTCCATCAGAATGCAGTTTATTACGTGTGTCGATGACAAGCGACCTATCACTACTGAGAGAAAGGTATACAAATATTATTTCTCAATGTGTATGTTCAGAAACACTAGAAGCTCGTTTGTTAATATTGAAATTGATTGAACCGCTGAATCCGCTGATTTATAGAAAAAATATAATTAAAATATACTCCCTCTGTTTCTAAATCAAAGTCACACTTTTCTTTTTTGGATGTTTCAAAACAAAGTCACACTTCCTTATTTGGCAAACAAATCTATATCAAAACAGTACGAAACAATGCAAAACAGTGTTGTTGGGGTATATTACCCCGACCTACTACTGTTCAGAGGCCCAAGGCCTCACCCCGATACGGAGCCCAGTAGGCGAGGCCCATTTAGGCCCCTCAGGCCCATTGAGAGCAATTTAGGCCCTCTCGGCCCATCATATCTCGGCCCGTTAAGGCCTGTCCGGCCCATTAGGCTAGAAAGCCCCCACCCCCCTTCTATTAATAGGAAGCTAGGCTTCCATTTAAAGGATCGGATTTTTGGCCCCTCCCTCCTGGAAGTTAGGCTTCATCTTCTTCCCTGCTTCTTCTTAATTAGCAAAAAAGCTCCATTAATGGAGTTCCAAGATATTTGTACTATGTAAATGGTGAGGAGGGTAATAATGAGAAAGAGAGGGCTTGGACATTAGCCTAAAAAGTCTCATGGTTTTCTCCCTTTCAGGTTTCCACGTAAATATCGAGTGTTATACCAAATTATATCTATATCTATTAGTTTATGTTGGACTTAAACTCAACATTGGCGCCGTCTGTGGAATCTGTTCAAAAAGATTCATGTGTTCTTCATTCTACAAATTTTATGATACCAAAAGCTATTGATTTCAGCAAAGAAATAAATGAAAATTGTTTCTGGGGGAAAGAGGAACGAGAAGATGGGGGAAAGAGGAACAAGAAGATTTTGGAAATTCAGATCGGGAATCAGAATCAGTCACCGGCAAGTGCCTTGCCTGAAGCTTGCTGCGAAACCCTGGCCGCCAGAGTCTGCCGCATCAGCAAGAGCAACCCAGACCACTCCAGGCCAGGGTCTGGACAGTAACGCTGAAGGCCAATGGGAGCTGCGAAACGACCTACCGTTGGATAAGACACGGGGTGAATTTTTGCAGAGGTGAAGGTTGACGGATAAGGCTCACCAATCGAGGTGGATGCAAAGCTGTCACATGGAGCAGTCTGCGAATGACAGGAGAGTGACATGACCCGGGGACCCCACATTGGGCCCACTGTGGGTAAGGAATGTTATTTCCAACACCCAAAACCCGGAGGGGGGTACTTCCTGAACGTAGTATCCATGAGAGAGGAGTCCTGATGGGGGATTGGTCAGCATCAAGCCATAGCAATCCCGAGTGATTACAAAAGCAATCGGATATTTCCTGCAATAACTTGTAGGGACAAACCCGGTGTAAGGACCTCAGGAAGGAACGGTACATCCTAGACACCAACATCTGAAATTGGAAGCAGAGCTTGGCCCCAGGACAACTTTTAAACTTATTTTAACTCAAACCCGAACGACATTATCCGATCGGTACCGCGAGGTGATGGAGTATATGGGTCTAGGCCCCAGGACCCACATACTCAGAAGAACAGAAAGTACAAGCCACTACGCAGTGCCCTCGTCGGCCAAAGGACCCTCGTCGGCCGAAGAGGGACCGACTCCGAATATGATCCTGAAGCCAGGGAACCAGGGTGTCCTCATCGGCCGTGCCCTCATCGGCCGTGCCCTCGTCGGCCAGACCCTCGTCGGCCACGGAGGACTCGCAGAACTAGATTTTACACTTATTCATTTATATATCCCATCATTTAATTTGTATTCGGCCCAATGGCGGTCCAGTTATAAATGGGCCTCCCAAGCCCAAGGCTTGGGAGCCCAGCCCGTATTTTTCCTATAAATACTTCCTCTGGAGGTAGTCATAGGGGTTACAAAATCATTCTATTGAAGCATTTACTTGCACTTCTCTCTCTAGCTCTGACTTCTCTCTAGATATATACTCTATCATTTGGTGCTTTCATTGAGAGCTAGAACAATCAAGTTAGCACCCTTCGTCGCTACCAAGCACAGCTAACCACTGATCATGGGAAGAACTAAGTCAAACCGCAACCTCGTCAGCAAGGCCATCCCTGAGGATCAGGAGACCAGGGAGCATGAGGAGGACGCCATGGCCGACCAGGTCGGCGGAGGGGACGTCTTCCAGGAGGCAATCAACCTCACGACGGACCTCCGCAACCAGCTCAACGGCGGTGCCCCTGACGCCCGTATCGGCCTGGACAAGAAGCGCGCAGAGAAGACAGACCACGCCCTGGCCCAGCCTATGGCCGCGGCTTCTCCGTCTGTGGATCCACAGGTCCAGGCCGCGTTGTCGGTCATCATCGCCAGCTTGGCTCAGAACCCCACCGTCCTCAGCGCACTCTTGCCAAGGACTGGGGGGAACGTCACTCCACCTCCTCAGCCCCAACCGTTGGCCGTCAGATTAGGAAACGATGAGGGGGTGATAGCCCAGGACACGGCGTCGTCCCACTCCCACCCCGCTTCCCCTTTTCGGCCCGGGCAGACCCCAGCGTGTGGAAAAGCCTCCGCCTTCAATAGGCTAGGTGACACGCGCTGTCGTCCAGTTTCGGAGAGGATGGCAGGGCGGATTGGTGAGCGTCGGTCTGGCTCGCCAAGAGAAAGCTTGGGTTCTGTGTCCCGAACAGCGGACCAGCCCCATCTGGACAAGGGCAAGGGAAAGTTGCACGAGGACGACGTGCACCACCAGATCAATGCGGCCCACGACGAGCGCATGAAGAACCAGCAGGGCGCCGCTGCGGCCGCCAGGGATCCCCGGGACGAGGTCATCGCCCAGCTGGAAAGGAGGCTGGCCCAGATGGAGGCCAGGCAATCGGAAAACATCCCTACGGACGACGCCTCCAACGATCCTGTCCTCAACGCTCTCATGAACACGGTCAGCGCCCTTGAGAGGGAGTTGGCCGAAGGGCGAGGTGACCCCGTCATCCAGGTCACGACCAGGACCCCTTTCACTAACAGGGTGCTCTCGGCCCCCATCCCGGAGAAGTACAGGGGAAACGCCATCAAGTCCTACGATGGCCGATCAGACCCTCAGGAACATTTCAGCCGCTATCAGAACAACATGTTGATGGTGAACGCATCGGATGAATATCTCTGTCGTTGGTTCCTCTCCACTCTCGAGGGGCCGACATATGAGTGGTTCAACGCGCTTCCCGAAGGAAGTATAGACTCATGGCAGGACCTTGCCCAGCGCTTCCTCACCCACTTTGCCGGGAGGAAGTGTGCGAAGAAGTATTTCACCCATCTCCTCTCCGTCAAGCAAACACGACGAACCCCTCCGGTCATTCATTGATCGGTGGACGAGGGAGACTGAAGAGGTTGAGGGGGCCGATGAGCGCACCCTCCTCGTTCTATACCAGGGAGCCCTCCGCAGCTCCCCGTATGCCAGGAGCCTCATCACCGACCCTCCGAGGTCGTATGCAAAGGCGCTTCAACGCGGGAGCTTGTACGCCGACGAGCTCCACAACCACAAAAAAGACGGAGGCCATCCCTCCAAGAAGACAAATCCTTCCCGGCCCCGGGACCATCCCCGGCCGTCCAGAGTGCCCAGGGCCGTCATGGCTCTGATGGACAAAGCAAGAAGGACCGCCACTGGCGGCCGAGGTTGGAACGGCCGGGGGTCCCCCTCACCCACCCGGTCAGTACCATCCGCGACTATGCCGAGAAGCATGGCCTCATTGAACAAGCTCCTCGCCCGGCCGAGGAGGTCCTTGCCATCCAGTAAGGTGGCACATACTGCCGGTTTCACAAGAACTCCTCACACAACACCGACGACTGCATCACGCTGAAGAAAGCCATCGAGCGCTTTTTTCGTCAGGGGGAACTCTCCCAATTTGTTAAAGGTGGCCCGCGCAAAAATACGTGGGTAAACACCGGAAAACCTGGGGGTGAACCCTCTACGAAGAAGCGGGAGATCGGTAGGCTCAGCGACGACGAGGATTTTGAAGAGCCTCTGCCAAAGAAGAACCATATTCACCTCATCGTAGGTGGGAATACCGGGGGGGATTACGTCACCCAGAGGAAGAAATGGGCCCAATCCATTTACATTGGGGAGGTGTCCCACGTCCCCCCCCCCAGCCGAAGAAGCAGCGAACGGAGGCGATCACCTTCACCGACAAGGATCTGCCTCCGGGTACGGAATCACACAGGGACGCCCTCGTCATCCGGTGTGAGATCGGTGACTCCATCATCCATCGTACTTACATCGATATGGGGAGGTCCGTCAACGTGATGTACCTAGACACCTTCAAGCAGCTGAAGCTGGACAAAGCTCTGCTGAAGCCGATCAAGACACCATTGTCCGGCTTCACCGAGGACTCTATCGACGCCGAGGGCACGATAGTCCTCCCCGTGGAGGTCGGCGACGGCTCCCACCGTGCCAAAATTAACATGGAGTTCATGGTGGTCAACCTTCAGTGCGCCCACAACTTGATCTTGGGGCGGCCAGCACTGGAGGACTTGGAGGCCATCATCTCCATGAAACACTTGTGCCTGAAGTTCCCCACCAACGGCGGCATCGGCTACGCCAGAGGAAACCAGAGGATAGCCAGAGCATGCTACCTCAAGCTAACAAGGCCGGCCGAGCGGGAAGGACAGAGAATAGACACCATCACGGTAGCCGTTGCCAAGGACGAGGAAAGACCGCATGCCGAACCGGCCGAGGAGGTCGAGGAGGTCCCCCTGGATACCTCCCGGTCGGAGCGGGTCCTCAAAATCGGGAAGCAACTCCTGCAGGACCAGCGGGACACCATCCTCCTCGTCCTACGGTCATACGCCGTTATCTTCGCGTGGGGCCCGGACGACATGCTAGGCATCAGCCGGCAGGTGATCACCCACCGGCTAACCGTCGATCCAGCCTCAGCGCCTGTCAAGCAGAAGCGACGCTACTTATCCGCCGACAAGCGGGACTTCGTCAAAGGGGAGGTCGCCATGCTCCTCTCAATCAACCACATCAAGGAGGTGAAGTACCCGACGTGGCTAGCCAACGTCGTCCTCGCCCAAAAACCGCCAACATTCAGAATGTGTGTTGATTACACTGACCTGAACAAGGCATGCCCTATGGACCCGTTCCCTCTCCCCAACATTGATCAGTTGGTGGACGAGATGGCGGGATGCGAGTTGATGTCGTTCCTTGATGCCTTCAGAGGGTACCACCAGATTTTCATGCATGAAGATGACGCTGAGAAGACGGCCTTCATGACCCCGGAGGGAATCTTTTGTTACCTCGTCATGGCTTTCAGACTCAAAAACTCCGGCGCCACCTATACCAGGATGGTGGCCAAGATCTTCAGAGCAGTCCTCGGCCGAACGATGGAGGCATACGTCGATGACATGATTGTCAAGAGCAGGCGAGACGCCACACATGCTGACGACCTCAGGGAAATTTTTGAAATCATGAAGGAGTTCAAACTCCGCCTCAACCCCAAGAAGTGTGCCTTTGGCGTCCAAGGTGGCAAGTTCCTCGACTACATGGTCAGCCGGAGAGGCATTGAAATAAATCCGGAGAAGATACAAGCTATCATCAACATGGAGCCGCCCCACAACGTCAAAGAGGTGCAACGGCTGACAGGGCGACTGGCGGCCCTGAGCCGTTTCCTCTCCAAGTCAGCCGAGAGGTCACTCCCTTTCTTCCAGTCATGCGCAAAGCAAACAGCTTCAAATGGACGACGGAGTGCCAGGAAACATTTGAAGAGCTGAAGAGGTACCTTTCATCCCCACCAGTGCTCTCCAAGCCCAAACCAGCGAAACCCTCTTCTTGTACTTGGGGGTGAGCACGTCGGCCATCAGCTCCGTGCTCATCCGTGAGGACGAAGGGGTGCAGAAGGCCATTTTCTACATCAGCAAGACACTTAGGGAGGCCGAGCTCAGGTACTCCCCCATTGAGAAGACGGTGCTACCCATCGTCCATACGGTGAAAAGCTGGGGCACTACTTCCAGGCCCATACCGTCCACGTACTGACCCAGCAGCCCCTTGGCGCACTCATGAGGAGCCCCACTAGCTCCTCAAGGATGGTGAAATGGGCGATCTTTCTCAGCCAATTTCAGATTGAGATCAAGCCAATGTCATCTATCAAAGGGCAAGCCTTGGCCGACTTCGTCACCGAATGCACGGCAAGGGAGACAACCGCTACCACACCCGGGCCAGAGCCTGATGACACATGGATCCTCTTCACCGACGGCTCGTCGGCCGCGAAATCATGCGGCGGCGGCGTCGTCCTCATATCCCCTGAAGGATTCAGAGCTTACTATGTCATCCGCTTCAACTTCAGGGTATCTAACAACGAAGCCGAGTATGAGGCCCTCCTCAGCGGCCTCAGATTGGCTGCTGGCCTAAGAGCCAAGCACATCAGAATCAGGTGCGACTCCAAGCTGGTAGTGGGTCAGGTTGAGGGTACGTACGAAGCAAATGAAGGCCGGATGAAGCAATACAAACAGGCAGCAGAGGAGTTGTTGAAGGCGTTCGTAACCTACGAGATCACACAGATCCCAAAGGCCGAGAACGCCGAGGCCGACATCCTCTCCAAGCTCAGCTCGGATACTCCAGAGCACATCTCCAAGCTAGCCAAGATCCAGGAGCTGAGCATGTCTAGCATCAATGTCAGCCCCATCTTGTGCATCCAACAGCGACCAGAGGACTGGATCTCCGACATTGCCACTTTCATGATGACGGGGGAGCTGCCCCAGGACGAGGAGAGGGCCAAGCTCGCCAAGCTCAGGGCCCCAAGCTACACTATTGAGGATGGCAAACTCTACAAACGATCCTACAATGGCACTCTCCTCCAATGCCTGCACCAAGACGAGGCCGATGTGGCCATGGAAGAAGTTCACCGTGGTGTTTGCTCCTCACACCAGGGCCCTTTCAGTATGTCCCGGCGTCTCGTCGTCCAGGGCTTTTTCTGGCCGACGATGGCGCGGGATTGTGCAGACCTGGCCAGGAAATGTACCACGTGCCAAGTGCTCCAGAAGGCCCCTGGTCGGCCAGCCGTCAACTACGCCCCTGTCAGCACTGCCATTCCATTTTCGAGATGGGGGATTGACCTGGTCGGCCCTCTACCCAGAGGTGCCGACAACAACCGCTACATCATCGTCGCGGTCGACTACTTCACCAAGTGGGTCGAAGCAGAACCTTTGGCCAGCATCACGGGGGCGAGATGTCAGAAGTTCGTCCACAAGAACATTCTCACCCGCTTTGGTGTCCCCCAAGAAATCATATCCGACAATGGCGCCCAGTTCGAAGCGGCGCCTTTTCAAGAGCTCCTTCGAGAGTGGGGAATAAAGCACCGTTTCTCCTCTGTTGCTGTTCCTCAAGGCAACGGGTAGGTTGAGAATGCGAACAGAACTATAATGGAGGGGCTGAAGAAGAACCTACAAAACGCAGGAGGGAGTTGGGTCGACGAGCTCCCCAACATCCTGTGGTGCTATCGTACTACGCCAAGGAGGGCAACGGGTGAAACACCTTTCGCCATATGCTACGGCTTTAAAGCAAAGGCACCCACAGAAGTCACTATTCCCAGCCGACGGGTGGACCAGTATGACCCTGAGGTCAATGAGGAAAACATGAAAATTGACATCCACCTGGTCAAAGAAAGACGTGAACAGGCATTCGTCCGAGCAGAGAACTACCGGCGTCAAGTGAAATCATACTATGACGCCAAGGTACGTTCCCGGAAATTCCAAGTGGGGGACTACGTCCTCCGCCGAAGGGAAGCAAGTCAGCCGACGGAAGGAGGCAAGCTAGCCTTGAAGTATGAAGGTCCCTACATCGTCAGTGCCGTGGTGAAACCCGGCACCTACAAACTTAAACGCCCAAACGGGACCAATGTACCACGAACGTGGAATGTACACCATTTGGTGAAGTTTTATCAATAATCCGAAGGAGGTGCAGCCGGCGAAGCCCTCACCCTTTGACGGATTATTGATTGAACACCACCCTCGGCACTGAGCCACTTATGAATAAAAATCAGGTTTCCTTTGATTTCCTGGAATTCGAGTAACACATTAACAGGCGCCCTCATCGGCCACCTTAGAGCGAAAGGCTCAGGCATGGCCGATGTGGCGCTTCGCATCTGCAGCCTTAGAGCGAAAAGCTCAGGTATGCCCCATTGTATTTTGTATCAGCGAAAGGTTTAGGCCCATCTGAAAGAGCACGTTGTACCGGCCCCTCAGAGTGAATCGCTCAGACAGGACCGACAATGTCCCCAGGACGATGGGCCCGCGTCTTGAAACGGGAAGTTCACCGGGTCGTCCACGCGCCTGATCGCAGGACGACAGGCCTGAAATCATGGCCGAGGTGACAAAATCCCCAAACTCAGGGATGGGCAACGGCAGCCGTTGGAAACCAACCAAAAGTCTAGCCCGCGTCATAAATAGGCGACGGGACCCCCCTGAGATCATGGACGTTATAAACGAAGTCCAAACCGGACGAAGGACTATCGACCCCTTTGGCCGAAGCCTGAAAGAAGGACACTCCCTGAAATAGGGAACGAAAAAAAAAGAGGGAAGCCGAGGAATGTGCACACTTGCCGGCCTCGAGTAGCAAAAATAAATCCCCACAAATCAGCCACACATTTGGCTAAGTGCATATTAGTTGAATACAAAGGTAACACTACCAACAGGTAACGCGGACGAAGCGGCCACCCGCTACGAGGAAAGTGTCAAGGACGGAGCATGCGCCCATAAAATCCTAACCAAAGTGGTTGGGTGAAACGAGGGTGGTAACCTTCATCGGCCATGACCACCTGAAGTGCCAACACTTAGCATGAAAACAAAGAATCATAGCTTGACACTTAACACAATCCTGGAGTGGAACACCGGAAAGGAGGTCTAGGACGAAACGGGCACTAAAACACCCGCAGGAAAATTGAACACACTGATGGCAACCTGTATCGGCCACAACATTTTTGTCGGCCGTTAACGGTGCTAAAATCCAGGCGGTTGCCTACGCCGAAGACTTCTCAAGAAAATTATCTAAGTGATTCCCAAACACTTAGAGAAAATTTCTGAAAAAAGTTCCCTGAGTGAATTCCAACACTTAGAGAAAATTCTGAAGAAAGAAAATGCAAAGGGAAAGGCAAAACACCCGGGTACCTTCATCGGCCACACCGCCCAACTTGGCCGACGATGACACTAAGCAGAGAAAACTACATGGCCCAACACTCGGGCAATCTCCAAACTATTAAATATCGAAGGGACAACCTCAAGACGAAGCGAGCATTCAAACATTTGTAGGTGCCCGTCTCGGCCCCGCCAAACGGCCGATAGTTATTCATGTTCTGGTTTGACACTTAGACAAATTTCAAAGTTGAAATAACTAAGGCAAGATAACAAAAACATTTAAAGCCAAAGGGGACGAGCAATCCATGCAATCCACATGTCATGTCCCATAGGGGAGCACCTCGGCCATCACACTCAGACGGCAAAGGTCAGGCACCCTTATCAGCCACAGACGAAATCAGATGCGACCTCCTGTTTAGATAGGGGGCAGGGGAACAAAGGGGCCGAAAAGAACATCGGGCCGACAAGAACACCACGTGTGGCATTTGGTTCAATACTTGGGAATTTTCCAAAGTATCGGGCAAAAGTGAAAGGGGGTGTAACACCAAGACGACGCGAACACCCACCCACTCAAAGCCCTGATACTTATAGAATTTTCTAAGTCCCAATTCCAAAAACACTTAGACAAATTTTAGGGAAAATGGGAACAAAAGTAAAGGGGAACAAGACGACGACAAGACAAAGCAGGGCCGGAAACATGTTTCATTAATAAATTCATTACATAGAGGGCACTTCGGCCATTACATTCAGACAATGAAACATAAATGACAAATTACAAGTTAAACAGTTATGGACGTATCAGGCCTCCAGAGCGCCCTCATCAGCTGGATGACCCGCAACATCCTGGTTAATGACGAGCTAGGCACCCTCCTCGGTCTCGGCATCCAAGCTGGCCTCTATGGCGGAAGTGGCGGTGTCGTCCAAGAAATCATCTTCCTCGTAGTCCGGTTCGCCGAGGCCGGAACTCTCTATGGGAGCCTGCCTATCGCACAGAGGAAGGTTGATCTGCTCCTCCGGATCCTTCATCAACCTGGGAAGCTGCAGGTTCCGCCTGGCCCAACCCCGAGTATAGTTCAGGGCCCTAAGAGCGCGACTCAGCCACCGATAAATGAGCCTCTGCATCCGATGCTGGCCCATGTTGTAATACACGGACATTTCACGTTCGAAACATTCCTTGACGGTAGGGGACTTCTGCCCCCAGTCTTCAAGCTTGGCCGCTACGACCTCATAACACCAGGGCAGGCGCTCGTCGGCCTTCCAGCCTTCGGCCAGGAACTTCGCCACTGCATCATCAGCGGCCTTCACTGCCGCAACCTCAGCTTCGGCCTTGGCCCTCTCGGCCTCATCTGCCCGCCGACGATCAGCCTCGCGGACACCCTTCTCTTCGGCCAGTTTTGCCAGGGCCTCTTCCTTGGCCGCATCGGCCTCATCGGCCCTTTTCTGCAAGGCTGCAAAGTCTTCCCGCAGCCTCCCTAAGCAGCTCATGGCCTCATAGGCCGAGGCTGCCTTCTCCTTGAACTCCCTCAAGCGGGCAATCTCCCGCTGCTGCCTCTTGTTGCTCTCCATGAGCATGAAGGCACCCTGCAACGGAAAAGGCTATCAGGCAAATGTGCAAAAATGTCAAAGGAAAACAATAAGGCTAAGGATGAAAGGAATTACCTGGACGACAAGGTCCATCCCACCGTCGTATATCTTGACATCCCCTAGCTTGTCAAGATACACCCGGTCCTTGGCCGGGATGGCCTGAGAGAGCACGCTGTGGCCGTCAACGCCATCATTGAAAACCCCCCCGTCCTTGGGGTATTCAACCTCCAGCTTATAAGTGGATGTAGCCACCTCCTTGCCGGACCGCTTCGGCCGGGAGTCCTCAGCAAGGGAAAGGGGTTGAGAACCATCTCTGGAAAGACCAGAGGTAAGGTCCACGAGGGCAGCAGCAGCACTGGACCCTCCTTCGTCCGCAATCGGGACAACTAGTACGCCGGCCTCATCGGCAATGGCAGAGGATGAAGCTTTCTTCGACTTCTTGGCGGGCTGCATACCGGCCTCAGTCAGCTTCCTCTGCCTTCACATCACCACCAGCAGCGGCCTTCGCCGCAGCCTCCTTGTCGGCCAACTCCGCCTTGGCCCTCGCAGCGGCCTTGTTCATCACGGATCGTCGGTCCATTACGAAGTCTGCACAACAAAGAAACAAGTCAGCAAAATAAAAAGACAAAGTAAAATGAGGACGCCGTAGGGGGTATTACCATCAGCTTCAGCAGGAACGCCCAGATCGGGGCCGTCGGCCTCCTCGAAGGTCGTGGTCATCTTCGGCCACAGTTGGAGGTCATCTTCCTTATCACCATACACGAAGTATCTAAAGAAGCCGATAGCGGTCATCTTGTACTCCGTGATGTAATCCTTCACACTCCTCGCCCCCCCTCCAAGAACGCCGCCACCTGAGCATCTAGGATTGAACTCTTGGGCGGGTCATGAAGAGTAAACCTTCCATCATGGCCGACGGAGGGGAACTCAGTGCCACCCTCGCCCAGGGACACGAAGACAAACTTGCTCTTCCAACCGTGTATGGATGAAGACAAGTCCGTGAAGGTCCTCTTCTTCGGCAGCTGCTGCAGAGTGGCGTAGTAGGCGCAATTCATGTGGCTCCCTCGGCCAATCTGATAGAGGTTCATGAAGAGGGCCGTTGTCGGCCTGTAACCCAACTCAGCACAACGGAGAAGGAACCCCACCATCAGCGAGTAGCTATTAGGAGTCAGCAAGGCCGGAGGGAGCCCCACCATGTCCAAATACTCCTGGATGAAGGGATGAAGGGGAAACCTCAGCCCCTTGGCGAAGCTCATCGGATACACTCCGAAGTATCCCGGTGGCGGATTAAGCACGTGGTCCATCGGCCTAGGCGCCCTAACCCTCCCAAACGGCCCCACATACATCTGTGCGACCAAATAATCAGCGGCACTGCTCTCCGGCTTGATGAGGAAAATGTTGGTAAGGTCCAGGTAAGAGAAACCTGGCCCCTTCTTCGGCCATCTGTTCCTCTTCGGCCGCGGTAGCCCCTTCACAGCAGACACCGGCTTCGGGCACAGGATGGTAGTAGAGGCGGACGCTCCGTCCATTACGCGGGTAACCCCTGCATCTTCACCCTCGGATGACGAAGCGGACCCTTCGTCCTCGTCCTCCACGTCCGCATTATCTCCGGATTTATACGGGCTCAGGTGTTCGATCTCTTCGGCGCACTCCTCGATCACATCGTAGTCAAGAGACTTGGCAGAAGGCTCGTCGTCGTACGGGTAATACTCCTCGTTTAAGTATTTCATCTTAACAACTCCTAAGGCACTAAGGGGAGCTACTTTAGATCTAAAGTGTTTTTGTGACTAACACCGGATCAAAGCCTAGAAAGAGCAAAATATGTAAGAAGTAGAAGAACGGATTTAAGAACTAACCTTGAAGTTTTGAAGAAGGTGAAGAACACTCAGCAAAGGCTTTATCTCTCAAAAAATTTTGGGCAGCACTTCGTTACTAAGAATGCAAATGAAGGCAGTCCTCGGAACGGGAGGGTATTTATAGCCCCCCTCCTAACGGTAACTACACGTGGCATCACCTTAGTGGTCACACCAACGGCCACCAATGGGATGCCACCATTCTGTCTATAGGCCAAACCCCCTCCACAAATCAGCGGCCCACCACCAAAGCAGGCCCTACGGATCAAGGAGGGAAAAACAACACAGCCAACGGCCATCCACATCGCACCCGTATCGGCCATCTAAGCGGCCATGCGTATTACGCAAAGGAACGCTTTACAACGGCCACAATAGCCCAAAGGAAGGGAACCTAACGGCCATAAGGTCCTCACCCTAAACCCTTGATGATAACCCTTTGAAAGCGACCTGCGTCCAAGGGTTCTCCCACAGGGTTACCTTGGTCAGGAAATCGCCAAAGGGTTGGATCCAAGGGCAGTATGAGGACCCCACTTCGGCCTAAGTTTCAAGCTACTCCTTCACCCCTCACTCACTATTCGGCCTGAAGCAGTGGGGGACTGGGGGACTACACCGGCCTCAACAATAGCAGGCAAAATGAGAAAATAAAAATATACCAAGTCCACAACTACAAACATCAGACATGCACCACAACGTCAATAACATCGTGGTGCACCATCGGCCGCAGCAAAGCTTGAAATCACAGGACACTTATCGGCTTTGAGACCACAAACCACTCTCGGTTAGGAATCAAAGAACAGGAGGTTGACGTACCTGAATCACCATCGTCCATGTACCACAACGGCCAAAAGGAATGCACAACACCCTCACCGGCCACCCAAGACAATAGACGCCCGTCGTCCTAAAAAAAAGGCGCAACCCCAACAGCCTCATCAGCCCAAAAGGGAAGTTCAACCATCAACGACCAAGGATAGACACTACCTTCATCGGCCATTCATGCCGGAACACTCATCGTCCGCAAACAAGCGCACCAAAGGAGTAACAGCCTTCCTCGTCCACATCAAGGAACGGGTAACGGTCAAACTCAGAACAGGGCCGCCAAACGCCACGACAGGGAACGACCAACGTGGTCCCGCATCGGCCAAGAGCATCAAGCACAGAAATCTACTCTCCTTCACTTCGTCTACATCTCAGCTTAGAGAGTGGGGGACTCCTGATGGAGTATATGGGTCTAGGCCCAAGGACCCACATACTCAGAAGAACAGAAAGTACAAGCCACTACGCATTGCCCTCGTCGGCCAAAGGACCCTCGTCGGCCGAAGAGGGACCGACTCCGAATATGATCCTGAAGCCAGGGAACCAGGGTGTCCTCATCGGCCGTGCCCTCGTCGGCCAGACCCTCGTCGGCCACGGAGGACTCGCAGAACTAGATTTTACACTTATTCATTTATATATCCCATCATTTACTTTGTATTCGGCCCAATAGCGGTCCAGTTGTAAATGGGCCTCCCAAGCCCAAGGCTTGGGAGCCCAGTCCGTATATTTCCTATAAATACTTCCTCTGGAGGTAGTTATAGGGGTACAAAATCATTCTATTGGAGCATTTACTTGCACTTCTCTCTCTAGCTCTCACTTCTCTCTAGATATATACTCTATCACGAGGCACGCCGGATTCCGGCACTGGTTAGATTTTCCTGGAAGTCTCAGGCTAAGCACCGCTACATGGTACAGAAGGATGAAAGCGGACCGGCAGCTAGCTCCCAAAAAATTTTACTTGGATTCTCAACTGCAATATCCTTTATCGAACGGGAAGGTGTAGACCCGGTGCTCGGTGGAATCTGGCCCCTAGCATCCCCCCCACAAGTTCGGTACCTGTCGTTCGGTAGAAAGCTTGAGCCTCCTCTCAATCCAGAGGTTTCAGCAGGCTGAATAAGTCATGACCAAAGTGACACAATTCCCCGACCGGTATGACCCGGATGATGGAACACCGCTCGTTGGAACCCCAATTGCAGACTCACTCCGCCCACCAGCAGCTGCAATTGATAGAGAAGACAACAGAATAAGTAACCCGCCCAACTTCAGAAGCATTGGTCGTTTAACTAGAGAAGACATCCACCTGGAAATTCACCGGTAGCTTCTCTTCATCGGACATGAGTATGCAGAATCATACCACCGGGGAAATCAAAAGCCCCTGGTACCTCCAAGCAAGTGCGGTATCTGCCGATCGGAAGGAAAACACTAGTCTCTTAGCGCAAATGCTTCAGCAAGGTCGATTAAAAATCACAGGAAACATCTTTGTCGGCCGGGAGACGACCAAGTGGCTCTGAGAGGACCCCATCCGGTTAGCAGTTGCAGCCTCCCCCCCGAACGAGAGAAGCTTCTTAAGGATCCCGTCGGCCTGCCTGAGAGGCTTTCCCCGACCGGTATGTCAGGATGACCATACACCAATCGATGGAATTCCAAACTACACAAGTAGTCTTGACTACCCTTTAGGAATCCCTGAACGGACCAGGGAGGATTTACTACAAGGTTCCTGATCGGTTGTCCATCCTAAAACCAGATGGAAGAACATTCGTCAGGAGGGGAAACAGGGGTAAGAATCAACTGACGCATGAACAGGCAGGCCTTCCGCCGTTCGGTGGTTTTCTCACTCAGTGAGTCTTTATGTCAGCTCTGTTACTACCTGAACCATCGGGAACCACTTACCGGCCTCGCATGCGGTGGAAACCGTCAAACACAGTCCTACGCTCGGCCAGCGTCGCCACCTGAACTCCGCATCGGATACTGCCGCACGGCCTTTGGGCTTCTTACCTTGCCGCTCGATCTCCCCACCCGGGACCAGATGTGTCGAATGGCACTTGGCATATCTCAATCTCTGGGATGGCTTTAAGCCCCGTGAAGGGTATATGGTCGTTCGCCTTTTGACTCCATTGGGACATCTCGAACGGAGGTATATTTCTCCCAAATATGCGGCTGGGCCACTCTAAAGACAAAGGTGAGTGGAACTTAAGGTGGGGAATGAGATTGGAACCTCCTTGATGGGCCAATAGTGGGCTAGGCTACTAAGCAGCTCGTGCTAGACTGAAATTCATAAGCTTCTAAACTTATGGAGGGAACCGTTGATCTTGCAAGGGAGGATGCCTTGTTATTTCGTTAGGCTGAGTCACTTCTTCACCGATCAATTCAATTCTCCGGGCCAATAGCTTGGTCCAGCAGCTGATATTCTGACTATTCATCTAAGTACCACCATTTTTTCATTTGCTAATCTAATTTCAAATAGCATAATCAAGAATGTTTGTTATCATCATTATTTATTAGGGATTAAAATATCCCGAATTGAATAATGGTCGAGCGAAACTTTGCTGACAAGTCCAACAACACTTTAATTACATGTGTGGTTTGAGTGGACGCATCAGTCCATCCCTGATCGACCCACATTCATTGACTGAGGCGTCCCCCAAGGGCATTGTCCCATGACGCATTTTAATTAAAGACCATTCATGGTCCCGCTCGACATTAAATGCCCAAACGAGTATTTTACCCAGTACAGGGCCAAGTACTGTAATTAGCTAGAGCTTTTCTAAGAGCATCCGGCAAACCACTAAGTGGTTCTAATAGCACCTGAGTAGTGTGAAAAATAAATTTAGGCCAAGGGTTATTATACCACTTCGGCCGGTAGTCATAAATATTACATATGTGTGTAGGTATATGCTTGTATATGTTGTTCGGTTGTACGGCCGTATTACTATGCTTATTGTGCTGTGGAATCCGTTCGATATGCTCGAGCTGGGAGATCCATGATGTTGGCATGAAGCGCATATACGTTCATGACCGACAAGGAGATGAAGAAATTACAAGCATGCAAAGTCGTTTGATAGACTCGAGCGGAGAAATCAATGGTGTTCAGCATGAAGCGCAGAGACGTCCATGACCGGCAAAGGAAAAGAAATCACAATCAAGCGATGTGCTTGAGCGAAGATCAATGACGTTCGACATGGTGCTTAAAGATGATCATGGCAAAAAAAGGGAGAGAGAATCCTAGAGGTCATATGACGCATGATCTTTCAGGTCATACTCCATGACTAACAATCCAGCCCCACCGTTCAGCACCTAAAGCAAGCTTCACGGGCAGAGGGCGCCTGCAAGACCCTCACACATTCTTGATCACGGTCGGGTCCGCCCATGTATTTATAGGGGGAGGACCACCGTCTTATGTAGTACGATCGGCCCCTCCGCACCATCGTATCATGGGTTCAGAGGCGCCTGTAAGCCCTCTCACGTTCATGATCACGGTTTGGTGCGCCCACACTTCTACAAGGGGAGAACCACTGTCTCATGCAGTTTATCACCTTGAAGGCGTCTTCACGCTCCACAGAGGAAGACCTATATTTTCAGATGATCTGTCTGCTTTTACAACTCCATCCGCCTCACGATCGGCCACCCCGGCACGACATGATCATCATTGTGAGTCCCTGTATATAAAAAAGGGTGGATACGAGATTCCATTCGGAAAACCCAGAGAGAAAACGAGAGAAAAGGAGATCAGAGCTCCTCAATTGTCACCTCAACCATATGTACGAATGAACCGTATCAGAAAAATCAAACGGGGCATTGAAACTGTGGTTTGGAGGCGAAGGGTAGACCATTGGTATGGATGATCCAGATCACAGAAAACCGGATAAATTAGCATCAGAACTATTGGTTAAAAACCTCACTCATTCATAGGTACATCAGACCGTTCTAGTGGGACGGACGGGCGAATGGAGCTATGAATGGCAATGAGTCTCATTTCAGCCAGGGGAGAACGATCCGTTCACCGAAGGCGAGCGAACGGGGATACAAACTGGTTTGGAGGTCATGTAAAGCAAAGGGAGGCCCGTAGTGGTCCTCGGTCGACGGGTCCATCTCTAATAGAGTCCGTGGAACACCCCGTCCAAAGGATAAGGGGTTCTATGACCAGGTTCACAAGTGCGTGGCATACACGTTTGGGGCTACACAAATGTCGCGACGGCTTATTAAGTGTGGTAGCCATCCCCGACCAATTAGTTAGAGTGATCTATCCAAATTAGACCAAATAGGTGATCTCGGCTGGTTCGGTTTGAGCTGGGAACAAAAGCTAACTTTCTCCTCTTGATCATCTTATGCAGCACGAACGGGCTCCACAGCACCGTCATGCCCGGCTCTCGGTCGTGCTCATCCATCCTTGACCTGGGATGGAAAACGCCGCTTTTATGCAGCAAGAACAGGCTCCACAGCACCGTCGTGCTTGGCTCTCAGTCGGGCTCGTCCATCCTTGATTTGGGATGGCGACCGCCACTTTTATTCAGCACGAACGGGCTCCACAGCACCGTCGTGCCTGGCTCTCGGTCGGGCTCGTCCACCCTTGATCTAGGATGGCGACCGCCGCTTTATGTAGCATGAACGGCTAGCTCTTCAGCGCCGTCGTGCCTTCTTTTTGATCGGGCTCGTCGATCCTTAATCTTGGATGGCAACTGCCACTTTATGCGGCACGAGCGGCTGGCTCTTCAGCGCCGTCGTGGCTAGCGTGGGGACTGCTTCTCACCTATCACTTATGAATGCCTTGCGTCCAAGACTATTCAAAGACACTGGTTCAGGGAAGGCATGGAAAGACGTGAGCAAGAGTATACTTTCCCGAGTAGATTTACAGGCTCACTACTCAAGAAAGTGGGGGATTTGTGTTGGGGTATATTACCTTGGCCTACTACTGTTCAGAGCCCCAAGGCCTCACCCCGATATGGAGCCCAGTAGGTAAGGCCCATTTAGGCCCCTCGGGCCCATTGAGAGCCATTTAGGCCTGCTCGGCCTGCCTGGCCCATCTCGGTCCGTTAAGGCCTGTCCAACCCATTAGGCTAGAAAGCCCCTACCCCTTCTATAAATAGAAAACTAGGCTTCCATTTAAAGGATCAGATTTTTGGCCCTTCCCTCCTGGAAGTTCGGCTTCATCTTCTTCCCTGCTTCTTCTTAATTAGCAACAAAGCTCCATTAATGGAGTTCCAAGATATTTGTACTGTGTAAATGGTGAGGAGGGTAATAATGAGAAAGAGCGGGCTTGAACGTTAGCCTAAAAGGTCTCGTGGTTTTCTCCCTTTCGGGTTTCCACATAAATATCGAGTGTTATACCAAATTATGTCTATATCTATTAGTTTATGTTAGATTTAAACTCAACAAGTGTCAAACAGTGTACTCTACAGTAAAATTTATCCCTCAGTGAATTTATTTTCTTATTAAGTGTGAAATCAAAGTGTGACTTTGATTTAGAAACGGAGGTAGTATGTTTAGAATTAAACAAAGAGAAAATTATTAGAAAAATAGCTTAAGTAATCATAGTAACTTAACCAATTTAGTCAGAAAAGTAATTATAACCTTACTTGTTTTGATTATTACACAATTCAGCATGTAGAATAAAAAATTATGTGCTCATTTAAAAGGTTGATAACCTAAAAAGACTAATAACCTAGAAATACGGATCATCAAATGGGTTCATAATTTAAAATTGAGAGCTACCAGAGATTAAGAATAGATCCAGGAATCTGAGATGCCCTGGACTGAATAGGAATTATACTTGGTTAAATATTGGCGGGGTGGACTAAATGTGAAAAATGAAAACATTAACAGTAAAAAAATTAGATCTATATTGCCCTGAGGTTTAACCTATCATAGCTCGTATATAGATTCTTCCTTGACCGGGATAAGGAGGGGGACATCGTACTCATGTTAAGACCATTTGTAGTGGTAACATATTAAGAGTCTGAAATGTTAAAAATGGAGAGCATTTTGGAGGAGTCCAATTCTAGCCGGCGGATGGACTCTCCTGGAAGTGCTACTTTGTCAAAAAGAAAGGAGTCATAGAGTGGTGGGCCCCAGAAAATAAAACCCGTGTTTCTTAAAATTGTTAAAATTGTTTTTTTTTATAAATCAAATTCTAGAAAAAATATATCAACATTCATAACTTTTAAACTATTTCATATGACACCAATATGTAATACTCTCTCCGTCCCTTATAACTTTGCCATATTTTCTTTTTTGGATGTCCCAAAAACTTTGTCACTTTCCCTTTTAATCAATGAATTTGTGGTTTCTGTTATTTCTCTCTCCTCTGCACATATCTCAATCACATAGTTTTTATTTTATTATTTCCCGTGCCGGTCAAACATGACAAAGTATTAAGGGACGGATGGAATATATAAAATGATAAAAAAAAATATGAAGTTTTAACTGTTGAAGTTTTCTTGAACCCCCAAAAATACGAAACACAAATTTTTAATTCATGTATCCTTCACAAATAATTGAGTATTTCATAATCGAACTTTACTTGAACTAAGTTCATTTTTTGTTAACCGAAAAATGTAAAAAAAAGTTAATGAAATTTATTTATTTTTATATCGAAATGTGTATTTTTATTTTATAATTATTTTAGAGAAAAAAATTAAAAGAAAAACACTACTTATACTCCCTCATTCTCAAATGTAAGATACATTTACTATTCACTTGGTCAATATAAATTACTCTTAATCTTTTAATTTATATATCAAAAGTTTATGAAATTTGAATTCCTTTTTACAGGTTTTGTAGCGGTTTTAATGTAGTTTCTAAATATGTAAATTTTATTTTCTAAAACTAATTTGAGTGTTGACAGGGATGAATTTGGTTTATCGTCGATCGAACATCGTAAACCGTAAAATATCTTACAAATTGGGACGGGGGGAGTACTAAATTGATATGTAAAAAATTATGCTAAATGTATTTTATTGACGATGCTGGAACGGAAATAAAAATCTAAACATTGTTTTCATAGGAACGGAGTTCATTTTTGACATTTTGATCCTACCACTAAGAATGGTCTAATAACTTGGAGAGTAGAGGCGGAGTAGTGAACTTCAGAAAACACTTGAGATGGTAAATTTATTTGTTTCACGCATATACGATACTAAACTATTTAGATTTAAACTAATAACTCCGTCCCATAAAATTCTTCTCACTTTGAATTGACATGGAGATTAAGAAAGTGGAAATGTATGGTTGTGATTGTGTAAGAAAAATGTGAAATGAATGTGAACCACACAAATTATTCAAAAATGGTAAGTGTGAAGAATTTTTTGGGACGACGCAAAAAGGAAAGTGAGAAGAATTTTATGGGACGGAAGGAGTATTCTTTAAAACAGTTCAATAATCATGTACTCCCTCCGTCCCATAATTAACTTCGGTTTTGACTGGGCACGGGGATTAAGATAGTGGGATTTGTGTGGTGGAGAGTTGTGCAGAGGAGAGAGAAATGTGTAAGAATGATTGTGAACCACATATTCTTTATCAAAAAAGGAAAGATGAGATAAATTTGGGACGGATCGAAAAGGAAAGAATGAAGATAATTTCGGGACGGAGGGAGTATTTATCTCATGTAAAATACGTGTGAAAGTTCTATTCATACTTACGATCTGATATGGTCACTCACTTAGTGCAGATGGCGAATAAGACACGGTTCTGTTTGTCAGTGGGAAATACTGTTACCACAACAATAACTTTTTTATTACTCCTTAATAAATTTTTATTGTTAGCTACTCCATATTTAATTTCAAGTCTAATAAAATTGTGTACATATCTCTACCTTTTTAAAAGAAACTCACACTTTCCTTTCTGAGATATTTCAAAAACAAAGTCATACTTCCCTAATTTCCTTATCTGGCAAAGAAATCTACATCCAAACAGTGCGAAACATTGCCAAACAGTATCCAAACAATGCCAAACAGTGTCTAAACAGTGTTTTCTACAGTAAAGTCAATTTATTTCTTTAATAATCGTGAAGTCAAATCGTGACTTTCTTTTGAAAACGGAGTGAGTATATACGATAGTACTCCCTTTCCTAAATAAATTATCCATTTTCCTTTTCAAATGCTCTTTAATAAAATCTCATTTCCTTATTTGGTAAACAAATTTATATCAATTTACTCTAATATCCTTAAATAATACTCCGTAATGACAACACATGGCAAAACTATATACTCTACAATAAAATTTACCCGTAAATGAAAAGGCATTCCACAAAATCAAAAGAAGAGAATTTATTTCTAGCATTAAAACTCTAGATTTTAAGCCGGATGATGGGAAATCCGGTTTCCCTGTCATTGGCTCAGTTAAGTCCAATTAAAGATCAACAAATTTGATTGCTTCTTCGTAGGTGACATGTTCTAAATCTGGTTCAAAGGTAAACACCAGACAAAAGGCTTAACGACTTTTTATCATTTTGTTTATGCTCCGTTAATTTAATACTCTCTCATTCCCATTGGACTTTGCCAACTTTCCTTTTGTATTGTCTCAAAAAACTTTGTCACTTTCATATTAAAGCAACTAATTTGTGGTTGTGCACATTTCTCTCCTCTCTGCACAAATCTCAATCACACAGTTTTTACTATTCTTATTTATCACCTACTTTGCACTTGGCAAAGTCCACCGGGACGGAGGCAGTATAAGTCACCTTGTTCCAAAGAAAGAAGAACGAAGAGAGTAATTTAATACTCCTTATATCTACCCGCACGGATATCTCAGTTGGTCGAGTGGTGGGAAAATTGGACCAAGTGACCAAGGTTCGAAACCCGCAGCGGCCGTGTGGAGGTTACAGAACCTGAAATAAGGCTGGACCTCTGGTGCGCACGTGTATAAGACCTACCACCGCTTTGCTGACTGATTCACCGTGATTAAACTCCTCACCATATTGTCGGGTCGGGTGGGGGCTCCTAGGGTAAGAGATTCCACATTTGGACCAAATACTCCTTATATCTTGTTACACTTTGGAAATGGTATGGCCGTATACAGGTGTGTACTCCGTATTCTTGCCGAAAAACATGAGCTAAGAAAGATTCTCAGTAAAAGATGCAAATAGTTTGGTAGGGACAAAGTCAACTATTGGGAGGTGCAAAGTGCACCACAGCGTACAGTAACTCTGCTCCCGCCCAACACATTTTCCACCGCTTTCTTTAACCACCCCCTTCACCATCTATCTACTTCTCCTTTTCTTGTTAGACATATATACACGTTTTTATATACTCCGTCTATTATACGGAGTCTGTCATTATATATTCATTTTTTACGCATGTGCTCATAATAATTCCGGATATAAGGAGGCGTGTATTCTTTAATTTGGTCCACCGTGAAGAGAACTCGTTTTACTTTATTTCAGAACCAAATCATTCGGGATTTCTATCGCCGGGAAGGGATGAGTTCGCCGGAGGTAGCTGATCCCGGCAGGTTTCCCGGCCAGAAATCAAACTTCTCACAAACATGCTCCCTTCTGAGCCAGTACTTGAAGGGAAGAGGTTCTTTTGGTGATCTCAGTCTGGGTATTTCCCGTAACTCTGAAACTTCCGGTAGGTTTGTTTAATTTCCTTAATCTTTAAGATTTTGGATTTTACAATTCTGGGTAATTTTTCTGATTGTTCTTATTTCTCTGTTAAACAACAGGGGTACCTGCGGCGACCCAGACAATGAATCTGCTGCCCATGATTGAGAAATCGGGTCATGGAACCAAACCCATGGTCGGGTTCTCTAACTTTGGATCCACTTTTAGCAAAGATGAGGCAAATCAGAAGATCGATTCAAGGTTTGGGTTTTTCTTGAATGTCTTACCATTAGGTGTTTGTTAAATAATCAAATTTAAAGGTATGGGAAAGAACAAGTTTTTCAAGATTCTGTATTATTAGTCTGGAGTGAAAGCTCAGATCTTATCACTATCTAGTTCAATTCATATTAAATATGGATTTGATCAGGCTAACACTAAAAAGGGATTTGTAGCTTTTAGCTTGGTTTGCTTGAGTCTGAGGCTCTGAGCTACAAGTTAAGTCATTATCATGGCTGATCCTAAGCGGCAACAAGGGATAGCCCCATGAAAAAATCATTGAACATAGGCCGAAAATTCATTGAATTATGGAATATGATTGATTGAAACTATATTTTACTTCGTATAAGAGCGTGTTTGGTACTATCAAAATCGGTTAGAATCTGTTAATTATGCTGAAATTTATAAAGTTTTGATTGAAGTGCTTGGATTGATTAATTTTGTTCATTTATGAAAAAATATATTTAAAACATATTTTATTAATAAAATAAACAAAAAATATATGAAAAATAGCTAAAATTGTTTTTTAAGGTAACTTGAATACAGAAAAGTAACTTCAACATTACTTTTTCTTATTATTACACAATTCATCGTGCAAATAAAAAGTTTCGTGTTTGGTGAAAAAGCTGGATTATTACCCAGAAAAAGATGGTAAAATCTGAAATCTTAAAGCTTAAGCCAAAAATTTGAGTCACCAAACGGGCTCTAAGTTTTGCACCCGGTTTGGGAAAAATACTGTTAGCTGAAAATACTGTTAGACTATGAAGAAGGTAGGATAAATTAGGAGAAATGACACATATTTATTGTAATAAAATATGATGACTACTTATGACTATTTTTCTTTCTTGACATTTCAGGATTGAACTCCAAATCTTAATACTCTAAGTATAAGTTTTTGTGATTTATTAAACGCTTTTTTGCTGCTGTTTTATGTTGGCTGACAGTGTGGCTAGAGCAGAGCCTGAGAAGTCACAAATGACAATATTTTATGGGGGTGAGGTGTTTGTGTTCAATGACTTTCCAGCAAAAAAGGCTGAAGAAATTCTGGGTTTGGCTAGACAAGGAAACAACACACAAAATCCCAACATCTTTTCCTACAAAAATTCAACTTTCCTGCCTGCAAAACCGGCAGAATCTTCAGCTACCAATGTGGTGGTGGCTTCCCAGGCTGTTCAGCCAATTACTTCTGGTAAACCAATGATGCTTGTTATGATTCTTCCCGGTCTTACATGTTTGACTTATTTGGAAGATCTCTCAATTTTCAATCTTTTCATTTTTTCAGACCTGCCCATTGCGAGGAGACAATCACTTGCCCGGTTCTTGGAGAAGAGAAAAGATAGGTGAGCATCATAAGTCTCACATCTTAAGTATTTTCATTCTGATTCTTCTCATACAACTTAAAATTGAGTTAAAGTTACTCATACCAAACTAAAAGAAAAAATAGATTAGTTAATTTAGAGCCCGCTCGGCGCTCGTAATACAGAAATGGGACGAATATGGTGAATTTGATGAACTTCTAGTTGAAGTGACTGAATTTGCTGAATTTTTGAAAATTATATAAAAAAATAGTTAAATGATCCTCTTTAGTAACTTCGGAGTTACGAAATGAGTTCTCAAACATCTTTTGAAAAAACTTATCACTCCTGTATTATGTCAATGTAGGGCTTGCCCATCTTCCTTTTTCATCATAGGATTGTGAATTTTCTAACTGAAACATTGAACACATTCCATCTTGACTTCCACATGCAACTAAAATCCTTTTGCAGTGGTGGCATAACTTATTAATTATTTTCATACCTATTGTCGTTGATATGAAGCTTCTTGCATCGATATGACCAAGGAAGTGATAGGTCTTCCTACACCAACCAATCATTATAAAATATAAACCAAACATTAAAGGGGCTGTAACTTACAAATCACTCTTAGAATATTTTTCTTGAACACGGGTTTGAGCCTTAGATCAAACCAGTATCAAATCAAACTTAAATAGATAAAACTAGACGGAAAATTCACGTCCACATGGAAACATCTTTATAGAACCCTCTATTTGAATATGTTTAAGTTAACTAAACCCAACCGAGCAATGACTAAGACTTATAAGGAGTTGTTTATTTTGACTTAATTTAACAAACTAGATTAGACCAAATTAAACGCAACTAGACTTATCAGAACAAACTTATACATACCAGTTTAGACCATACTAGACTTATGAAATATACCATACCATACAAGACTAGAACGGTAAATTTCAAGACTAGAAAATACCGAACCTAAAACAAAGATCACACGAGACTTAAACAGACAAATTTAAAGCCGATTACAAGGATTCACAAGAGACAAAAGAACGGTAAATTTCAGTCCAAATGGAAAGTTCCTAATTATGTGATCTCATATTCAACTCCAAATTGGAAGTTCTTAACTATGTGAACTCATGTAAATTTCCCATGTTTAAGTTCCTAAATTTTGGGATCTCATGTTTAACTTCCTAAAAAAGTCGATCATATGGACTTTCTAAAAGTTCCTAAACATGAGTAAAAATATGAGTAATTGCCGTTCAATAATTGTTGGACTACTTCAACAAAGGGATGCATTTGAAATGCAGGATTACTTCAAAGGGACCATACCATATGGGTGGCAAGATGGTGGCAGCCTATTCATCCAAACCACAAGATACCGACAAGGCGTGGTTGGGGTTGGGAGCTCACATTTCCATCAAAACTGAACCCCACTCTTAACTCGTTTTGGTGAATTTGATAACCAATCAATTACTCCAAGTTTGATGTGTAAACATTAATAGCTGAAGCAGCTAATATATGGTTAACAGTCACTCTTGCTTTCAGATCTAGTAGCAGCATGTGCTATTTTATATGAACCATCCGATCCATGTTCGGATAGTCGCGATCCAACAATTCACCAATACCTGCAGGTTGTCGGATTCGAAGACGTGTTTAATTACAATAGTTAAGTTCTTCATGTTACTACTTTGTTTTCGTATTTGATTTTGCATGACTTTTATAAAGCGAAAGCGGGAATGAAAATTTGTTCTTTAGAGATGAATAATATCAACAGTAACCATTCTTTTCAAACAAGGAAAAGGAGATAACAGAGAAATAACAAGAAGAGACACAGATGTAGGGGTGGATTCGAGCCGGGCTGGGTCCGGGTCGGGCCTAGGCCAGGGTGGGCCGCCGGTTCTGAATAGGTGGGCCCGGGACCGGCCCGGGTAGCCACCGGGTCCGGTCCGGGCCTTGGGTCATTTTTTTTGCCTTTTCCTAATTAACCCCCCTCCCACCCCCAACCCCCTGGGCCGGGCCTACTCGGACCGATCACTGGCCGGGCCACCGGGCCGGGCCTGTTCAGCACAGTGTCGGTTCCGGGTCGGGCCACCCGGCCCGAGTCCACCCTTACACAGATGTATTAAAAAAGAAAATGAAGATAAAATGGAATGCAAGGAAAAACTCTATTAATGAAGTTTATAGAGTTTTATAGAGTCTATATTTAGGGCTTGTTTGGTAACAGCTGGAAGGGTTGAAAAGCCTGAAAAAAGATTGAGTCTAATGAACTGAAAGTGTTTGGTAATATGTTGACTAAAATGGCGGATTAAATGTAAAATTACCATTAAGGGTAGTTGGTTATTTGTGTTAAATATATGGTGTGAACTTTACTAGTAAACCATTTTTGCTTGATTAGGTAATTGCAAGACTACTTAATTAATTGATTACTTTGGAAATTTCATTCTAACTCTTATGTTGAATTTTATATTGTTTTATACAACTACTTTTAAGAAAACTTGTATTTTCGAATGAGTGACATTAGTATTATTTTTTGTGACTAATATGAGTAAATTAATTTAAAAATACATACTTTCTATAAAGTATATTTACAAGCTCACATGCATTTTAATTAAAATAAAATTAAAACATAAAGGTAAGCTGCAAACTACATATGATGTACGAACAACTACATATTCTCTGTTTAATTTAACCCATTGTTGCGGTTAAGATGTATAATACATTAATACGGGTACAGTAGAAGGGTAAAGGAGTATTTTTGTTTTCAACGGTAAATTAATACGGAGTACATTTCAGCTGAAAAGGTAACCCTATTGTCGCTTTTTTGACTGATAAGGAAAATCAGCCCAAACAACCCAATTGACATGCGCTTGGCTTTATTTTTACATTTTAAGACTTATCAGATCATATTTCATGCCATTTTCCATGCTCCAAACGGCGTCTTAAGTTATGAAGGGATGCTAATAGCTTTTGGTGTATGGATTTACTTTTTCTACTCTAGTTAATTTCCTTTTGTTGCTTAATGCAAAGTACGCATGTGGGGTTGAGATGGGCTTAAAATTAAACTTAAAAGCGCAGTAGACATCAGACAGCAACTTATTTGATTCGGACGTAGACATCATGGTCGGTTTTGATTAAAGTAATTTTTCGTAGAGAACAATTTTCAAAGAAAGAATGACATATACGTAGTACTTCGTATTTGATATTGGAGGAATTATTTGAATAATTAATTCTATTTTAATAGGATTCAATGCTACAATTATGAGAAGTAATTAAGGGTTGAGGTGGAAGAAGTCTCTACCCTCTGTGCGAGTTAGGTTTTCTCGTCAAAGTGCGAGCGATGAAGCGCCGCCCTAGTGCGGGCGTTTGACAGGGATGGATCCATGATTCTTGGTCAAGGGAGGCGAAAATTTTTCATTAGTGTAGGAGTGAATTTTTTTGCTAGTGTAGTGCGGTGATTTTTTTCCGCTAGTGTAGCGGGGCGGTTTTTTTTGGTAGTATAAGGCTCTACGGTGATTTTTTATTCATTTTTTTATTAATACATACACGATGACATTTAAAACTATTACATTCTATGTTTATACAATGGAAAAATAACTTTGATTTTATAATTGAAATGATCTAAAAAAAGTATTGATACATTAAATCGTAAGAAATAGCAACTCAAAGGAAAGTTATTTGAAGATAAAGAGTTTAAAAGGTATACATTCACTAATACTTTTTAAATAACTTTTGCCTTGTTTAACCCAATGAATTTTTATCAGAATAAAGAATTGGGTTTTTAATTACATTTTTTGTCTAACAAAGAGAGTTTTTGTGAGTCATGAAGAGTTTTCTTATTATTACAATAGTATGTATGACAATATTATTTTTAGAATAATACTACCGTATTATATTGTTGATTCATATATATGGTGCATATTATATTTGCATTAATGGAAAAATAAGTTAAAGTTTATTATCTATGCAATAATTAGTTTGTAGAACGTAACAAGTAAATGAATTGTGTAATTTAATGTCAACAAAAGTTTATATTTTGGATTCACCTCACATGATCTAAAAACTATTTAACTAGTGCATGTGTTTGGTAGTTAATATCATTTGATATTTTACAAAATCGAGTACTTACTATCTAATTAAGATAACTAAACATTACAAAACTAGGAATTTTTATATAATAAATATCCCAAGTCTTAAACAATGATCAGAGTTGTTCTATTATACGGAGTATTGTTTATTTGATTAAGTATGTAAATTATATTAGATGTTTTTTCTTTTAAATCTTCAACTAAGTTTTACATTATGTAAGGCTATATATTAATTTTGAAAACTAGAAGTTAAGGGGGCGAACACATATATATCTAATTAAAGTATGAAAAAATTTATGAAAATATTACATATATAATGGAAAATTCTAAAAGTACAAGGGGGCGACCCAAAGTCCAAGGGGGGCAGTCGCCCTCCACCCCCCTCCTAAATCCATCCTTGGGTGTTTGTTTTCTCTTCTTGTGCTTTGACGATTATCAACGCAGGAAAGAGTGCGATATACAAACAGGAAGGGATTAGGTCTTCAAAGATTTTCAAGAGACAGTGAACGTCAAAGCTTTCTGCAGTACTCTAGTGAAGAATTTGGTGGATCAATGCCACAATTTGGAGATTGTCTGGGACAAAGACATATTAGGAGGTGACACGGGAGGTAAAGGGCTAAACAAGGGAGAAGACAGACGTGAACGCCACAGGAGACCCAAAAATAGTGGAACAAGCAGGTCGAGTAATTACTGGCGAGCCCGTAAAGGTTGTGCCGAAAAAGGAGGAGCCATGGACGGGAGGTGGCCCAGGCATGAGAGAAGGCTGGACAACAACGTTCCTGCCATGGAAAGCGCAGAGGAAGACTATCAAACAGTCTGTAACTTCCTGGCGACATCCAAGGAGAGGATGATGAGTCTAGAATCGGGGATTTGGCAGACGTGAGGGCCGGCTGCGTAACGTGGAAAGAAGCGGCGCCAGACGTGAAGCTGGAGAATGGTGCATCACAACAGAAGCTAGATGATGTTGCGATCGTGGTGAAGGATGACATGGGTGTCGTTTGCGTGGTGGACTGGTGGAGACCTCAACCGCTGTCATGGTGACGGTCGACACAGAAGACTCAAAATTTATGGTAGGTTACGGCGAAAAATTAAGAGAGAGAAGCAGCCATTGTTTAACCTAAACTCTTGATAACATGCGGAATAATGGAACAAATTGCTCTATAAAGAACCCTGATAAATGTATTTAGGAAAAAGGTGCAAATAGGCTCATGTACTAACCAAAAAAGGTCAAATAAGCTCTTATTTAGGAGGCTCTGTCCGGCCGTCGTCATTTGGGGTGGTTCCCGGTGGAATTTTTGATGAAATTGTTTGAGCATCTTATTCATCAAGTCTAATTTACTCATATCAAATTTCAGTTAAAACTTCAATCGGGAAGACATTCAAATGAATTCTTGAAGATAACTGCGATTCTAACTGTGCAGTTATTTTCAAGAATTCATTTGAATGCCTTCCTGATCGAATTTTTAGCTGAAATTTGGTATGAGTAAACTAGACTCGAAAAATAAGATGCTCAAAAAAATTCATCAAAAAATTCCACTGGGAACCACTCCAAATGGCGATGACCGGATAGAGCCTCCTAAATAAGGGCTTATTTGATCTTTTTTTGTTAGTAGATGGGCCTATTTGCACATTTTCCCATGTATTTATATTATACTATCCTCCGTATCTCATTAATTGCAACATTGGAATATATACACTATTCATGTACTTTACTTTGACTACATTTTATTTATTAATGTATGTGAATTATTTTTTTTGAAAAATGTTGTTAAATTCGTCTAATTACTAAGTTTTATAATCTGATTTTTATTTTATTTTTACTAATACAGAATTAAATATAATGACGGTCAAAGTTGTGCGTTGGCAAACGTGAAATGTTGACTGTTGCAACTAAAAAGAGACGGAGGAAGTAATAAATAAATGTCAATAATACAAATGGAGCAGACTAAGTCTACAAATAGAGGAAAGGAGCAAGTAGCTCATTTCAAGCCTTTTTTCTTAGGATGAATCTAGAAACTTCGGGTAACAAACGAAAATGTCAAGTGAAACCGTTAGACAAAACCGTCGTATAACTATTAGTATATATGTCATAATGACAATCATTTTCGTGTGTATATATATATATATATATATATATATATATATATATATATATATATTTGATCAGTTTAATATATTGTTTTTTATATAATAAGAGCCAACTACCGTTATCATTTCCTTTTTCTGTCAATTTCCCTCTACTACTTGCCGTACATATCTCTTGCGTCCAATTCCGTCTGGCTATTATCTTGTTCACCCCGTATGCGGTTTAATTTGTGTATGACGGTTACTTGGCGTCGATTGGGTGCAGTTGCTCAATGACACAACTTCCACACACAATTTCGTATATATAAGGGACAACCACATGGTCGTGCATTTCTTCCGCTTTCCCTCGACCACCTTTTTTATCCTCCAAGGTACTCTTTTAAAGTTATAAAATTTGACTTTTGTTGTACTTTTCCAAGGTACTTCACACATATTAAAGAAATTGAGTACATTGTTTGACACTGTTTAGTATTATTTGACACTGTTTTGCACTGTTTTGTGTTGATTTGAAACATTTATGTAATTCTTAATTCCTGTTTGTTGTATTGAGTGCACTGCAAGAACTGGAACAAGATATTCTTCCAGTTCGTCCAAAGGTCCTTAAGTAATACGCCCCCATATTGTTTGTCAAAACGCCCCAGAAGGTTACTAACTATCCAAACTTAAGACTTAAATGGAACATGTAAACTGCAACAAAAAAACGCTTTTAATTATAAAATCACTCATTTTCAGAGTTCGATCTAATGGCAGTTTATAATGTGCCCTGAAAATGGCACATGTAAACCGCAACAAAAAAAAACGCTTTTAATTATAAAAAATAAAAATCACTCATTTTCAGAGTTCTATCTAATGGCAGTTTATAATGTGCCCTGAGAACTCCATCCCTTAATTAATGCCTCCATACTGTTTGTTAAAATGCCCCTGAAAGAATTCCTAAATCTCCATATTAAGAGTTAAATGGCACATGTAAAGTGAAACAACAAATGATCTTCATTATAAAACCACACGTATTCATACATACAAGTGTTCTTACGACTTACAACCTTGTTTTTTCTGTTTCAACATTCATTTTCCAACTAACTATCACACTTCAGAATTGAAAGTCACTCAAATGCTTCTAGAAAAAAACTCATGCACCAGGTGAGAAACAAACATCACCCTACAAGCCTAAGAGTTATTTAGTGAAATAGCTTAAAGGGAGCGATCCCCAAGAGTTTTTAGTGGTTTAATGTACTCGATTTCGGAAGCCTAGAAAATATGATACTACCTCCGTTCCCATTTTAATTTCCAAATGAGTTTGACACAAAATTAAAGATAGTGGATATTGTGTGGCGGAGAGTTGTGCAGAGGAGAGAGAAATGTGTAAGAAATGTTGTGAACCACAAATTCTTTACCAAATAAGGAAAGTGGAAGTTTTAATTAGAACGGACGAAAAAGGAAAGTTGGAAGTTTATTTAGGAACGGAGTAATTGGGAAATAGATTTTGCTGGGGTGTTTGGTAAGTGACTTAAACGTAGAAGTTGTTCTGCTTCACCATATCACGTCCTAAGTTTAAACAGATTTTTTATTTACATATCTAAATCTACATTGGTGCTTTTAGAGCACTAAATTAAACAAACAATTGTCAGCTCTGTATTCATTTCATGCATAAAATGAACTAAAATCAAACACTTCACAACTGCAGGTTACTCAAATGCATTAACAATCAAACTCATGCGTTTAGTGATAACAACACATTACCGTAAAGGCCTATTAAGGGAAACGATGCCGAAAAAATATCATAATTGCAAATGTTCTCCGGCATTTGCCCAACTGATTTTGTTGGTTGCCTATCGGGACAAAAAAAAACAAATATAATGTATAGTAATTAGACTCCTTCCACACAACATAATCATATTGTGAAGATGGATCTGTGAAAATAGGAAGAAGGTGAAGCGCTATATTTTTTAGATATTTTAAAATTTATGAAATCAAGATGAACTTTAAGATTTCTATCTTTCAAATTTAGAATACAAGTTCAAACTAAGTACACCCTTGTTGAATATGGTTTTAAGTCCAAATATAGTTTATTATGGTGTGTGACATGTTTTTAAGACAAGTTAGGATTTAGTATCATCTTTTGCCCTCATATTAATAAGTAAATAGAGAAAGTCACGGCTCTTGAATAATTTATTCGATAAAGTCTCGTCAAGGATCACCATTAGTTTAACTGTAGCAGCATGAAATTTTGAGTTTAGGTCTGCAGGTTCCTTTTAAGATAAAACAATCTCTTTATTGAAGTTCTACAATTTTGACTTAAAAAAGAGAACAAATAAATTGTACTATAAGGATGTTTTTACTTTGACCGTAATTCCTCTCAGACCAGACCAGATCAGACTAGACCAGTTCAGACCAGACCAGATTTGGATAGTTATAAAAAAACAAAGAAACGAGATCAGTTCAGACCAGACCAGATCAGATCAGACCAGACCATACTAGTAAATTACAACCCATGTAAAAACATCCTAACTCAGCTTAAGTTTTTTCTTTATTTAGGTCTTATGTTATACGGAGTACTTTTTTTTCTCCGGAGGGAGCTTTAATGTCTCTTTTGGCAAAGATTATTTTAACTCAAATGGATTCTGAATCTGCACAAATTTCAAAATATCATAACATCCATTTCACAAAAAATCAAGGATTGGTAAATTAGAATATCCACATTCCAATATAAGTATCTTTTCAAAAAGATATTTATAGTATTTAATATATTAAATATTAATATTTAAAATATTAAAATATTACCATAAAAAAAGTATTTAAAATATTAAATACAGTTGAAAGTTTTAAATTACAACCTAGACAAACCTAATACCCGTTTCCTTTAGTTTGATTTCATAATATGTTTGACATTGAAGATTTACTTGCAGAGACAAATATGGAGTTGCAAACCTAATAACCTGAAGCTTGCTTGGCTTTAATATCAATAGCAAGGCGTATCAAACAATCAAGGCAGGGGAGATTAAATGTTTGATAGCTATATTGATTATTGAATGCAGTACTGAAGCAGAATAATCGTATACAAAATTATACTCCCTATTGAATATTCCCTCCATCCCTTAAAGGTTTGACAAGTTTAACCGGTACGGGGATTAATAAAGTAAATACTGTGTGGTTGAGATTTGTGCAGAGGAGAGAGAATTAATTGTAACCACAAATATTTTACTTAAAAAGGAAAGTGACAAAGTTAGTGGAACATGCAAAAATGTATCATATTGAATGTGTCAGCGGGAGCTCTCTCTAACTAGGATGATACTTTGCACAGATAACGTTCAATAACACTATGATACATACACATATGCATTGGATCACTAAACAATGCAAGAGATATGAATTGCTGACACATAGGAAAGTGACACACCACTTTCCTATTAATAATAAAGTACAAATGGGCTTAATACATAAAAGGCCAAATAAATAAACTATTACAGAAATACAAAGAAAGATAATGATAAATTGCACACAATAAAAGATTCCTAACAAGTAACAATCCCCTAACACTTTGTAAACGAAGTTTAAATAGGAGTCTTATACATCAATAAGATCTTTCCAATATAAATTGCTTGAAACAGAACAATGTAGAGTAAGATATGATCAAATAAAATACTACACGAGTTCCATGTGAACTCAAAAATGTGTATGAATTTTAGGTTAATACGTGTCTACTGTTTAATATAGTGTAAATCAAGCATCAGAACGTGTTTTCAAATCAAATACTTAGCTTGTTTTCTATAATACAACAATTTCAGAGTAAATAGAGCATAAGATATTCATCCAGTAATATTTTTTGGACTTGAAAAGATATTTTCAAAGATATATTAAGGGTATGTTTGAGACAACAAGCTGAAAAGATACTTTTATAAGCTTTTAAATAATTATAAGTTTTTAGTGACTGAAAAGATCTTAAAAGACAAAAGGTTGTAGTTGTTTGATAAAAAGGTGATTGTTGATTTAGTTTTGTTTGGTATAACAAGTTGTTGTGACTAATTAATGTTAAAAGCTACTGACTTTCTCCTAGATGTTACTCACTGTAGCATTTTAAAATAGATCTTTTATTAAAAGCTCTAATAAATTGTCCTATCAAACAAACAATTAGAAGCTTTTAGAAGCTTTTTATACAGTACAAAATAAATCTAAAAGGTGAGGGATTATGTGTACCAAACATGCACTAAGCACTTGAAACGAGACATAATACAGAAAGATATTATCTGGTCAAATTTAATACTACAACTCTTCATAGAACTCAGATATGATATTCAATTTATAAGTAATACGTATTTTCCCCTTGATATTTTGTAAACGATGTCTGAATATGAGTCTTAAAAATCGATAAGATCTTTCTAACGAGATAAAAGAATGTTTGAAATGGAACAAAATACAACAAGATATGATCAATTCAAACATTACACGAGTTCAGAGTGAATTCGGCAATGCTTATGAACGTTAGCTTAATATGCACCTAGCTTTTTGAGTTTTACAACTCAAAAAGATCTTTCAACGAGATATGAAACACTTGAAATACAATAAAACATAGTGAGATATGATTGTTAAAGATATTGCAGCTGTATATATGGTTAATCAAAGTAAATTATGTTAGAGATCTGTTACAACAATATATATGCATAAATAATGTAGATTCTAGTCATTAAATATAGAATATATACCTTTCTCGATTAGCTATTATACTCGTGTACATATTCAGCATTCTTTGTTTATTTGAAAGATAGAAAACATTTCCATACTTCTCTATTGACATGGTATAAGAGCCTATACACAAGATGCTTCCCTGATTTCATAGCCGTCACCTGTTACCTGTGAAACCCTAGATCAACTTTCACTCGTTAACAGTCTAGCTCTGTCAAAAGAGATCCCTAGCTTCCGTCTATCCAGAATCATCTTTTATTTTACAAAATGGGAGATGGTGCAAAACAAAATGATGCTATAGTCCCTGGAATTATTAATTATTCTACTGCTCTGAAAATATTAGTTAAGCTAAACTCAACTAATTGGGCACAATGGAGTATTTTCGCTCAGTCCGGCCTTGAAAGCTTGGATAAAGATGTATATCTGAACCAAGATCCTCCTGATCCTAAAACCCGAGAATGGAAGCTTGATGATAGTGGAATCAGAATAGCTTTGTGGAACGTTATGGAACCTCAAGTTTTGAGTATTGCTCAAAATTATCCTACCCCAAAGAAGATGTGGGAAGACTTACAGTCTTCCTTCTCAGCAAAAGTCTATTTACCACACGTACTCTGTGTTTGGATCTTATTTCAGATGTGAGCAATGTGACTCAGACCTTACTGAATACTATACAAGGCTGTCCAAATTAGCGGAGGAGCTGCGTGTTCTTTTCCTGGTAACTCCTGATGTTAAAGTTCAGGAGGAGCTGTTAGCAAAAATGGATGTGATGACGTTTATTTCATGTCTATCTCCCAGGTACTCAAATTCTCTTCCTTTGCTCATGAGTCACATTGCCTCTCAATCTCTGGCCTCGACATACCATCTTGCACAGGAAATGTATACGGACAATTCAGTAACACAATCATCTACTGGTACAGATGCGTCTTCTTTTACAGCTTTTAATGCCCAAAATAATGGAAAAGGTGTGAATCATAAGTATGATCCCAATAAGAAGATCCAATGTCATTACTGCAAAGAATATGGACACACCAAGTATAATTGTCCAAACCGAATGCCTGAATCTTATCCACCCCCGCGTCCTCCTCGTGCTCAAATAACATCCATTGATGATACAACAGAAGTTTACCCTGAAGCTTCTGGACAGGTAGCATCAACTCCTTGTGCTATTACATCACACCCAGGTATATCTTCAATTTGTCTTTCTGCTTGCTCATCATCTTGGATTATTGATTCTTGTGCTACATGTCATATGGATAGGAACAAAAACCTCATACTCAACCTAGATACAAGTGTAACTCACAACCCTGTTAAATTTGCTAATGGTTCTTCATGTCCAAGTACGGGCAAAGGATCCACCAATAATTTACCAAACCTAAACTTGTCATCAGTTCTTTATGTTCCTACCTTTCCAGATAGCCTTATATCTGTTAATCAGCTTACTAAGAAGCACAATTGTTCAGTAACTTTCTTCCCTACACATTGTGTTTTCCAGGAACTAGGGACGAACTGGTTGATTGGCATAGGTTTTGAGTCTCAAGGCCTATATCGCTTTTCTGATCCACAATCTCCTTTGGCATACTTAAGTGAATCCAGTGTTCGTGAAGCTCATTGTCAGCTTGGTCGTCCTTCTTTACCTGTTCTCAAGCAACTTAGACCATATTTGTTACCTTTTCATGAGTTCTTTTGTGAGTCATGTCAGTTAGGGAAACACACCTGTCATCCTTACCCCCCCCCCCCCCAAAGAATCTAAACGTGTGAGTACTTTATTTCAGTTAATTCATTTAGATGTTTGGGGACCTTGTCCAGTTACTTCAATAAATGGTTTTAAATTCTTTATTACATTTGTTGACGATTATTCCCGTGCAACTTGGGTTTACTTGTTTAAATCAAGAAATGAAATGTCTGCCATATTCCATGAATTTTATGCATATGTTAAAACCCAATTTGATAGTTGTATAAAACACTTTGATCTGAAAATGCAAGAGTATTTTTCTTCTGATTTCACACATTTTTTATCTGAGCATGGTATTATACATGAATCATCATGTCCGTACACACCCCAATAGAATGGCATTGCTGAACGTAAAAACTGTCATCTGTTGGATGTTGCTCGTGCTATGATGATTCATTATAATGTGCCCCAACATTTTTGGGCTTACGCGGTCCTCACAGCAAATTATCTAATCAACCGCATGCCATCCTCTGTTCTTTCTGGAAAAATACCATTTTCTCTTCTATTTCCCAAAGGCACTCTGTTTTCTCTGCCTCCTAAGATCTTTGGTTGTATATGTTATATCCATGATCTCCGTCCAGAACATAACAAACTTGATCCACGTGCCATCAAGTGTGTCTTTCTAGGGTACTCACTAGTCCAAAAAGGTTATCGTTGTTACTGTCCAACCCTTCATCGATATTTTACTAGTGCTGATGTTACTTTCCATGAGTCCCGTTCATTCTTTGATAGCACCACTAACTCTTTCGAGTCATCATATATATTTCCAGATCATTCCGAAACTATAGATCCTCCGGTCTATATCACCCCTATACAAACATCACACAACTCATCTCCCACTTTACCATTAGATACAGATACTCGATTCACAAAAGTGTACACAGAACCAAGAGAACTCAAACATGTGCCATGAAACTGGAAACTCTCCTGTTCCAGAACCTCATCTCAATCCAGAACCACAATCCGTATCCGAACCTCTCCCTTATGAACCTTGTGACCCACCTGGAGCACCTCTTTCTGACCTTCCAATTGCCTTACGAAAGGGTACCAGAAGTTGTACCAGATATCCTATTCAAAATTACCTTGCCTACTCTCACCTTTCACCTGAAGGATATGCTTACCAAACAGCCATTGATAATCACCATGTTCCCGGGAATGTAACTGAGGCCTTGAATCATCCTGGATGGTTTAAAGCAATACAGGAAGAGATGGATGCTCTACAGGAAAATCAGACTTGGGATTTGGTTTAGCTTCTTTCCGGAAAGCGCATAGTTGGTTGTAAATGGGTTTATACAGTTAAACATCATCCTGACAGCTCACTGCATCGATTGAAAGCCTGATTAGTCGCCAAAGGTGACTCTCAAACATATGGGACTGACTATGACGAAACTTTTTCCCTCGTAGCCAAGATGTCATTTGTTCGTATTTGTATTGATGTAGCTGCAATCGATCATTGGCCGCTTCATCAGTTGGATATCAAGAATGCCTTCCTTAATGGCTATCTTGAGGAGTAGGTATATATGGTGCAGCCTAGTGGATTTATAGTTAAGGAGGAGGCATCTAAAGTATGTCGACTTAGACGTTCTTTATACGGACTCAAACAATCTCCTAGAGCATGGTTTGGATGTTTGTCAGATGTCCTTCAACAGTTTCGCATGACCAGAAGCTCTTAGGATCATTCTGTGTTCTTTAGACATCATATGGGTCGACGACTCATTCTTGTAGTTTATGTGAATGATATTATCATCACTGGAAACAATAGCAGCTGAATTTCAGAATTGAAAGAGTTTCTACAATCACAGTTTGAGGTCACAGACTTGGGACGCCTTCGTTACTTTCTTTAGATAGAAGTCTCCTCGTCTCCACAAGGAATTCTTTTATCTCAACGGAAGTATGTCATTGATATGTGGGAAAAGGTGCAAATAATCCCTCGAACTAACCGAAAAAGTGCAAAACACCCCTTTTATAGGAGGCTCTGTCCGGTCGTCACCATTTCGGGCGGTTCTCGATGAAATTTTTTGATGAATTGTTTTGAGAATCTTCTTCATTAAGTATAGTGTACCCATACAAATTTTTAGCTAAAAATTCAACGAGGAAGGCAGTCAAATGATTTTCTTAAATATGTTGTATTGTTTAGCTGCGCAGTTATCTTCAAACATTTATTTGTCTGCCTTCCCGATTGCATTTTTAGCTGAAATTTGGTATAGGTAAACTAGACTTAATGAAGAAGATGTTCAAAAATATCATCAAAAAATTCAACCGGGAAACGCCCCAAATGGCGACATCCGGACAGAGCCTCCTATAAAAGGGGTGATTTGCACTTTTCGGTTAGTTCGAGGTCTTATTTGCCCCTTTTCCCATGATAATGTTGACTGAATGTGGCTTACCAGGATGCAAACCAGTGGACAGCCCAATGCTTACAACAGGGAAACTTCTTGAAAAGGATGGAAGTCCTATGAAGGATCCAAAGCGTTAGAGGAGACTAGTCGGGAAACTAAATTATCTAACGGTTACCCGGCCTGACATATCATTTCCGGTAAATGTCTTGAGCTAGTTCATGTCTGATCCATACACATGCCATTGGGATGCAGCTCTTCGTGTTTTGAGGTATCTCAAAGCCACACCGGGCTTAGAAATACTCTATTCTGATCAGGGCCATTGTCGAGTAGGTGCATTTACAGAAGAAGAAGATGACAGGATTTCGGGTTTCTCGGATGTGAATTGGGCTGGCTGTTGGTTGAAATTTAGTGTTTTGGAAAAGCAATAAACAGCTCAGTGACTCTCGATCAAGTGGAGAGTCAGAATATAGAGCCATGGCAGATGTTTCATGTGAAATGATATGGGTTAAAAGATTACTCACGGAGCTTGGAGTGTATTCTAATAATTTGATGAGGCTTTATTGTGATAACTAGTCCGCTATTCATATAGCCAAGAATCAAGTGTTTCATGAGAGGACCAAACACATTGAAGTTGATTGCCACTTAATCAGAGATCATGTGGTTGGCACACAATCAAACCCTCCATCGATCATACCGGTGCATGTCAGGACTGAACATCAACTCGCAGATATTTTTACGAAGCCACTCCGTAAATCACAGATAGATTTTATTTGTAGCAAGTTGGGCATGATTAATATCTTCGCTCCAACTTGAGGAGGAGTGTTAAAGATATTGCAGTTGTATATATGGTCAATCAAAGTAGATATGTCAGAGATATGTTACAACAGTATATATGCATAATAAATGTAGATTCTAGTCATTAAGTATAGAATATACACTTTCCTAGATTAGCTATTATACTCCTGTATATATTAAGCATTCATTGTTTATTTGAAAGATAGAAAACATTTCCCTACTTCTCTATTGACAATGATCAAGTCAAATACTACACATGTTTGGAGTTAACTCAGCAATGATTTTTAATTTCTGAGGAATACGTACCAATCACGTAATATTTTGTAAAAGAAGTCTCAATACGAGTTTTAGAACTCAATAGAATCTTTCTGAGGAGATATAAAATGCTTGATTCGGAACGCAAACAGCAAGATATGATCAAATCAAATATTAGACGAGTTGAACTCGGAAATGTGTTTGAATTTAAGGTTAATGGTACCTATTCTTTAATACATTGTAAACCAAGTTTGAACACGAGTTTTAGAAATAAAAAAATCCAACGAGATATAAAACGCTTAAAACAAGAGAACATATATCAAGATATGATCACATCAAATACCAATTTGTTTTATGTAATGTAGCACTTGCAAAGTAGAGTAAGATATGATCAACTGAAATACTAAACTAAAACTCTTCAGAATTAACTCGGAAATGATTTTTAATTTCTAGTAATGTGTACCTATCATTTAGTATTTTGTAAACGAAGTCGGAATACGAGCTTTAGAACCCGATAAAATCTTTCCAACGAGTTATAAAACGCTTGAAATGGAAGAATGTACATCAAGATAATAAAATCAAATATTTAGCACGATTTATGTAAAATAACATTTTCAAAGTAAGTAGAGCATATTTGGCATAAATAGAGTCTTGAATTCGGAATTCGATGCTTCAGGTACCCATCTCTTAATATTCTGAAAATGAAGTTTTAATACAGTTTTTGAACTCGATAAGATTTTTTAAAAACACGGTGTTATTATATTTCAAAATTGTTATTTTGTTACGCAACGTACTTGGTTGGACAGGGTTGTAGTTCTATACTTGAAATCAGACCCTTATTTACGATGCAAAACATAAGTGGAGTTTATCACGAATGAGAAACTATGCAGAGACTGTCTAGTTCTAGTACATTTATACATGGGTTGATATTGTAGAGTTGAAGTCTTGATTCTATTTTTCTCTTTATAGCTTGATGTTTGTGTTTAGAAATGTCAAAATGAGTATATAACTTAACCAAGAATCAAGACATTTATATATGACCTTAATCTAAAATTCGTTAACTAGGTTCCGATTAAAATTCTTGAATATGAACACATAGAGATGGTATAGTAAAAATGTGACTTTTTATACAAAATGATTATGGTAATAACTTTGAGTAACTATGATTCTGTTTAGATTTGACACATAAATTTCATTTCTGCAATATTTTAGACAATTGCGTTTGTATTATTAAGGAAAACCTTATTGAATTATCCAATCTTGCCATATATTTCCAAAGTATTCTAATAATATTGATTTTTTCCAGCATAATGGCAATCCCAAATCAAATCAAACTACTGAAGAAAGCAACTGCAGATTATTCTGGTCTGGACTCTGAAGAAATCAACTGCTGATTTTTCGGGTCATCCCAACACAGAAAGAACTGTACCAAGCACAGAGAGTTCAAAACTTCATTGCCATTGCATAAAGATCTGTTTTTACAAGATTATTGTTATATCCCATAAAAATTAACAAAAAAAAAGAGTCGAGGGAATTCAAATCCCCATTTGTTAATTCTTCTCATATATTTACACACACACTCAATCGCTACTGCCTTTATTTGATAGATTGATAGATATATACTCAGATCAGATTGCCAGAATGCCATTCCTTGAAAACGTCTGGCCGCCATTTGAGCTCGAAACATCTACAGACCTTGAAATCTCCGAAATGTATTTCTCATTGCACTCGTCGGTCAATATCTGTCTGTTTCTACATTCCGAGCTGCAAAATGCTTTCTCACCCCTGCAATTTCATAACCATCATTCATATGCAGACTACCCAATTGCCTTGGTTCTTGAAAATGAAAAGAAACCAAAAAAATGATTCTTTTTTATTTAATTTCTGGAGAATTCAAGAAACAGAGTGTGAATTCTACCTGTACATGTATATGTCTATGCCGTGCAGGCTTTTCTGGCACATATCGCATGAACTCAGAAAACCGGAATCTGGGTTTCTCGGAAAACCACCAGTTCTCGCCGGAGAAACGGCGAATACGCTCGGCCATTTGGATCTGGGGCTCCTGTCACTGCCGCTGATCACGCCTCTGTCACAGTACACCCTTGTGTAGGATTTGTTACCGGGGCCATGGCAAGTTACAACAGTATATTCTTCATCTTCATCATCTTCTGAGCATTCCGTATCCGTTTCATCAAAATAACCGGCAAGTCTAGGTGAACTCCGGCAGGAATTGGCCGGAATCGGGTTTGAATTCCTCCGATTATAAACAGGCCGGCAAGTCAAGAATTCAGCATCAGTTTGACAAGAATTCTCAAGGGCAGCTACTATGGCGAGCCCAACCACACCAAGATCGTAACTTTTTGGACCTCTGGGGGATTTTAAGTCGAAAGGACTTCTCGGGCTAATTGATCCGTCGACAACTAGTTCTCCACTGCCGGAAACTGGTATACAGGATCTACGGGCTATTTTCCCGATCACTGGAGTTAAGCTTTTCCCCAGCATGACTGAAACTTCGGCTCTTCAAGAATCGGGAGCTCTTTATTATTAGCTCGAAACTATTAAAAAAACTGGGTCTTTACAGAGCTCACTTATGAAGATGATGATGATGCTCTGCACTTGTGCAATTTGATGTACTTTTGGCTGGTTCAAGCCCATGGTTTCGCTTTGCTTTTTGTAATGGTATATAAAGTGTGTAATGATTGCATAAAAAGACAAACTTCAATTATTGAACTTCTTTTCCTTTTCTTAAAAAAAAAAGAACACTACATGGTAGGATAATTATCCTATGACCATCTTATTTATGAGTTTTTTTGATAATCCAGACGTCTATAACTACCCTGCAAAGCTCCTAGACAATTAATCCGGATCTGATCAACCCGTGAAGGTAGGAAGAATCATTGGGAGCAAGACTTCCACCTCTCCCCTAAATGTGCCTAGCGGGATTCGAACCCGAGACCTCCGCTAGGACACGGTAACCTTCCACCCAGTGAGCTGGAATGGTTGTTTACCATCTCATTTATTAAAGTTAGCATTTTGGAGCTCGTTTAGCAACACTGAAATCGGTTTAATCGGTTGATTCTGTTGAAATTTATGAAATTCTGGCTGAAGTTATTGTATTTGCTGATTCCGCTGATTAATGAAAAAGTTACATTTAAAATATATTTTGTTAATAAAATAAAGAAAAAATTATAAGAAAAATAGTATGAACATCTAAAATAACTTCAACCAATACAAATAGAAAAGTAACTTCAACCTTACTTTTTCTTATTATTACACAATTCAGTGCGCGAAATTAAAAGTTACGTGTTTGGTTAAAGAGGTTGTTGATAAACCCGATAAGTCGAAAAACAAAGTCACCAAACGGGCTCTTGATCTCTACATAGTCAACCGGAAAGAGTGCTAAGGTGGATGAGCTTGCTCCCAAGCTCCTCTCTCGTTGGGTTGAGGCTCAGAGCGCGAGTCGAGGTCAAGCAGAAGGGATCATTATCAACAGTAGCATCTTTGTTCTTTGGCTTGGAAGTAAGGATGGACTAGGATGCTAACCTTTTCCCGGCCCGCTGTTAGTTGCGGGTCGAGGGTCTTTATTCGATTGGGAAAGAGTCGTAGTCTCATCCCTGCTTGAGGTCCCACGTGGTCTCTCCGGGGTCTTTATTCGGGTGGAGGCATATGTCATTCCCCTCATTATTACTCACCTAGTCGGAACTAGTGGATAATACAAGATGAGGAAGGTCCTGTTTAGCGCGTTGGATTTTGTTATTCGCGTTGGTTCATAGTCGATAAGAGGTAGAATTTAAGGAGGAAAGCATTTGGAAGCAACTTTCTAATCAACACAAAATCACACTTGCATTTTAGTACCATTACGTTTTATTCTGCATAATAAATATGTATTTATTTTACCACTATAATGTAGTAAATAAACAACAACACAAAACATTATCATGTTATGTAAAATATAGAGGTAAGGGTGAGATTGATCCTCGAAGTTGCATAAAAAGGGTCAAATAAGTCCTTATATAGGAGGCTCTGTCCGGCCGTCGCCATTCGAGACGGTTCCCGGTGGAATTTTTTGATGAAATATTTTGAGCATCTTATTCATTAAGTGTACTTTACTCATATCAAATTTCAGCTAAAACTCCAATCGGGAAGGCATTCAAATGAAGTCTTGAAGATAACTGCGCAGTTAAAAGCACAGTTATCTTCAAGACTTCATTTGAATGCCTTCCCCGATTGGAGTTTTAGTTGAAATTCGGTATGAGTAAACTAGACTTAATAAATAAGATGCTCAAAATATTTCATCAAAAAGTTCCACTGAGAACCTCCCCAAATGGTGACGGCTGGATAGTAAGGACTTATTTGACCCTTTTTATGCAATTGTGAGGACCAATCTGACCCTTACCTCGTATAATATATACTCCCTTCGTCCCCCTATTATTGGGACGGAACAGAGTAATGTGGTTTTTAAGAAATGTAGAATTATGTGGTTGATAATGAGTTCATAAGTTGAGAATAAAGTAAGAATGAATTAGAGTCACACAAATGTTACCAAATATGGTATGGGACAATAATAAGGGGACATCCAAAACTGGAAAAATGAGACAATTATAAGGGGACGGAGGGATTAGATGTTTCTGCAATTATGTTTTCTTATTAAAACTTTATTTGGGAGAAAACAGTTCAATTCATATGGTAAAAATAAAAGAAATAAAATAATTAGTTGACGTTTTGGTGCTCCGGCATTGCAGGTGGCGCTCCCTGTCCAGTCCTCCGGGCCGGGTAAGGATGTAGCTCTATAACTATAAACATTTCTTACGCTGTCAAAATATATACGTAGTATTCTTTAATCCATATTAAACCCATCGTCAATTAGCGCTTACCGTTGTCATTTTACTCCATCATGTAGTAGTAATGTCTATGTAGTACGTAGTATTAATATCCATCATTTTAGAGTTTTAATGTCTGAAGAATATCTTAACGTTTACCATGAATTTTCCTCTCTCTGAGTATGGGAGATACGTAGTATTTCATAAGCTAAGATCATTTCACATGGCAAAATATAAATTCAGGGGTAGCTGACGCAATTTATTTACCCAATAATCCAATACTAATAGATTATAGATATCCCACCATCCTAATTATCTAGAATAATACTCCCTTCCCTCCGTATTGGTTTACATTTTCCGTTTTTTTTGTAGGATGTATCAAATCAATTGTCACATTTTCTTTTTTGAAAAGAAAAAAAAATGATTTCTGTTTTGAAAAAAAAAATACCGTTTTTTCTGTTTTGAAAAAAAAATGATTTCTGTTGTACAAAATTCAGCTATTGTACAACTACAATACCGTTATAGTATCACTATACTACAACAAACCTCTTATAAATCGATGAAAAAATCTAAAGTACACGTTTTGTGTACACACTCTTACACACTCGTGTAGGTTTGGGCATTTTTTTTGTCTGGGACAGACAAAAAAAATGCCCACACAGACACGAGTGTGTACACAAGTGTGTACCCCAAGTCCGTCTCTAAATCGATACCAAGAGAATTAATAATCAGAAATGATAATTAATCGAGAGAACATATTCTACATTATAGTATATATACTATTGTCTGTGTACACAGACAAATGTACAAAGTGTGTACAAAAGTGTGTACATCAAGAAGGGCTCTTATCATATTCCTATGCAACAGCATTGATAATCCAAATCGGGCCTAGTCTATAACTAGATATACTGTTCACTACAACTAGTTACTCTGTTCAATGAGTTAGCCTAGACACTTCATGCGTGTTTGCGACCACACAACTTCGCATATGTTTGGTTAAAGGGCGGAACAAACAAGAAAATAAAGGGGAAATTGTATTTTCACTGGTGGGCGTAGTTCAAGCGGCAACGAGGGAGTGTCACAAGGGTTAGATCCCGAGTTCGAATTTCGGCAATTGCAATGAAAGGTGATTATGCTAAATGCAAAAAACAAGGTCTCTACAAGTACCGGTCGGGGTTGAGGCCCCTCAGGGATGAAGTGTCGTCCTTTTTTTTTAAATGAGATTTTCTAGTAAATCTATTAGTGGTGGAAGGGAAAGTGTTATTTTCTATAGAGTAGTAAATTTATTAGTGGTGGAAGAGAGATGAAAGAGAGAGATGTCAAATGTCCATGATTTGCACTCACAAATGAAGAGATTTAAATGCACTATCTTTTTAAAAAATACCGAGTACTAATTATCTCAAATGAAAGGAAACCGTTCTTTCCTCCGATTAAGATTATCTCATTTTTATTTTTTGATTCGTTTTGCTAAAATTGTTGCATATCAAATTTGTGCGTCTAATCTGAGCTATGGGTACAAATCGAATATTGAGCTAATTCTCGTGAATGCAAGTTGCCAACCCCCAACTATGAAATATGAGCCCGTTTGGTAACACTAAAATCGGCTGAATCGGCCGATTCTGCTGAAATTTATGAAGTTCTGGCTGAAGTGGCTGTATTGGCTGATTTTGCTGATTCATGAAAAAATTAAATTTAAAATATATTTTATTAATAAAATAAAGAAAAAATTATATATAAAAATATCTAAAATGGTCCTCTACAGTAACTTCAGCCGATACAGCCAGAAAAGTAACTTCAACCTTACTTTTTCTGCTTATTACAAAATTCAGCGCGCGAAATCAAAAGTTACGTGTTTGGTGAAAAAGCTGGCTGATAAGCTTGATAAGACGAAAAAAGGGCTCACCAAACGGACTCTAAATGTTGTTATCTATACTACCATGGGGTAGGTAGTAGTGGTAATGTGAAGGTTAATGAGTGGCTAGCTTCCTACCCACCAAATCTGGTGAATTAAATGTGTTTCCTGCCAATATTTTGAGTCAAGCAAGCACAGGACCAGGAATGCCGCTCGGACCATGCTGAGCCTCCTCATTGAGGCCCCCAAATGACTGTCTAGCCTTATCTGGGCAAGGGTACTGGAGACAAACACCGCTGGATAGCTTGGCCCCTCCTTTCTTACAGGGTATTGGGCCGACTGTGTGTTGGACCAATTACTCAATCTCTATTTGTTTAATTGAATGAAATTGAAATACTACAGACGGAGTAACTTTTATTTAGTTCAATTGTACTTTTCGATTTTCTATGTACACACTTCTAAAAAAGTGACCGTACGTACTAAAATAATAAGGCCAGACTAGTTTCCATAAACAACTTACTTGACTTTTACCATTTAGCCTAAATGATTGTACTTCTCGTCCCATTTTATGTCTTATTTTTTATTTATTATTGTCTGAAAATAAGTGTCATATTTCCGCTTGTAAAAATAAATATGTAATTTAAATCATTTCATGTTAGTATACTCAAATCTCAATAATAAAATTTACTTTTTCAACTGCTTATTAATAATTATGTCAAATCAGAATAAGACACATAAAATGAGACTATGGTAGCATCTTACAACGGCTGAAAAACTAAATAATTTTCTATCTTACATGTTAATATTTTTATATATGTCCACCCTTTATTACGGGATATAGTATATTATTTATGTTAAGCAAATAACTTGTAATTATTTCTTTTATTATTTGTGATTGTTTCCTTTTAGAAAAGCTATTCTCTGTATCGGTTCTTCTCCTATTTAAAGGATTGGCCGTATGGTTGAAAGCAGAACAAGAATAATAATAAAGTTGATTTTATTCCCTATTACTTCCCTACGTTTTGTCATGGTATCAGAGATTTAAAACGCTGCCATGGCCAATGACGAAGATGACGCTGCCGGGCAGCCACCGGCGAAGATAGACCACAACTCGCCCTATTTTTTGGGGCCGCAAGATCGTCCAGGCGATTCCATTACCCCGGTGCGGCTGAATGGAGATAACTATGACAATTGGGCGAATGCGATTCGATTGGCGTTGCGTGCTAGACGGAAATATGTGTTCGTTGATGGCACCATCACCAAACCCAAACCGCCATGTACGGAGGATGATTGGATTACGATTCACTCTATGTTGGTGTCCTGGATCCTCAACACCATCTCTCCGGATGTGAAGAATACTCTGTCTATGTATGATAATGCGCAAGCTCTGTGGGATGATCTCCGAGAACGTTTTTCAGTCGTAGACGGCCCGAAATTACACCAAGTCAAAACTGATTTGGCAAGGTGTACACAGGCCAAAGGGATGTCAATTGGTATGTATTATGCCAAATTGAAAATTCTGTGGGATGAATTAAACAATCATGAACCAATAATTGAATGTCAATGTGGCCGTTGCACTTGTAACGTGGGAAAGCAACATGAAAAACGCAGGGCAGATGAACGTTTTCATCAGTTTCTTATGGGACTAAATGCTGAAAGTTTTGGTCCTATTCGGTCACAGCTTCTCACGCAGGTTCCACTTCCGACTCTGAATCGCGCATATCAAAACACCGTGCAGGAAGAACGCGTGAGGGGCATGACTGCTGGTTCGGAAACACCGGATATTCTCGGTTTTGCTGTCAAAACTGATGGCCGTGCATACGGACGCGGAACTAAAATTGACAAGACCGGCTTAGTTTGCTCTTACTGCAAATACACCGGCCATGATGTGAATAGCTGCTTCGAGTTAAAGGGGTATCCCGATTGGTGGGGGGATAGACCCAGGGCCGACACTAAAACTGCAGGTCGCGGCAAGGGAATACCGAAGGGGACTGGACGAGACAAATCGATGGCTAAAGCTCACGCAGCAGTGGCAGACACCATTCTGCCACAGGAACCAGCCGCATGTGATAAAACAGCAGGTACACCATTGCCTGGGTTCTCCCCAGAGCAATGGCAGGCTTTGATAACGGCCTTTGGTAACCCACAATCATCGTCTGGTCGCATGGCAGGTAATTTTTCCACCGGCACTTGGATCATAGACACCGGCGCTACAAATCACATTTGTGGTGATTTAAATCTTCTATTTAAAACTCAGAACATAACTCCGTGTTCGGTTGGATTGCCCGATGGAAAAACGGTTCAAGCTACTAAAGAAGGATGTGTTAAATTTTCTAATGGATTATGTTTGCAACATGTCCTATTTGTTCCTCAAATGAAGTGTCATCTTATTTCGGTGACTCAATTAAATGATGCGCTTAATTGTTTTGTTCAATTTTCCTCTGACTTGTGTGTTATACAGGACCGAGTATCGAGGAAGCTGATTGGAACGGGTGAGAGGAGAAATGGGTTGTACTATCTTCAAGATTCACCTACTGCCCGCATTTTGACAGTTGCAAGTAGCGAAAATTCTATCTTTGATTTATGGCACAAACGGTTGGGACATCCATCTGGCAATGTGATGCGTTGGTTAGCACCAGTGAGTAATTTAAGGGGTTCTTTTAATTCCGCATGCGACATTTGTTTTAGGGCCAAGCAGCACCGGGCTTCGTTTCCCATTAGTAGTAATAAAACTCATGATATTTTTGAGTTAGTCCATTGTGATTTGTGGGGTCCCTATCATACTCCATCTTCTTGTGGTGCAAAATTTTTTTTGACTATTGTTGATGATTGTTCTCGTGCTGTATGGATATATTTGTTGATGGACAAAACTGAAGTATTTAAAATGTTTATGATTTTTCTTGCTATGGTGGAGAGACAATTTTCTAAACAGGTACGCGTTGTGCGTAGTGACAATGGAACAGAGTTTAATTGTTTGAAAAAAAAATTCCACACTAGTGGGATTATCTTTCAAACCTCCTGCGTTGGGACACCGCAACAGAATGGGCGGGTCGAACGCAAGCATCAACACATTCTCAATGTGGCGAGGGCTTTACGGTTTCAGGCTAATTTGCCTATTTCTTTTTAGGGTGAGTGTGTCCTCACTGCCGCCTATTTGATTAACCGCACACCGTTGTCTGTACTTCATTTTAAAACGCCTTATGATATTCTTTTTGGTCAACCACCTTGCTATGACCAGTTGCGCACCTTTGGATGTCTTTGCTATGCCTATAATTTGAAATCTAAAACTGATAAATTCGGTAGTCGCAGCCGCAAGTGTGTTTTTGTTGGGTATGTTTTTGGCAAAAAGGGATGGCATGTTTTTGACTTGGATACACATGAATACTTTGTATCCCGTGATGTTAAATTTCTTGAAGACCAATTTTCTTTTGCGGATTCGCCACCCCCTTTGGCCTCGGATTCAGACGAACTTAGTGCCTCTCCTCCGATTTTGCCAGCAACGTATGATGATGTATTAGATGTGGCCTCCCCAGCCACGAATGTTCCTCCCGTGGACACGATCCCGGTTGATGTTCCTCCTGTTACTACCTCGGTTGATGTACCACCGGATATGTTGTCTCATGTGGAAGAAAATATCCCTTTGGGTCGCGGTTTGCGTGCTAAGCAGTCTTCGGTCCGTCTGAAGGACTATGTTACTCATACAGTTATTCGACAGAATCCCATTTCTCCCTCTCCGACTCCATCAGCTTCCGCAGGTACACCGTTTCCTATTACACATTATGTTAGTTGTGATAATTTTTCTGCGCCACATCGTATATTTCTTGCAGCTGTCTCCTCACACACAGAGCCTCAATCTTTTCGTGAGGCGGTTAAGCATCCCGAATGGCGTGAAGCCATGCAGGCAGAAATTCAAGCTCTTGAAAAAAATTCTACATGGACCCTCACTCCTCTCCCTTCCGGAAAGCGGGCTTTAGGATGTAGGTGGGTCTACAAAATTAAATATCATGCCGATGGACGTGTGGAGCGTCATAAGGCCCGATTGGTTATCTTTGGCAACCGCCAGGTTGCCGGGCTGGATTATACTGAAACTTTTGCTCCAGTTGCTAAAATGGTGACTGTGCGTGCATTCTTAGCTGTTGCTGCTTCTAAAAACTGGGAATTACATCAGTTGGATGTTCACAATGCCTTTCTTCATGGGGATCTTCATGAAGAGGTGTACATGACTTTACCTCCAGGCTATTCTACTCCTGATCCTACCTTGGTCTGTCGTCTTAAAAAATCTTTGTATGGCCTTAAGCAGGCACCCAGGTGTTGGTTTGCCAAACTTGTTAGTGCTTTACAACGTTATGGTTTCACTCAGTCTTTTGCAGATTATTCTCTTTTTACACGTGCTACTGACTCTGTTCAGTTGAACGTCTTGGTGTATGTGGACGACCTTATTATTTCTGGCAATGATTCAGTGGCCATTAATTCTTTTAAATCTTATCTCAATGACTGTTTCCATATGAAAGATCTGGGGAAACTGAAATATTTTCTTGGCATTGAAGTTGCTCGGAGTTCTTCTGGGTTATTTCTCACTCAGCGCAAATATGCACTAGATATTATTATTGAGGCTGGTCTTCTTGGCGCTAAACCTGCGGCTTTCCCTATTGAACAAAATCATAATCTTGCTCAGACCTCAGGTCCTTCTCTCACGGATCCTGAACCATATCGTCGCCTGGTGGGACGCCTCGTTTATCTGGCTGTTACCCGTCCAGACTTGACTTATGCGGTTCATATTTTATCTCAATTTCTTCACAGCCCACGTCTAGATCATTGGCATGCTGCTCTGCGGGTTGTTCGATACCTAAAAGGTTCCCCAGGTCAGGGAATTTTGCTTCGGGCTGATAGTGATCTTACTCTTACCGGATGGTGTGATTCCGATTGGGCCGCCTGCCCCCTTACTCGGAAATCCGTATCTGGTTGGCTGGTTTTTCTTGGACACTCTCCGGTTTCTTGGAAAACTAAAAAGCAAACAACCGTAGCTCGGTCTTCTGCTGAAGCTGAATACCGCTCTATGGCGGCTGCCACTTGTGAATTAAAATGGCTCAAAGCTCTTCTCCTTAGTTTGGGAATTCATCATCCCCAAGCCATTCCTCTATTTTGTGACAGTCAGTCTGCCTTGCATATTGCTCGGAATCCTGTCTTCCATGAGCGTACAAAACATATTGAGGTGGACTGTCACTTCGTTCGTAATGCTATTCAAGACAATCTAATTGCTCCCAATTATGTACCGACTACTATTCAGCTGGCAGATATCTTCACCAAAGCCCTGGGCAAGACGCAATTTCATTTTCTCCTACGCAAGTTGGGCATTCTTGATCCCCATGCTCCAACTTGAGGGGGGGTATTACGGGATATAGTATATTATTTATGTTAAGCAAATAACTTGTAATTATTTCTTTTATTATTTGTGATTGTTTCCTTTTAGAAAAGCTATTCTCTGTATCGGTTCTTCTCCTATTTAAAGGATTGGCCGTATGGTTCAAAGCAGAACAAGAATAATAATAAAGTTGATTTTATTCCCTATTACTTCCCTACGTTTTGTCACCCTTACTTATTTGTATACAAAAATAATTCATTTAAAAAAGGGGAGAATAATTTAAATATTCAAAATTTGAATGAGTGACATAAATATCTCAAACTTGCACATGTAATATGTATACCCTAAACTTTATATAAAAGATTATGTTTGCACTTTGCACCATGACTATTTGTTTTCATAAGTGTAATTTTATGGTGTTAAGTACATAATTTTAAATACACAAAACATTTATGAGGATGTAATTAAAATTAAATTGTACTAGATGTAATATTACTTATTTCAAAATAAAATTATGAAATTTTAATTGCATTCTAACAAGGCTTAAGGTATTTAGAATTATATAATTATTCTAATAAATTTGTATTTCTAAAAAAGCGTACAATCATGGTGCGAAATTAACTTTTTATATAAAGTACGGGGTATATATATTACATATGTAAGTTTGGGGTACACACCTCACACCTCATTAAAATTTGGAGGATTTAGAGCCCATTTGGTGGCTCTGTTTTTCTTCTTAACCACCTTTTGAACCAAACACGTAATTTTTTATTTCACGCGCTGAATTGTGTAATAATAACAAATAAGGTTGGAGTTACTTTTCTGACTCTATTGGCTGAAGTTACCGTAAATAATCATGTTAGCTATTTTTTCATATAGTATTTTCTTTATTTTATTAATAAAACATATTTTAAATATAAATTTTTCATAAGTTAGCAGAATCAATCTATACAACCACTTAGGCATGGCAATGGGTCGGGATGGGGCGGGCACCGAAAGACCCGGACCCGCCCCATGACTTTATTTGGTGGACCTGCCCTGTCCCGTGACCCGCACGGGTCCAAACTTGTTGACCCATGACCTGCCCCGTCCCTCCGTAACCTCAGTAGGTAGTATGTTTTTCTATTTGCGTGAAATTGTTACAACTTGAATCTACATAAAGTTTATCTTTACATAATTATTAAAAAATTAATATATTAAATCAATGTTACACTAAGCTAAAATTTTCAAAAAAGAAAAAAAAAGTACATAGGCTTAAATTGTTGATCTATTTATATTAATAATTGAATATATATGAAATGTTATATATAAAAAAACATTGACAATTCGCGTTCATCTCACTCAAACATAAATATTAATACTACATTCGTTCTCTTTTAATTACAACATTGAGTTTTTTGCACTATTCACATATTCTACTTTGACTATATTTTATTTATTGATGTAATATAAATTAAAAGTTTTAAAAACTATATTTAAATTCCTCTCATTTGAAATTTTCAAAATCTAATTTTTTAATTTTTACTAATAAAGAATGAAAGATATTAATGGTCAAACTTGTGTATTGGCAAACGTGAAAAGTGGACTGTTGCAATTAAAAAAGAACGGAGGAAATATATGATAAAATCAAAGAATTTATGATTCATTATACACACACATGTATATATATATATATATATATATACATGTGTGTGTGTGTGTGTGTGAATATTTGTAGTATAAGTTTTTAAAAAAGCATGTACACGTATATATTAGGGATGTTTGGCAATTGGATGTTGGCTGATTGATGACAGAGGTGTTTGGTTAGAAACTTATCAGCCATTTTTGGCTGATTTGACTGTATTTGGCTTTTTGACCAGATCAATCAACTAATAACAGTGTTTGGTTAACTGTCTTTTTCAATTAGCTTTTGAGGATGTTCGGTTAGAAGCCTATCATCCATTATTGGCTGATTTGACTGTATTTGGCTTGTTGACCAGATCAATCAACTAATAACAATGTTTGGTTAACTGGCTTTTTCAATTAGCTTTTAGCCCTAACAAACAAAATACAAAAACGCCAACAATACTAACTTTTGCCGAAGAGTAAAAACCAAATCTCGGAGCAAGCTGCCTTCTTGGATCGTTTCTACTGTTTGTTCCCATGCAAAGTGCGAAATTTGCAGTGTTTCATATTTCACTTGCACTTTGCTTGTTGTCATTTCACTTTTTCGCGGTAGGAAAAAAATTTGGTTTATTTACAAAACTACCACCGTGGTTTTGCCCGAATTTAGTCAAAATCGCAATGGCGAAAAAGTGCAAAAGAACACGAAAAAGTGAAAGCGAAACATGAAAAAGTGCAAATTTCGCACGTTGCACAGGAACATCACTTTTTATTTGAACTCTCCCATACACACACACACAAACACACACACACACACATATATAGGGAGCGGTTCCGGTAAGAACGGATCTTAGGAGAAAAATGAGAACGAATCTGGAACGTTGGATTGAATTATGTGGAACTAATTTGTGCATTTGGTGAAACCTCAATGTGCAATAGACGATATTGAAATGTGCAAAATAAAAATTTAAACTCACATGTGCATTAGGTGAAACTGAAATGTGCAGAATAAGGCATACAAAAATAACATCACATCGTACCTTTTGTTCTGCACATTTTAATTTCATCTAATGCACAATTTAGCTTCTACATAATGTCACAACATCGTACCCTTTGTGTTGCACATTTCAATTTCACTTATTACACATGACAACTTCATCTAATGCACATTGAATCTCACATAAAGCAAATCTAACGGTCCAGATTCATTCTCATTTTTCTCATAAGATCATTTTCTTATTTGAACCAAAACCTATATATATAGGATATATATAGGTTTTGGTTCAAATAAGAAAATGATCTTATGAGAAAAATGAGAATGAATCTGGACCGTTAGATTTGCTTTATGTGAGATTCAATGTGCATTAGATGAAACTGTAATGTGTATTTGGTAAAATTAAAATATGCAACACAAAAGGTATGATACACCGGCATTATGTGAACTTGAATCGTGCATTATGTGAAATTGAAATGTCTACTAGGTGAAACTGAAATGTGCATAATAAAAGGTACGGTGTGATGTTATTTTTGTACCATTTATTCTGCACATTTCAGTTTAAATTTTTATTTCGCACATTTCTATATCATGTGATGCACATTTTAGTTTCACCAAATGCACAACTCAGATCCACATAATTCAATCCAACGGTTCAGATTCATTCTCATTTCTCTCATGGGAGTCCGTTCCTACCGGAACCGCTCCATATATATATATATATATATATATATATATATATATATATATGGAAGAGTTCAAATGAAAAGACCTCTTCCCGTGCAAAGTGCGAAGATATGCACTTTTTCATGGTGCGCTTGCACCTTTTCGTGTTTCTGTTGCACTTTTTCACGGTGGCGAAGAGTGTGGTTTATTTACGAAATTGTCACCGCGGTTTTGGTCGAATTTAGTATATTTCTGGCTCATTTTGAGCCATTAGATGTGGAAATGAATGCACAAGATTCATTCCCACTTTGCATGGAAAGAGCTCATTGTATTTGAACCGTCCCCTATATATATAGGGGTGACTTCTAATACAAAGAGGTCTTCCCATGAAAAGTGAGAAGTAATTCAAGCCTTTGATTACTTAAAAATGGATGGTATAGATCAAAACTCATGATCAACCAAAATGTGTAACATCTAATTGCAAAAGTGCATATGCAATATGTAATGGTGCACATTCACCTTCTAAAAAAACATCAGGAACGATCTTTATACATGTTATGTTTTTCCCGAAAAGTAATGCACTTTATTGTTAGTCTAATGTACTTTCCCTCCGTAGTGATGCACATTTGTCACATTAGTTTTCAAAAAAGTTTTTAATAATTACACTTTTGGCACTGAATTTTTCCTTTAAAAATTGATCTGATCCACTCGTTTTCTCATTTTAACGGCTAAGATTACTTCTCATTTTCCATATAAGTAGTACTTTGTATTTGAACCTCCCTCCCTCTCATATATATATATATATATATATATATATATATATATATATATATATATATATATAGAGAGAGAGAGAGAGAGAGAGAGAGAGAGAGAGAGAGAGATGTGAGATCACATACAAACCATGCTTAATTAACTTACTAACCTACAAACTCAATAATATGCAATACTTTGAACTTCAATATGCAGTACAAATAATGTAAAGATGTACTCTTTGAATTTCAATATACAATACAAATAATGTAAATATGAAACTGCTATTTTATGGCTTGAATAATATGAAACACTTTGAACTTCAATGTGCAATACAAATAATGTAAATATGATTTGAATTGGAGGACTAATTTGTATGTGATCCTACCCCTGCATCTTTACATTATTTTTACTGCATATTGAAGTTCAAAGTGATGCGTATTATTGAGTTTGTAGGTTAGTATATTAAGCATGATTTGTATTTGATCTCTTATATATATATATATATATATATATATATATATTCACATATTCTAGTTTGACTATATTTCGTTAATTAATGTAATATGTAGTGCAAATTAAAGTTTTAAAAAATACTGTTAAATTCTTATCATTCTAAATTTTCAAAATATGATTTTTTTAATTTTTTTACTAATAAGGATGAAAGATTAATGGTAAAACTTGTGCGTTGACAAACGTGAAATGTTGACTATATATATAGTTAGAGCTTCTGCGAGTTGGACTGGACCTCTGGTGCGCACAGGAATAAGGCCTACCATCATTGGGCTGACTGAGTCTGCGTGATTAACAATCTCCCAAAAATCCTGTCGGATCGGGGTATGGGGGACTCTTGAGGTGGGAGATTCCACCTTTTGGACCAAGTTTGACAACAATCGTGAACTGTGGCCAGGGGAGGGGTCGAGGGGATTGTTCTGATCTTGAAGGATTTGAAATTTGTGTCTGCCTAATGTTGCTTAGAGATTTTCACGAAGCATGGGGTGATTTTAACAAGGTGATAAGCATTGAAATACATCTGAATCAACCTCAAAGACAGCACTAATGAAAAAAATGAAAATAAATAAAGCATGAATTGAAGACGCATGAAACAAGAAGCTTCCTTTCTGCTCAACGTCCAAAAGGTTGAATCTCCAACCCTAAGGGCCCCCATCCCGACCCGACAGGATGGTGGGGGAGTAAATCACGGTTACTCAGTCGGCAAAGCGGCAGTAGACCTTTACCCGTGCGCACCAGAGGGCCAGCCTTATTTCAGGTTCTGAAAACCCCCTTTTGGTCGCTGCGGGATTCGAATCTTGGTCTACGTCCAATTTTTCTCACCACTCGACCAACTGAGCTACCCGTGCGGGTGCTTCCTTTCTGCTCAAGATTGTATTGATAGGCGCATTATTAAGCATGAGACGGCTATCTCTATTTTACGGTAGTATTACTTGTGTTGATATATTACTTGTGTTGTACTAATTATATTAATAAAAAATTAATTAATTTCCTTAAAAGTCATTTAATAAATTATCATTAACAGCCATTTAATCAAACAATATTATATAAACTGCTAATCTTATTAGTTAATCAAAACAGTCAACTGTGTCGGTTCAGGTCGAGGCAACACGGGTCAATACTAATATCCGAATCCGACCCATTGTGAAGCCAAGGTGGGGCGGGCCCGCCCCATTTACAAGACGGGCCGGGCCGTGACCCGTCCCAAATTTCTCGGGTCAGGAGCGGGTCCTTGCGGGTCGGTTTTTTTTACATGCATACAACACTTCAGTCAGAACTTCATAAATTTTAGTAGAATCAATCGATCCAGTCGATTTTAGTGTTACAAAATGGGGTCTTTAGTTATTTTCCCTTTTAAAAAATAGGAATTTTATCAATTCAAAACCCGAAAGATAAATGAATTATCAATTCGAGACCTGAAAGATGAAATGTATCGATATAGGATCCGAATGATGGAAAACTATCAATTTAGGACTTGAATGATTGGAAGTTATCAATTTAGGACCTAAGTTGTCCGAAATTTTATTATTTTTTTTTTCTTAAAATTTTTAAATATTATTTAGTTTTATGAAACTAATAAACTTTTGTGAAGAAAAGTTTATCAAAAAATAGCAATGGAATTAATAAAGATTAAATAAATCAAAACCCATGAAATATTAGATCCTAGATTGACAGTTTTTCATCATTCAGGTCCTATACCGATAGATTTCATCTTTCAGGTCTCGGATTGATAATTCATCTATTTTTCGGGTCCTGAATTGATAAAATTCCATCTAGGATCTAATATTTCATAGGTTTTGATTTATTTAATTTTTTATTAATTCCATTGTTAATTTTTGATAAACTGTTCTTCACAAAAGTTTATTAGTTTCATAAAACTAAATAATATTTAAAAATTTTAAGATAAAAAAATTAATAAAATTTCGGACAACTTAGGTCCTAAATTGATAACTTCCAATCATTCAAGTCCTAAATTGATAGTTTTCCATCATTCAGATCCTATATCGATATATTTCATCTTTCAGGTTCCGGATTCATAATTTATCTATCTTTCCTGTCCTGAATTTATAAAATTCGTTTAAAAAATACAGAATTTATAACGCAATTTTCTATGTGGGCGTGTAAAATTAAAACTGTGTAGATTGAAAAGTAAATAAGCAATTGTATTTTCAGGATTTGATTTCATTACGGAGTACTCGTATTATACAATCACAAAAACAAATTGTATCTCATTCTGTACAATACAATTGTTTGTAAGAAAAAACCAAATTAAAAAAAAAACAATTGTTTGTGAGGTGTCACCGTCAAGGGCATATTTTTCATGAAGAAATGTCCACATCCAATAAATGGGACCCGGACGCGAGGGCCCCAGCTAGCCGTGAAATGAGTCATCAAACGGATTCCGGCGAGTTTGCTTCGCCGGCGGGAGGCGTGCGTGTCGAGGAATCAATGCGGCGTCGTTATCCTAATTATTTCTGGGTCCACTTCAGTGGACGTTTAGCCCACTCATTTTGTTTCCGTGCTCCTTTGTTTCATCAAAGCTCCGTTATAATTGGCTCGGGCCCCACTTTTGTCGTACCCCACGATTTGATAAGCTCCCCACGCCACACTACTCAACCCATGGTTATGGCCATACTCAATAGTCAATAACACCACAACTGAAATCTCCTAAACAATGAGACCGAAGATCAACGGTTCAAGAATGATTGAACCCACGATCGGAATTATTTTTATTAATAAAAGCAAAAAACTATCAAATAAGCTCTCGAACTTTCATAAAAAGTGCAAATAAGTCTTTTACAGAATGTTTTGTCCGGCTGTCGCCATTTGGTTCAGTTTCCGGTGGACTTTTTTTGATGAAATTTGTTGAGCAATTTCTTCATTAAGTCTAGTCTACCCATACCAAATTTCAGCTAAAAATTCAATCGAGAAGGCAGTCTAATAATTTTCTAAAATATATTGCGTTGTCTAACTGCTCAGTTATCTTCAAAAATTCATTTGGCTTCCTTTCCGATTGAATTTTTATCTGAAATTTGGTATGAATAAACTAGACTTAATAAAGAAGATACTCAAAAAAATCCATCAAAAAAATCCACCGGAAACTGCCCCAAATGGCGACGGTCGGACAGAGCCTCCGATAAAAGGGCTTATTTGCATTTTTTACGTAAGTTCGATGGTTTATTTAATAGTTCTACCTTAATAAAAATATTAAAAACTCGGAATATGGGATTGTGTTGGATTAATCGTTTTATTAACAAACCAATATGAGATAAATTTGATTTAAAAAAAAACTTATTGTTTAAAATTTTGGCATTGTTGGCTATTTTCTCCGTCCCACCAATACTGAGACGTGAGAAGGTGATGCGGTTATTAATAGAAGTGGATTTATGTGATTGATATTAATTGATAAAATTAGAATCAAGTAAAAAAAGATTTAAAACTACACATATTTTATCAAATTTGGTATGAGATAATTTTAGGAAACATCTTAAAAGAAAACGATGGAAAAATCATAGTGGGCGGAGAGAGTATTAATCTTTGGAAACATAAGATTTACCTTGTGTAAATATAAAGACCACACTTGATAACTCATATTTTTCGGACAAATTATATCGTACACTGAGATGTACGCATGTGCCTTGAGCATGGTATAACCATGTATTTTTGTAATATATTCGAAACTTAAAGCTGTGAACTAACAAATGAAGCGTAGGGAAAAGTCATGATCGAGGAATAGTGGCTGGGCAGGCTGCATCAGCACCAACTTTGTTGGGGAAATGTGTTAAAATTACATCAAATGATCAATTTTGGCCATATTTTGAGTGGGTATCACTTTTGATTTGGGTCGGGTCAAAGTGGTTTCAGATTCTCCTTGTTAAGAGCTTCGATTTGATATATGGTAAACTTCAAATGGATAACGGGTGAATGAGAAATTGATTCTCGAAGTTTACTCGTTGAAATGGAGAAAACTATGAAAAGAATGAGTTTCTAGTGTGACTTATCCCATACCGGAAAAACCAAGAGATTTGAACCCCCTATAAAGGTGACCCTCTTTGAATGAGTTAAGATTCCTCGGTGGAAAGACTTTCTTCACGCGCATCTGGTGAAGGAGTTATGAGAGTCAATTGCATGCTTTTAATACTCAATAGAGAAGATTGCTGCTCAATGAAAAAGTGCTGATGTTCAACTAAAAAATTTACGATTTTCATATCAATGCTCATTTTGTAATTTATATATACTCATGTTATGCTCATTAGAAAATCATATCAGCACATATTTTCAAAAGTATCATATTAAATTTAGAATCACATATTGAAAGTATCATATACCTGACTGGATATATAGGACACTCGATCTAGGTTTTCAAACCTACATTTTTATTTAAAAACAGTCTGCTCTCACCACACTCAATTTAAAAATGGTACTAAATAAAATAAACAAACAAACATAACATTAATGAAAACAAACAAAATATTCACAAAACATGGCTTGCCTATCAAGAATCACCTTATTTTCACAATTATTTTTATTTTTTGTTGATTTTCAAGTTGGATCATGGAGATCTCTTCTGTCATTTTTAATTTGAATGCCTTGTTTGACCATGTTTCAACCTTCTTCTTTGGCCTTTCCATTAAGACTAGACTTCCTCATCGAGAGAACTTTATCAATTTCCCTCCTTAAAAGGTGATTCCATATATATATATGGAAGAGTTCAAATGAAAAGTGGTCTTCCCGTGCAAAGTGCAAAGTTTTCACTTTTTCATGTTTCGCTTGCACATTTTGTTGTTTGCGTTGCACTTTTTTCCCATTTTGATTTTGACCAAATTCGGCCAAAATGACGGTGGCAATTTTGTAAACAAACCAATTTTTTTGAGCTATCGCGAAAAAGTGCAACGAAAGCAAGAAAAAATGCAAGCGAAACATGAAAAAGTGTAAACTTTTCACTTTGCACGTTAAGACCTCTTTTTATTTGAATCATCCCCTATATATATAGATATATATATATATATAAGTTTTGGTTCAAATAAGAACATGATCTTAGAAGATAAATGAGAATGAATTTGGACCGTTAGATTTGCTTTAAGTGAAATTCAATGTGCATTAGATGAAACTATAATGTGCATTAAGTGAAATTGAAATATGCAGCACAAAGGGTACGATGTAGAGACATTATGTGAAGCTGAATTGTGCATTAGGTGAAATTGAAGTGTGCACTATGTGAAATTGAAATGTGCAGAATAAAAGGTACAATGTGACGTTATTTTTGTACCTTTTATTTCGCACATTTCAGTTTCACGTAATGCACACTTGAGTTTAAATTTTTATTCTCCACATTTCAATATCATCTAATGCACATTTCAGTTCCACCAAATGCACAATTCAGTTCCACATAATACAATCCAACGATCCAGATTCATTCTCATTTTTCTTCTGAGAGCCCGTTCTTATCGGAACCGCTCCCTATATATATATATATATATATATATATATATATATATATATATATATATATATATATATATATATATATATATATATATATATATATATATATATATATATATATATATATATATATATATATATATATATATATATATATATATATAACTCGATCATTTAAGTATATCATACTCATTATTAGAGGGCTGTTCTGGTGCGTCCGTCCGCAGGAGAAGCACCGTCCGGACGACGACGTTTGGCCGCTTTCCCGGTGGAATTTTTTGATGCTATTTTTATGGTATGTTCTTCATCAAGTCTAGTTTATCCACACAAAAATTCAGCTAAAAAATCAATCCGCAAGATCGTCAAATGATTTTTTGAAATTGACTGCATTTTTTGTGTGTAATTTTGCACAGTTAACTTCAAAAAATCATTTGAAGACTTTGCGGATTGAGTTTTTAGTTGAATTGTTTTGTGCAAAAACTAGACTTGATGAAGAAAATACCATAAAAATTTCATCAAAAAATTCCACCGGGAAGGCGGCCAAAATGCATCGGCCGGACGGGCCCTGTGTTGCGGCCGGACGGACATGAATATTCCTCCTCATTATTATAAGCCCATTTGAAATCTTTGTTCTGCTCATTTTTTAATATCACATAGATGTTTGTTTCTTTTAAGCCATATATTCATTTTAGTATAGCATAGAACACATTTCTACAAGTAACATTCTTCATCCCCAATTTATCTTGTCTAATTAAAATGGTTACTGATGGAGTTATGGGACTAGGCCCAGAGCCTAATCGGCCCAAGCCCCGAATTTGGACCCGTGGATCCAGGTCCACAACCTAGAGCCTGCCTACCATCCCAACGGGGAGCCTGCCAGTTTGGCCGACCTGCCAGCCAGGAAAAGTAACAGTCAAGCAATTAATGCACGTTTAATTATGTATTTAATTCTGTATTAATGTTGTAATTAATTAGTCATTATTATCGGTAGCGGTTACGAATTGTATACGCCTATAAAAGGCACTTTGTAATTCAAACTAAGGAGGCAACTTCTAGATGCTATTTCTGACTAACTTTCCATATTCGTACTTTCCTAATTCTTGCTTGAGTGTCGTACGTAGCTTTCCTAAAAGCCTACGAGCGTCCTATTTTGGACCAACATTGGTGCTTTCATTGAGAGCCTCTATTGATCTCTCACATCACTTTAGTAGGAAAAAATCAAGAAATTCATCCCAATCCAAGGTGCTACAGTTCCACTTCCTGCTGTTCTCTTCGCCAATCATAGCTGGATGTTGTGCGCCGACGTCGCTGCTGGTCTCCCTCATCGCCACGCCTATTCATGAGATAGGCCTTCAAATGTGCGCCCACATAATTCCTATGGAGCAAGAATCTGCTCTGCGTTAAAGTGAATGGGCCAAGATTACACTAAGACCAAAATTGATTCTCCTCAAGAATGACGACGGACTGCATTTTCAGCAACTCATTCGGGTACAACTGAACGAAGACGAGCCTGATGAGTCTGAGCCCGATGAGAAGAACGGTTCTAGCCATCCTCTTTGCTGATGGTGACCATTGCAATAAAGGCTGAAGATTTCACCCTTTGTTTCATCTTGGGGGCATCAGGTGTACTCTTTTTTCCTTCATTAGGATTTTTTCCCATTGGGTTTTTTCCTAATGAAGGTTTTTAATGAGGTATCTCCCCAACATGGACAAGGGAACATATCTTCCAGTCTCGGAGAAGGGCAGCTGACTTGGACTACTCCCTCTTAGCCGAGTCTACTACTCGATTAAGGGAGTGGGGGACTCGTGATGGAGTTATGGGACTAGGCCCAGAGCCTAATCGGCCCAAGCCCCGAACTTGGACCCATGGATCCAGGTCCACAACCTAGAGCCTGCCTACCATCCCAACGGGGAGCCTGCCAGTTTGGCCGACCTGCCAGCCAGGAAAAGTAACAGTCAAGCAATTAATGCACGTTTAATTATGTATTTAATTCTGTATTAATGTTGTAATTAATTAGTCATTATTATCGGTAGCGGTTACGAATTGTATACGCCTATAAAAGGCACTTTGTAATTCAAACTAAGGAGGCAACTTCTAGATGCTATTTCTGGCTAACTTTCCATATTCGTACTTTCCTAATTCTTGCTTGAGTGTCGTACGTAGCTTTCCTAAAAGCCTACGAGCGTCCTATTTTGGACCAACAGTTACAATTAATATCATATTACTATCACACATTATTTAGTGATACTTATGATTATTATTTTATACATCAATTTTAATCTCTCGGATACTTGATCTATGTAATTATTAGGAAAACCCCTTTAAATGTTTATGAATAATAAAATGTGCCTAAGTTTGAATGTGGTTGAGATTTAAAGTTTCTAAATGCATTCCATTCAGAAATTGAAATGTTTATTTTATAATATCTCTTTTCATCCATCTCACCACACGCTAGAAGTGTTGGAAAAATGTGTTAAAAATTACATTAAATGGTCATTTTGGGGTAATTAGTTGAGTGGGGTCCACTTCCGATTTGGGTCGGGTCAAAGTGGTTTCAGATTGTCCTTGTTAAGGGCTACAATTCGATATGTGGTACGCTAAAATCGGATAACGGGTGAATGAGAAATTGATTCTCGAAGTTCACATGTTGAAATGGAAAAACTGGGAAAATGATGGGTTTTTAGTGTGTTTTATCCCACACCGGAAAACTCAAAGGATTTTCACCCCCTTATATAGGGAAGCCTCTTTTAAGGAGTTAAGATTCCTAAAGGTAAAGACTCTCTCTTACGCGGGGGGGGGGGGGGGGGGGGGGGGGGTGCCGATCAAATCCCGAAATGGAGAAGAAAAATCGTGACTCGTGTGCGCGGGCGACCTGCGGACACGAATGCTGTCCGAAAAATCTATCATTCAAAGAGACGCTCGAGACCTTCTGTTCGCAACAACAATAAATGTCCAACGTTCTGGTCCGTTACAGCAATAAATGCCCAACGTTCTTATCTTTTAATGCAACGTTAAATGAATAGTTTATGGATGATTCAATGCCCAACGGACTGGTCATTGATGTCCAACGTTCAGGTCCATTAACACATCATTTAACACACAACAAATCCTCCTATAAATAGCTGGCAGGTGGTTTGCAACAACACAACGCACAATACATTCCTCACGTATTTTTGAGCTCTAATACACCTCCAACTACTCCGAAAATTCCAAGTGTTCTGCTATTGTTCCAGTTCACCGGGACTTTCGTTTGTGTGCTCAAACGATCGTTCGTTAGCCACCGTATCTTGGGAAACGGTCGTTGCAACGCTCCTAGCATCGTGGGAGGCGACAAATACGTTTTAAGGACATCATGCGTAGCACGAGCTCTGGCTAAAATCTGATCCATCTTATTTCTATTTTTCTTTAGCTATTTTATTAATTAATTAATTAATTTTATTTAATTAATATTTCTTCGTTTTTCTGAAACACACCCAACAAGAAGAACTACGGATATAAAAAAATCTAAGCATAAATCATAGAGTTAAAATGTATCTACTAGTAGATAATAAGAATCAATATATATTAGTCACACTATTTTTCATAAACGGATCTAGTCATATTATTAGTTAAGTAGACATCAACCTATTTTTTTTATTTTTCATATATGTATGTATATAATATTTTTTACTTCAAAAAATATTCTTTATAAGTACACTATATATCAAAATATCCCAAAAAGGTTTAATTAGAAAGTAGAAACTTCAAATATCTTCATTTTATAACACAAATTCTACGTACCTCCAAGATATTGTACCTTGTCAAAATGAGCCAATTAGAAATGATTTATAATTAGGTAGTTTAAACATAAATAAATAGTAAATATGGATATGGACCAATCATATGTATTGTAGATACGATATCCTCACTTATTGGTGGGTAGTGGGGTATCGTAACATTTACCTGTTTATATATATATTTTAAATATAATGTTATAAAGATAGATGTTTATTATCGTTCAATTAAATTACAGTTCAATTAATAAATTCAATTTTATGATTGTTAATTTGCATTTAGAATAATCATATATTCATTTGTGTCGATCTTGCTACTAACAATTGAAGTTTTAAAAAATTACTTATTTACGATTTGATAGATATAATACAATTAATATCAATGATCATTAATCATAACATAAAACTAATTTTATGATCAATAATTACACAATTACACGTAATAAACACATTGCAGATGAAACTAATAAAGCTAACTATGTTGATTTATTTTAGAAAAAATTGCTCGAAGAGCACATCTTAATAATTTTACAAAATCTTTCAACATCAAACTAAAATATAACAAAAAAATCATTTAAGGTTTGTTTAAAGTGCATAATTAGAAAAAAAATAATATACTCAATATTATATATCAAACTGTTGCTTGTGAGTTGTGACGGATGGGAAGGAGTAGGCTCTGTGCATGCAACCAAGTTTAAACGTGGCAAGCCACTGTTTATGAGGTAGACTATTTTGGATTTACAATCTTGGTCCAAAAGGTTGAATACCCAACCCCAAGGCCCTCCACCCCGACCCGACAGGATGGTGGGGAGGTTAATCACGGTGACTCAGTCATCAAAGAGGCGGTAGGCCTTATACACGTGCGCATCAAAGGTCCGGCCTTATTTCAGATTCTTAACCTTCACACGGCCGCTGCGGGTTTCGAACCTTGGTCACTTGATCCAATTTTCTCACCACTTGACCAACTGAGCTATCCATGCAGGTAGGATTTACCATCTTAAGAAGGCGTATAGTTTCTAGTGAAGACCAGCCATTTAATGCTGGAGAGCTGACAAACCAGAGTGAATTTTGCATCAAGTTTTTGACTGCAACAATCAATAATCCTTCTCTAACATTATTAGGCTTTCTTGATTTGCTCATTCAAACAATGATCCCAAGTTAAAGCTGTGGGACTATGTTAAAGACTAAAAGGTAAGTATTTATCCCAAACTTGATAGTTATAACACAATAAAGGGAAAACTATCACATAAGCCCCCGTACTATACCGAAAAAGTCGATTAGGCCCTCGTACTTTACAAACACTCAATTAAGTTCTCGAACTATTAAAAAACGTTCAATTAAGCCCTTTTGGTGGGTAAGTAACCGATTTCCCGGTTAAACGACGACGATGGCGACGATGTGCTCGAACCCCAGCAACGGTGGCTTCCGGGAAACAGGTTACATTTAACCAGGAAACCAGTTACTTACCGACCGAAAGGGCTTAATTGAACGTTTTTTGATAGTTCGAGGACTTAATTGAGTGTTTGTAAAGTATGAGGGTCTAATCGACTTTTTCGGTATAGTATGAGGGCTTATTTGATAGTTTTCCCAACAATAAAACACTATATAAGATTTTGAGTTACTTCTCCTATCAGGTTAACCTTTTAGGATAGAACTCCGAGTCTTAACATGATATGTTGTGGGCTCTTCCGACGTGGCATTAGTTTATTTTGCAATTTAAATTCTTTGTATGTAATTTGATTCTTTCCTTTTTGTTTTCAGCCATACATGGAAGCAGTATATTGCATCCAAAATAACACGGTTGGCTAGGGTAGCATGCATCGTGTATTGCAATTCGAGATTGGGAATTGCACCAGATGGACGTCGACAACACATTTCTTCATGGCGATCTACATGAGGAGGTATACATGCATCCTCCATCGGGATATTCTGCTTCTAAACCCGGAACAATTTGTAAGTTGCTGCGTTCTCTTTATGGGCTTCGACAGGAACCCCGATGTTGGTTTTCAAAGTTAACTTGTGCACTTAAATCTTACGGGTTTGCCCAATCCGTTGCAGACTATTCACTGTTTACTCTTCACCGTGACAGTAAAATTTTGTGTGTACTTGTATATGTTGATGATCTTCTCCTTACAGGTAACTCACATGATTTAATTGTCCATTTTAAGAGTTTCTTGGCTAAGTCCTTCCCTATAAAAGATTTGGGCCGTATGCAATATTTCCTAGGATTAGAAGTGGCTCGGAATCCCTCTGGAATTTTTCTATGTCAAAGGAAATATGTGCTTGATATTTTGACGGAAACAGGACTCAGTGGTGCCAAACCTGTTTCCTTTCCTATGGTGCAGAATCACTCTATCACGCCTCGGACCTACCCGGACACATCAACAACCCGCCGTACAGTACGAATAGTCAACCGCAGTCCAACTCATCCATACTATACAAGGCGTCTTGAATACCATTAACACATAGTACATCCATAAACAAACATAACATAAAACATTCAATTAAAACAGCGAAAGCATTTAATACAAGTGTCTATGCCACACTTTGGCAAACATGGGCATACAAGCCCCAAAATAATTATTCAAAAATAATATCCATGAGCATTAACATAAGTATTTTTAAAACAGGACGGGAGAAGCACGAACCGCGTCTTCTTCCCTCGATTTCCCCGGAGCAACGGGCGACGGTAGCAGCTCAACTCCTACCTGAAACTGTGAGGTGGCCTCCCCCGTGAAGGGGAGGTCAGTACTTGGAAGCATTTGACAAGTACAATGACAACTGTACCGAGTATAATCAACGCTTTAATTTCTAAGACCCTCAAAATAGGGTGATATCATAATATAAATATTTATTTATATTTCACACTTATTATCTCTATAGTAAGTAAATTCATTTATTTGTCGACACACGGCCCTTCTTATTTATTTCCTCGCATTTATCATTTGCACAACCCCAACCGTGGGTCTTATTATTTCTACGGGATTTGCTACCGCTGTCGGAGACCTCATGGGGTTCTCGGTTTGGATTTCAACATCCCGCCCTTGGACACATACCCATCATCCTGTAGGAAGGTAAGGCCCTTCGGGGTCCTATCTTATGTGTTACCGCTACCGGAGCCTAGTTAGGTCTCCGATTCAGATTCCACCCTAACCCGTGATCACGATGCAAGTCCATGCTATCCAACCCCGCTCTCTAGAGTCGGGAAAGGGCCATGGTCCTTACTTATTCCCATAATTCAACCGGCTATCCTCAAGGACTACCGAACACGCCCGTAGGCCAATCCTATACCTAGGATCAATTTATTATTCAATTTATCTTGGGTATCCCTTAAGGCCTACCCCTAGTATAACTTAAAGTTCATACTTCCCTACCTTAAAGTATCTCTTAAGACTACTTAAGGCATAATACTTCACAATGTGACCTTAGGATCAATTTTAACAATATTTCATTTTAATGTCCAACTAGTATATCAATACTAGTCCAATTAATTCCAACAAACAAGGTTCTCTATTCATGGTCATTTATAGAATGCCCCACTGATTTTCCATTGAAAATATCATCATTATATCAATATACAAAAATATCACTTTTAATCATTCATATATTCTTATATGAAATAAAAGTATATTTCATCATGCATTTCATAGTTAATTCCATTTCCAAGTCAAAATACTCATAACACATGATCATACATAATTTATTCTTCAATTTGTATATCATGCTCCTTTTTCATAGACAATAATCTTCTCATTTTTAGGCATTATTAATCATTAATAATCCATAAAAACACATTTAATTACCTTAGGTAATCTCATGAAACTAACTCACTAATTATAAGCAACATAGTCAGCCATCCTCACCTTGTGATGTGCTACAATAGTTGCCTTTGATAAACCCTTCGATCAATCCCCGTTCTAGGCTGATTGAAAACGAAAATGGACTGCCGGGCAAAAGCCGTCCGGCTTTCACGAAAGCCGCCCGGTGTTCGTCAGCCTGCAATTTCGGGCAGCTCCTATTAAGTGGCGGTTTCCGGCAATTTCGACTCCTATCGATTTACCAACTCTTCTAAGTTAATTATCCCTACTTTGTATCAATATTCTACACTTCTTAAACGTGTAGAACATCATATTTAATCCAACATATGATTTCTACAAAATCATACAAGACTAAACTAGTTAAAAGAACTATTTGTGTTCTTACCTCAATTCCTAGCTCTTTCTCTTTGGATTTCTTTTCTTCTTGCTTGTCTCAACTCCAACCTTGTGAGAGACTTCCTGGAGCTTCTCCTCTCCTTGTGTGGTCCGAATGAGTGGAATGGGAAGGGGGGAGGTACCTCTACTCAATCAAGCAAAATGATGCATGAGTAGGATCCTAAAAATGGCTAATGTGACTTATGCCATCCCTTCACTTAATAACTCCGCACACACACACCTTCTCTTGTCTCATCCAGCTCTCACCTTGTCTACTAGAGCTCATAAAAACGTGGGGTGGCCCCCACTCATGTGGGAGGTCATCCCATTGTGTCCCGGTGTGTATAATCGGTCCCGAAAGTTGTATTTCTCGGACTGTTTCAATTATATTTTATTTAATCGGGGCAAATAAAATATATCACACATTACTAATAGTTATAGGCCTTTAGAATAGATGTACATTCTCCAACATTAATTTAGGAGTCTCTGAAATTCATTTCGGGCTGTTATCCGCTAAATTACCAATACCGGTAATTGGGTCTCGTTTGACCAACCGTTCAACTCCACGCCCTTCCTATTGCCCAACTACAATATGCACCACCATATACATATTATCTTTATCAAGATGAATAAAGTACGTGGTTCTGGAATTATAGGGCGGTCCCCGTTCCAGCTGTGGGCCCCACATGCAATTTACTATTCACGTAAAAGAAATAATAAAAATCAACAATTACGCAAATTCATAAATCATCTTTCAAAGTTTATTACATAATTTACTAAAAGTAAACATGCTTGGGGACGGTGTCACACACTCTCTTCAGCTGGATGATGGTCCCTTTTATTCTGATCCGGATGATATAGATGCTTGGTCGGGAAGCTTATATAGTTGACTCTCACTAGACCCGACATTAGCTATTCTGTGTACATTCTATCTCAATTTATGCAGAAGCCTCGAGTCACCCATTGGGATGTCGTTGTTCATGTGCTTCGCTATTTGAAGGGACATCCGAGTCAAGCCATCATGCTCGAACGTGATTCTGTTCTCTCACTTGTTGGGTTCTGTGATTCTGATTGGGCGAGTTGCCCTCTCACCCGTAAGTGTCTCACGGGGTATTTTTTTATGCTGGGGGGATCGCCATTCTCGTGGCGTACCAAAAGGCAAGTTACAGTGTCTCGTTCATCTGCCGAGGCTGAGTATAGGTCCATGGCATCTCTCACTTGTGAGATGTTATGGATCAAGAGTCTACTTGTTTCTATGGAGGTTCCCCATTCTCAACCCATGCGTATGCTTTGTGACAACCAGGCAGCCTTACATATTGCATCAAATCCTGTCTTTCATGAACGCACAAAGCACATTGAGATTGACTGCCATTTTCTTCGTCATCATATTCATTACGGCGCAATTATCGCTTAGCATCGCTCCACCAAGGATCAATTAGCTGATATCTTCACAAAGGCACTTGGAGCTCAACAATTCACTCATTTACTTACCAAGATGGGCATTTGTGATCTCTATGCTCCGTCTTAAGGGGGGGGGGGGGGGGGGGGGGTGTTGTGGGCTCTTTGGACGTGGCATTAGTTTATTTTGCAATTTAAATTCTTTGTATGTAATTTAATTCTTTCCTTTTTGTTTTCAGCCATACATGGAAGCGGTATATTGCATCCAAAATAACACGGTTGACTAGGGTAGCATGCATCGTGTATATATGTAATACACTTGTAGTCCTGCGGACACACAGAATAATATACAAAATTGATTCTATACCTACTTTTAACATGGTATTAGAGCCAAACCGATCCATAACCATGGTGTGGATTCCTTATGAAAAATGACGAAACGATTAAAAAAATGACAATGACGAACCGACGAAAAAATGACTAACGGCACGATCCAGACAAAGTGTCTGGTCGTGAGGAGGGGTGTTAGAATCCCACACCGGAAAAGTTTGAATCAACAAAGTGATATATTAAGACATGAACTACTCCTCCTATCAGGTTGAACTTTTAGGATGAAAGCTCAGACCTTAACATGATATCAGAGCTAATGTACAGTTGTGGTTTGACGACTTGTTTAACACCCCCATGATTAAAGGTTACTTGTTAAAGGTATCTTTGGCTCATTTGTACACTCCGATATGGTCCAGCCCGATTCAAACTAAGGGGGCGCATTCAAGTATTTGTCCTACACAGGAACACTATAAAACAATAAAACAATATATCAGACTTTGGGTTACTCTTCCTATCAGGTTGACTTTTTAGGATGAAACCTCGAGTCTTAACGGATTATTCGTCAAACTTTGCCTTAGCGATTGACTAGTTGTTCACATTGAATACAATTATTTTTTACATGATTTTTGAAAAAAAAAATGTACTCTTAATTAAAAATACTTTTAATTTTAAATAATTAAAATTTTATAAAAAAAGAATGAACATTGTGAAAAAATTTCAAACAGTTGGCGAGCATTTAATATTTATAAGCTACTTTAAAAACCTACAATATTATTAGTTAAAGAGGAAGAGATGTTTTAATCAAGTCTTCATCTCATAAAAAATTAAAATTTTTTATGTAAATTAAAAGTTTTTATATAAGAAATTAAAGAAAAAGAAATAGAAGAAGGAGAAGTAATGATTGTCATTCAAATTACTCCCATATATAATGATAGTATAATTGTTTACAAAAACACTCATATATTATACTCCGTATTAGTTACAAGTAATATAAACTTCGTATAATAGATTTAACTATTACGAGATTCACAAGATCGGATCAACCAAGACAGAGGTGATGATTGATTTAAGCTTTGAGGAATGTGTGTATGAATCCCCATCACCATCATACACCAAATCAATAACCCTTGCAAGGTTGACCACTCGGATGAGTATAGGCAATGGAAAAGTAGCAGTTGGTTTAAGGCATTCTTGATTGATGTCTTTCCATGCATTGCTCACTTGTTCTTCAAGTTCTCTCACAGCTTCCTCTTCTGACTTCCCATATTGTCTCATGTAGCATTCTACAGCTGAGTCCACATGCCCTCTTTCTTGTTCAAACTATACATGCATATATATATAGAAATTTATTTATACTCTGTGTGTGATTAAAACATTCACAAATTTCTAATATATACTAGCAAAATTAAATATGCTTTTGTATGAGTAATAATTAAATTGAAGAGAGTAAAAATAGCATAAAAAGCATTCAACACATGCATAATACTACCATTATCTTAGGAATAAAATATCATTTAGTCATATTTCAGAAATCATTACTTCTTTTAGTATGCTCTGAGTAATTTTCTCTAAATATATATGCGCGCATAAACATATAGGAGTATATTAGGTCCCAATTCACCGTGCACCTCAAACTTCAAAAGTCTTTTAACGGTCCAGTTCAATTCAAAAACGTCAAACATATCAAATTTTGTATAGAAGTTTGTGATAAAGTTCTTTGAAGAGGAGGCTTTGGGGGGAGTTCGGTCAGGCAACAGCCTTGGGCCTCACCAGGGCCGGCCATGGGGTAAGGAAACCTAGACAATTGTCTAGGGCCCCCAAATTCTAGGGGCCTCCAATTTTTATGTAAGCCCATATATTATATGTATATATATTTGATTTAAATTGCTATTTTGCTAATTAATGGTAGCCAACATTAATTAATAATTAGCGGACAAGTGAGCCAGGGAGGGAACGCCGAACGCTTCAATTTCTCTGCGAGACTGCGACTCTCTGACGGCAAAATGGCAAATCCCAGAATACCCAGCGAGGCCAACAATCGCCAATAGCTTATAGCCGGTTCAATTCCTCTTGGCTCTTGCAATTCCGCCGGCTGGCCGCCATCCAGTTCAGCAGTCCCATGCAGTGCACAACGGTCAACGGCAGAGCACCACTGCACCAGTGCCGCACAGGGCCTCCTACTAAAGCCTAAAGGTATGTAATATTGGATTATTTGACTATTTCTTTAATAGTAAATCAAATAACAGTGATTCAATTTAGTCATTAAAAATTATTGTGTATTTGTATAATTGTATTTATATGATTGAATATTGAAAGTTAGAAAATTTTTATCTAGTTAGAAATTGTATGAAATTGTAGGTTTACGATGATGGGAAAACGAAAATATTACTCGGGGTGTACAAAGAGAAAGAACAAATTAAGAAAGGACATGGTCATAAAATCGTTTACCGACTCTATGGATCGGTACATAATATCAAAACCTTCTCCCTCAAATATTGTTGAGAATGAGGCTACAAATATTGAGGTCGAAGTGTTAGTTGTGAGAATAATGTTGGGAATGTGGGAAATGAAAATGACAATGTCAATGATGATGATGAGAATGAAAATGTTGGTGTCCAGAATGTAAATGATGAGATTTTAGAGAATCTCCCTTCTTTGTTGAACTCAGACGATTTATTTGACCCAGAAAATTGGAAACCACCTATTTCTCAAAAACAAATAGACTTGTTGGTCGAGAGAGGTCGCAGAAGAGTAAAAGGGGTTGAGTATCCTATTGATAAGCAAATACTATACTCGTTGTTTGGGAAACATGGAAAGATATAATATGTCATGGTTAGTTTATTCTTTGTCAAAAAACAAAGTCTTTTGTTTTTGTTGTGTGTTATTCAAGAAAGGTGCAATGCAAAGCCCTTTAACCACTGCAGGTCAAGTGTATAATGATTGGCACAACTTAAATACTAGACTTGTAGAACATGAATTAAGCATGGATCATATCCATAATTTACGAGCATGGAGAGAGGCTGGAGTAAGATTGAAAAAAAAGGTGACAATAGATGCTTCCCGAAAACAAGCTATCAACAAAGAAAAAGAGTGTTGGAGAGCTGTTTCGAAGAGAATTGTTATTGTTGTCAAGACCCTTGCTACTTGTAATATAGCTTTCCGTGGAGATAATGAAAAGATTGTAGACGACAACAATGAGATTTTTTTTGAAGATTATTAATATGATTGCTGAATTTGATCTGATAATGGAAGAACATCTAAGGCGTATTCGGAAGAAAGAGATCCGAAATCATTATCTTGGACACAACATTCAAAATGAGATGATCCAACTTTTGTCAAATGAAGTGAAAAAGAAGATCCTCCAAGTAGTGAAAAGTGCAAAGTATTTCTCTGTTATCCTAGATTGCACACCTGATGTTAGTCACGAGGAGCAAATGACACTTGCCCTAAGATATGTTAATGTGTCTACGAGTCCAATTCGAGTGGAGGAGTTTTTTATTACATTTGTGAAAGTTGTTGAGACAAGTGGAGAAGCTCTCTTTCATGAACTTAAAAGACTCCTTGAGACCCGCATGTCGATGGGAGGTTTTCAAGACTTATGTTAAAGACCGTGATGGAAATGGTCTTACTCTTAAGTCATGGTCAGATACGCGTTGTGATAAGTCTATATTTAGACACGCATTTGATGCGTGTCAAGATCGGCTTTTGATGGTTTTCCTAGCTTTAAGGTGTTACAAGTCTCAATTTTAGCTCAAGTTATGTTTAACAGGCGTTGGTTCGAGTTTTGTGTCACTTGGAGTCAAAATCAGGATTTTAGAGTCAAAATAATTTACGGTGTTGCTCCTACTCCTTTCTTTGAAACATCTTTTGAGCTTTCGGTGATACCTAGAGTAATCAAAGTTTTGAATCATGTTCTCTGTCCACCCGAAGAGGATGAGAGTTTCATACTTCACTTTTGTGCTGATGAGGGTTATGAACACCATGTGCTACCTACGTTTACTAGAGAATTTAAAGGTCTGCGCCACTTAATGGCATTTGTTGAAAGGAGCTTATGAGGTATCGTCGGGCACACGACGTTAAAAATAACGCTTCTTAGGAGGCAACCCGAGCTTATTTACGCTTTTGTTTTTTATTTTGCTTTGTTTGTTGTTTGGTTGTTTTGCTTTGTTTTTTTGTTGCAGCTCAGGGTCTTGTTGTAGGGATGATGTGCCGAGGATTACATTGACTCAGTTTAGTTCTGCACCGACCAACGCCTTAGGGAAGTTTCTGCGACTCTTTTTATCGCCTGGTTTGTAATAATTGACTTATGTTGATTTTGATCATGCATGACCCTTTCCTCTTTACCCCTCGTGAATAGTGCATTTTTGGTCATCGAGGGCGATGCCAAAGTTTAAGTATGGGGGAGTGAATTGGACATTCGGGCAGTAGTTGTCACATGGGATTACTAGAGTTAGCATGTGCAAGTGTTAGTTGTATATTCATAGAAAAGTCGTGTCAAAATTTTTGAAATTTTTTCTTTAAACCATGTCTTTGTGAACTGGCTAGCGTTTTGACTATGCTTTTACAACATCATTGAAGTGTTTAGGCTTAATTTGCTTGCATAGTAATCTAGTTGATGAAATGATGAAGGCATTACTCACCCATTATATGAATGAACAAATTTCCCATCTGACCTGAATAAGTTCTTTAGGAGAAGCCACTTTGAGCCATATCGTTTATTGTTTACCCAATTAATTAAGCTCCATAGCCAAATGGCCTGTGTTTCCTTACCTGTGAATTTTTCTGACATAGTTTTGGTGGTTAGGGAACTAGGGGATGAATTTGCTAAGTTTAGGGAATTTTTTGTAGGAGCCAATTTTGGCACTGTTCCTATGCCCTAAATGGAGTAAGAGTAGTAACTTTTTAGGAATTTGTTATTTTCGAGGATTGCATTGTAGGCATGGATTCACTTTTAAGTTAATGAACTTTAATTGCTATTTTTCCTTGGTGAGGCCGAGATTAGAATGGGGTAATATCTAATGAGAATCTGAAAGGTGAAAAATTAATATAGCTACTTACCTTGCGAAAAAGAGAATGGGAGCCCCGGTCAAAAGCGTAAGTGTTCGCACAATAAGATGAGTCTTGGGTATCTTTCGAAAGAAATGGCGTTCTCGTGCCAACATGACAAGGAAAACTAAACTTAATTCATTTAACTTGGAGGCTATAGAAAAATCAGCTTTAGTCCTCCGTGTACTTCAAGTATACGTCAAAGCACAAATGTGCTGCGGCGGTTTAGCTTAGTTGTACACCATGTCTACTATTTGCATAGGTTTAAATGATTGTTCCTAAATTGTGGCCTACTGGGTTCCTTGATCCTAAGAATAGCCCTGAAGTTCCTGAATGCATTGAGTTTTTGTTAGAATATTCCAATCTCTCAAAAGAAAGGGACTATTTATTACCATTCACCATTCACCATCACCTTCACAAGTCCTTCTGATCAACAGCTAGTTTATTTGTGTATGTTGTCATTACTTTAAGGATGTTGTGAATAATTTTGTCAAATAGTTTAGCTTGAGTACAAAGATGTAGTTTAGGGAAGAATTTTCTTGGTTTAGATTGTCTGTTCTGTGAATATCCCTTTAACTACATGTCTACATGTGCATGCTAATTGTTTTGATTCCGTGTGGTGATTATCGTAAGTCCCGTTGTTCAGTTTGCTTGAGGACAAGCAAAGGCTTAAGTGTGGGGGAATCTGATAAGTCTGTATTTAGACACGCATTTGATATGTGTTGAGATCGGATTTTGATGGTTTTCCTAGCTTTAAGGTGTTACAAGTCTCAATTTTAGCTCAAGACATGTTTAACAGGCGTTGGTTCGAGTTTTGTGTCATTTGGAGTCAAAATCAGGATTTTAGAGTGTAGCACTGGCGCTTGAGGAGAAATCGGGATGAGTTGAGAAGCATTTGAGATTGATTTGAGAGCGATGGAGGTCAGCGGGAGGTTTACGATGAAGATTTGATGACAAAAGAGCTCTAGGATTGGCTTCGGGGTCAAAGGAAGATGAATGAAGCTTGAAAACGACGATCAGGGTGACCTTCTGTCAATCGTTCAAGCATCTCTTTGTAGAAACAACTAATGGACATGATTCAAGTTGTATATGAAAGACAACTTCAAGGGATACAAATCATGTGAAGACACCGTTACGAGAACAGGAGAGCAAGAAGGTTAAAACAGATGATGACGTCAGATGATCTCTGCTGCGATTTCAGAATGACACCTTCACCGTTTTGATCATATCTCTTGATTGGATGATTCAAATCACATTCGGCAAGTTGGGGTGGATAGAGGACTTCATTATCTTCAACGTTAAGTTTTGTCAAATTCGGAAAAGAGAAAAGGCTGAAGAACACGAACGCACGACCGTGCGTCTGGGACGCACGATCGTGCGTAAGAGGCAAAACCGTAGAGGAGCTACTGCCTGCTACGCACGATCGTGCGTAGCCAGGGACACACGATCGTGCGTAGCCCCGAGTTACGCACGGAAATTTCCCACATCGACCAGAATTGCGATTTTTCTCCTCTTTTCTATAAATAAGGCCTCCCTAACCCTTTTTAGGGGTCACGAACATTACGGAGAGACCTAGGGATGAATTCATTCATTGTTTTCCGCTATTTTACTCCAAGACCCTGAGATTATTTGTAAGTTCGTCTTTTTAATTAATGACAATTTATTCTATTCTTTCCAATTCTATCGATTCTTCAATTATGAATTGTGAGTTGCTTAATTAGGGATTTGGGATTGATGAAGGGGTTAATTACGATGTATGGCTAGATTCTTTATGGTTTAATTGCATGAATGTTGTTTAATTTGTGTTTGAATAATTTAATTGATATCTTTTGTAACCTGGAACCGCGGCTAGAATTACAATTGCTTGTAGAATAAATTAAGAGAGATCTAGTTTATTCTAGGACACATTCACACACACTTAATCGTTTGCTAAGAGATTAGTAGCGATTAAGGGGCCGTAAGTTCGCTCGTCTTGGCAATAATTTAGGATCCTGTCGCTTGAGAGATCATCCTGGTCCCCTAAATTATTGTACTCTACACCGCAAGAGCAGTAAGATCTTAGTATTGATTAGCTAGGCTCAATTAAATTAAATTCATGTAATTAGGCCTGATCTACCAGAAATCTGATTACCCTGGAATCAATCCCTATTCCCTTTGTCGTTAATTAAGAAGAACCCAAATCTTTTTTTTATTCGCTCATTCGCATTAGTTTAATTTCTATTCAACCAATCAATCTCACACGACGCATTTATTTTATTTTATTTTTAATCGCTGAATTTAGTTAATCTTTAATTCCCTTTTGTCCGTCCCTGTGGAGACGATACTCGTACTTTCACCACTATTCTACTATTAATTTATGTGCGAGAAAACTCACATCACATTGGGAAAGTCGTGTTGCTAATGTTAGAACTATCAGGTTCCAAGCACCACAAATTAAAAAAGCATTGGGGCACTTGACCAAATTTAGCAATGACCCTAGCACGGTTAGTGATGCCAAGTCTATATCTGATTATGAAATGAACATTGATTTTCTTGTTGCTTTGGTCATATGGTATGAGATATTGAACAAGGTCAATAAAGTTAGTAAAGTCTTGCAACAAAGAGATATGAATATGAGTTCGGTCATTAGTCTCTTGAAAGGTTTGATTGCATTTTTCAAAGAATATAGAGAAGTTGGATTTGAAAAGGCCAAAGTTGAAGCTGGAAAGATTGCCATTGAGTTAGTTATTGAACCTCAATTTCGTGAGACACGAGTCCGTACTAAAAAAAGGTTCTTTGATGAGAATGCAAATGATGAACCAACAAGGTTACAAGAGAATGCAATTAAAGTCATTTATTTCTTAGTTCCTGTTGATAATGCTCATTCTTCACTCTCTAGTAGATTTGAGCAGTTCCATAAGTATGATGATACTTTTGGATTCTTGTACAATTTGACTAAGTTGAAGGGGTTGAGTGATGAGGACTTGATGAGTTATTGTGGCAACTTTGAAGAGTTTCTCAAGCATGGTGATGATGAGGACATTGATGCCAAAGAGTTACTTTCAGAACTGCAGATGCTAAGGGTTTCAATGTCAGGATGCACAAAAAAAGCGATTGAAGTGCTGGAGTATATAAAAGATTTGCATATTTGTTTTCCAAATGCTTGGATTGCCTACAGAATTTTATTGATCATTCTAGTGACCGTTGCACTTGCAGAGAGAAGTTTTTCTAAATTCAAGCTGATAAAAAATTATCTCCGATCAACCATGTCTGAGGATAGATTATCTGGTTTGGCTACTCCATCGAATGAAAAAAAATGTTAGCTACTCTTGATTGTAGTAATGTTCTTACAAATTTCGCTCTTCAAAAAGCTAGAAGAATAGATTATTAGTTTTATCCATGTATTTTTGAACAATTTGGATCTTTTTCTTTCGAAGAATATCCTCTTTATGTTAATATTATGTGATACATTTCATATATAATTCATTCTATTTCATTTGATATTCTGTTTTTTTATATTGTTACATTGAATTAAGTATAACAAAACAAAATTTCTATATGACCGTCTAGGGCCTCACAATCGCTCTAGACGGCCTTGGGCCTCACATGCCTAGGGTGCCTCCAAAATCAAAGCTATTACTATTATTATTATTATTATTATTATTATTATTATTATTATTATTATGTATAATTACTTAATAATTGGAAACTAGAATAGGAAAGTTATCTTCTACGCATCCAGTAGGCAACGATGTGTCACATGTAGATGTCTAAATAAGGTGATAAGGATTTTAACTTTTTAGTAGTACAAGTGTTTTAGTGTGATTACAGTGAAATAATGTCTACTAAAGGAGTAAAGGTGTAAATTTAAATATTTAATATGCTGAATGTTAGGTATAATCTAAAAATTATTGGGTTAATATTGTAATAATGGTAAAACAAATTGGTATTGTATGGATTAAATCATACGTCGTATGATATAGGAATGAAATAATTAATGTGATGGTATTGGTATTACTAAATTATTTGTTTCCTTTGGACATTCACGTTATATCTGCAATTTGAATATTTTTTTCATATGATCTTTTATGATTTGAATATGATAATTTTTTTTGTCTGGGGCTTTCAAAGTCCTCAAGATATCCTGGTTCTTTGTAGCGGTCCAATTCAATTTATACATCTTGGCTACAACTACTATACTTCTTGATGCAAAGAGTCAAATATTGTATCCTATCGAACCGACCTCAATCGTGAATCGTCAGACAAAAAAACACAATGCCTGGAAATGTACTTGTGTTTTTTTTTTTTTTGAAAAATCTGTACACTAATTCATTTGTTTCATAGGAACGTCCCTAACGTACACTAAGTGTCTTTGCCGTATGGAGAGGATGACGCTTTGGTGGGCCTATCAGGACTACATACTGATATTACCTCAGTTTCACTAACATTAGGATATGAGGAGCTCGATGTGCGCTTATTACAAGAGTGGATTTATGTGGTTGAATTGAATTGATAGAGTAAGATGAAAGTATGAATGATTTAGAATCATACATATGTTACCTTGTGCCCTGCTATGTCATCCTTTAATCTGCCAATAATGGCAGAAGCTCGAACAATTAAAGGATCTTGGCTCAGCCAATCAAAGGTCTCTCTAGTTACGAACTCTTCTTGAATTCCTACTAAAGAAGTTGTTGCTAGCATCAAATGAGCACCTGTCTGAAGTGCCACCCTCATATACTGATCAAAAGTTGGAGACCCATCAACATACAACCACTTGGCTTCTTCATAGTATGCATCCACTAATTTCTTCATCTAATCATACACACAACAACGTAAACATCATACTGCATATAGTATGGGAATTATTTTAAGTGATATCACGCTGGTTTAATTTAAAAAGAATCCCATTCACGTCATCTTTATATAATATAAAGGAATTGGATGGACAATTGGATTTCTCCAATTATTCCCGCCTATTCCCGCATTGAATCATTCTTCAAATCAGAACATTCAATTAAGTTATTTATTATACGATAGTATATGGTAAGCAATGCATACTAAATGAGTTCTAAGGAGATGCTTGAATGTGAGATGCTCGAGGTACAGTAACTTTTTTTACTTAAATTGAGGTACACCTATATATTATTGACCAATGCATTAGACCCAAATGATCGAGATACAATAACTTTTTTTACTTGAATAGAGGTACAATAACTTAGTATATCAATATCAGTTTTATAATAATATAATCAAAACAGGATACAATTCAATAATCCACTACAAGAAAATTGACTTTTTGCGATGAACAATTTTCAACCAACGTTAAATTTACTCGAATTATAATGAAGATACGCGTTTTATGGACCATATATATATTGTCGTACCACATGTATGCGATCACAAAGGTAAATACACATAAAATTTGAAAAAATTAAGGAGTCCATTATCAACGTCCATAATTACTTGAATCCAATTACAATTCTAGAAAAATATTAAAATTTGTAATTACATACATCGAATACCTCATCTTTACAATTTATAGATTTAATAGATATGAAAAAGTAGCCTGAATTCACAAAAATTAAGTGGATAAAATGCATATAAAGAATAAAATAGAAAAGTAAACAATTTGTTTCGTCAATTTAAAATGAAAAGAATTATTTCTCTTATAAAATAAAACTCATTGAGTAACAAATTTATATTAAAAAAATACTAGGGTGAGCACATCGGTTTCAATACGGTTTTAATATCAATTCGATTCGGTTTGAAACAGATTGGAATCATACTATGTTTTGGTTTAGTTCGGATTAATTCAGTTCTTTTCGGTTTGAATTTGTTATGTTTAAAAACATATTAAGAATTTATTGACTATTTGAGTTCAGCTCGACCTTATCCGATTTCTCACGGTCTCGATTTGTTTTACTTTGATTTAATTTGATTTGGAAGACATACCACTAAATTCAAATGAAATTGCGTATGATTTGATTTCGGTTCAATTTGGTACAATTTGGTTTACTCAAACCGAACCGATTTGCTGCCCACTAAAAAACTCATGAAAGCTCATTCTCTAATAAGTGGCATCCATGGAAGTCAAGTGAAGTAGTACTTATTCATTATTCATAAGACTTCGTTAAGTAACATTGTAATTGATATAATCGGTTAAAACTGCTGAAATTGTAAAATTCTAGCTGAACTGATTAAATTTTCTAATTCTGCTAAATTATAGAAAAATTATACTCCGTATTTAAAATATATTTAATTAATGAAATAAAAAATTAGATGAAAATCAATGTAAATTTTTCTTAACCTTTTTCTTTATATATCCAATTTTTTCCAAATTTGAGTTTTTTGTGACTTTACAAGACTTTTAATGTAATTTTTGAATATTTAAATTTTATTTACTAAAAATAATTTTTATTATGAACAAGGATCATTTAAATTTATGACCAGTCAAATATCGTAAACTCAACTGGTCATGGGACCGTTACTCGGGCCGGAGGTAGTATACAATATTCATTCATTCTCTTTTTTATTTGAGTAGTGTGAGTTGATTTGGGTTCATTATCTAGTTCGTATATAAGACACTAAAGCCGGAGGTACTTTTCCTCTTTTTTTTATCTAAGTTGATGTAAAAGTATATATGATCTTAAATTTTAATCTTATTAAATTGGATTTAATAATGGTCAACAAAACAGGGATGAATGGTCACAAAAGCTCACGTAGATTCGACTAAGACGGATAAGAGATGATACATGATTTAATATTGATCTTCTCAAATACGGAGTAATAAATAACTTCGTGTGGAGCAAACCTCTAGCTATAATAATTTTTTACTGGAAGGGTAAAATACTCAACTAGACCCATGAACACTGTCACGACTCTCCAGAACGCCGCGGCATTGAATGACATAGGCCGCGGCATACTGAGACCTGAAGGCGAGTTGGAGTCTAGAGATGCTTAAGAGAGAGGGGCAGAATCCTGGAGACTAAGAGAACATTCTAGACTCATGTAGATAAGTGTACACTTGTATAGAATTGAATAGAGTAGAATACTCTAGAATCTCATAGAGTTGTATAGAATACTCTAGAATTGAATTGTAGCCGTTAGATCAAGTAGATCTAAGCCGTCCATTGAGGAGGAGGGCAAGTATAAATACCCCTCATGGCTGGCTCATTTGTATCATCGAAAGCTTGAGAGCAATAAAGCCTTTATACAAGTTTCTCCACTATTGGTGTCCTAGTTTCCGCAAGAGTTAGGCTGACTAGCATAGTTTGAGTGAGTGTTGCTAGTGCCGCACGGGTTCGAGAATAAGTCCGTGACAGTTGGTATCAGAGCCAAGGTTTTGGTTTCGTGTCCTTGAGAAGAGATGGCCGGTTCAGATAGCGAGACAACTCACATGGATGCCGGGAAGCAAACCAAGAGGGGAAGGTCCAAGTCTCGAGAAGCCATGACGGAGGTGGAGACTCGGCTAGCCAAGGCGGAGCTTGCCATAGCCGATGGGGAAGAAAGGTTTGAGGAAGTCGACCAACGCATCGTGGAACTTGCGAAGAATAGTGAAGATCTTCGAGGGGAGGTGCAAGGGGCGGTCAATGAGATCCTCGACCGATGTCTTTCCGAGGTCAAGAGCTTGGAGGGGACTTTGATGACCATGGTTGCTTCACTGCGGGAGGAGTTGGAGAAGGTCACCAACGAGTTGGTGGAAACCAAGGAAGAGCTGGTCCTATGCAAGAAGGCGGTCGTGCAAGGAGGAAGCACATCGTCGAGTGAGGTAAGTCCTACTCCCTCTAAGGTTGATGTTCCTAGACCCAAGACATATAAAGGGGCCAGGAATGCTAAGGAGATAGAGAACTTTGTGTGGAGTATGGAGCAATACTTCAAGGCTCTTGGTATTGTTGATGATACAAGGAAAGTTGACACGACAACCATTTATTTAGAGGATACCGCCATGTTGTGGTGGAGAAGGAAGTACGGGGACCGAGAGAAGGGTCTTTGCACTATAAACACGTGGGAGGAGTTCAAGAGTGAACTCAAGAAACAGTTCTGCCCTATAAATGCGGAAGAGGAGGCGAGAGCTAAGCTAAGGCGTTTACAGCACAAGGGAAGCCTGCATGAATACGTGAAGGAATTGACTGAGGTACTCCTAGATATCCCTGACTATCCTGATAAGGAAGCTTTCTTTGCTTTTACGGATGGGTTGCAAGGTTGGGCTAAGATCGAGGTCCAAAGGCGTGGGGCTCAAGATCTCGACACTGCCATTGCTATTGCCGAGTCCTTGGTGGAGTTCAAGAAGCCGGAGAAGGTGAAGCCACCGACTAAGGAGAAGGGCAAGGAAAAGAAGGGGGAAACCACCGTCCACACAAAGAGGGTTTCCAACACTTTGACAAGAGCAAGGGGGCAAAGGAGACCAAGACATGGGAGAAGAGACCGTTGAAGTGCTTCTTTTGTGATGGGCCACACAAGGCAAAGGATTGCCCGAAAAAGGCCAAGCTCTCGGCCTTAGTTGAAGAAAGGGAGGAACGAGAATGGGAGGAAGCTATGGTTGGTTCCCTTCACATTCTCAATGCCATTAAGGCCAAGGTAACCGAGACCAAGACGGAGAAGAAGGGGCGTTTGTTCGTGGAAGCTAAGGTACGTGGACAAACAACTAAAGCTCTTGTTGATACTGGTGCTTCTCACAACTTCTTGGAAGTTAAGGAGGCAAGGAGATTAGGCATCCCCTATGTCGAAGACCATGGTTGGCTGAAAGCTGTTAACTCACAGCCTAAGTCAATCTATGGACTGGCTCATGGGGTTAGGGTTACCTTGGGCGAGTGGAGTGGCTTGATTGATTTTTAAGTCGTTCCTATGGACGACTATCCTATCGTGTTGGGCATGGAGTTTATGGATTCGGTGAAGGCAATACCGATTCCGTTTGCCAACACTATGTGCATAATGAAGGAAGGCGAGACGTGCATGGTAAAGCTATCCCGGGAGGAGAGGATCCAATCCAAGCAAATCTCGGCCTTGCAACTTGCTAGGGGAATGAGGAAGCGGCGACCTACATACTTAGCCATCTTGAAGGAAGAACCAATGCCGACAAGTGATATGCCGGAGGGAGTGGCTAAGGTGCTCGTGGAGTTCAAGGACGTGATGCCGTCCGAGTTGCCGAAGAGACTTCCGCCCAAGAGAGACGTAGACCACAAGATCGAGTTGATCCCCGGGTCTACACCACCAGCAGGGGTGCCATATAGGATGGCACCACCAGAGTTAGAAGAAATGAAGAGGCAGTTGAAGGATTTGTTGGATGCGGGATACATCCAACCATCCAAGGCACCCTATGGCGCACCCGTGTTGTTCCAAAAGAAGCATGATGGGTCATTGCGTATGTGCATCGACTATAGGGCGCTAAACAAGATTACGGTGAAGAACAAGTATCCGATTCCACTCATTGCGGACTTGTTCGATCAGCTTGGAGGAGCAAAGTGGTTCTCAAAGTTGGACTTGAGGTCGGGCTACTATCAAGTAAGGATTGCCGAAGGAGATGAGCCGAAGACCACATGTGTGACAAGGTATGGTTCCTTCCAATTTCTTGTAATGCCATTTGGACTCACGAATGCTCCAGCTACGTTTCGCACCCTCATGAATCGGGTATTCGAGCCGTTCTTGGACAAGTTTGTGGTGGTTTACTTGGATGACATAGTTATCTATAGTAAGACTTTGGAGGAGCACATTGATCACCTAAGGCAAGTGTTCCAGAAGTTGAGGGAGAACGAGCTTTACGTGAAGAAGGAGAAATGTGCCTTTGCTCAAAAGGAGGTGACGTTCCTTGGGCACATTGTAGGAGGGGCAAGATCTGAATGGATAAGGCGAAGATCGAGGCAATATGTGGATGGGAGCCGCCCAAGAAGGTGACCAAGTTACGATCCTTTCTTGGACTTGCAAACTATTACCGACGGTTCATCTAAGGCTATTCTTCTGTAGCATCTCCGCTCACTGATCTATTGAAGAAGAAGGTAGCATGGAAGTGGGATGAGAGGTGCCAACATGCCTTTGAGGAGTTGAAGAGAATTGTGACCGAGGAGCCTGTCCTAGCACTCCCTGATCACACAAAGCCGTACGAAGTCCAGATCGATGCCTCAGACTTTGCTCTAGGAGGAGTATTGATGCAAGAAGGGCATCCCATTGCCTATGAGAGCCGCAAGCTGAATGATACCGAGCGTCGCTATACGGTCCAAGAGAAGGAAATGACAGCCGTGGTGCATTGCTTGAGGACATGGAGGCACTATTTGTTGGGGTCCAAGTTCGTGGTGAAGACGGACAACGTGGCAACAAGTTATTTCCTCAATCAAAAGAAGTTGACGCCGAAGCAAGCAAGGTGGCAAGACTTTATTGCGGAGTTTGACTTTGTGATGGAGTATAAGCCGGGGAAGACGAACAATGTGGCCGACGCATTGAGTAAGAGAGCTGAGCTAGCTGCCATCACAAGCCTGAGTTTCCCTTTGGTGGATCGAGTCAAGGAGGGACTGGAGCATGACCCAAAGGCCAAGAGTTTGATGGAGTTGGCAAGTCGAGGGAAGACACGCCAGTTTTGGCTTAGAGAGGGGTTGCTCATGACCAAGGGAGATTGGATCTATGTGCCGAAGTGGCAAGGATTGAGGAAAGAAATCATCAAGGAGTGCCACGATTCGAGATGGGCTGGACATCCTGGAATTAGACGCACGATGGCACTGATAGAACGTGCGTACTATTGGCCCCAAATGAAGGATGAAGTGGAGTTGTATGTGAATACTTGTCTGGTGTGCCAACAATACAAGGTGGATCAACAACAGCCAGCGGGTTTGCTGAAGCCGTTGCCCACACCAGAGAAGCCGTGGGAGAGCATATCTATGGACTTCATCACATGTTTGCCTATGTCCGAGGGGTGTGGGAACATTAGGGTCGTGGTGGATCGGTTTAGTAAGTATGGAGTGTTCATTCCTGTCCCTACGAAGTTCACCGCTGAAGATTCCGCACGCTTATTCTTCAAGCATGTGGTAAAGTATTGAGGCATACCGAAGACCATCGTAAGCGACCGAGATACCCGTTTTACCGGGAAGTTTTGGATGGAGCTGTTCAAGATAATGGGGTCCGAGCTTAACTTCTCTACGAGCTTTCACCCCCAAACCGACGGCCAAACCGAGAGAGTTAATGCCTTGTTGGAGTTGTACTTAAGGCATTACGTGAGTGCAAACCAGCGGGATTGGGCAAAGTTGCTCGACATAGCTCAATTCTCATATAATTTGCAAAGGAGTGAATCGACGGGGGCAAGTCCGTTCGAGATTGCCACGGGGCAGCAGCCGGCTACTCCACACTCTTTGGCCGTAGGATATCGAGGTCCGAGTCCATCCGCGTTCAAATTTGCCAAGGGATGGCATGAGAAGGCCGACATGGCGAGGGCATACTTAGCTAAGGCCTCGAAAAAGATGAAGAAGTGGGCTGATGCTAAGAGGAGAGACTTGGAGTTTGAGGAAGGAGACTTGGTGCTGGTGAAGCTCCTTTCCCACCAGAAGCATACGTTCGCCAAGCTGCACAAGGGGTTGGTGTGGCGATATGAGGGTCCATTTCCCATAGAGAAGCGGGTTGGTAAGCTTGCTTATCGCTTGACCTTACCCTCACACTTGGAGATTTATCCGGTGTTTCACGTGAGCTTGCTTAAGCCCTACAAGGAAGACAAGGAGGATCCGAGTAGGGGCATTTCGAGGAGAGCACCGACAGCAATAACGAAGGTTCCCGAGCGCGAGGTTGGAGAGATATTGGCTCATAGAGTCATACCGGGGAGAGGCGCACATCCGAGCTACGTGGAGTACTTCATCAAGTGGAAGGATGCTCCGGACAGCGAGGCAAGTTGGGAACACGAGTTAACCTTGTGGAACTACTAGGATTTGATAGAGGCTTACAAGAAGACCACGACGAGGACATCGTGAGATTGAGTGGGGGAGAATGTCACGACTCTCCTGAACGCCGCGGCATTGAGTGGCATAGGCCGCGGCATACCGAGACCTGGAGGCGAGTTGGAGTCTAGAGATGCTTAAGAGAGAGGGGCAGAATCCTGGAGGCTAAGAGAACATTCTAGACTCCTGTAGATAAGTGTACACTTGTATAGAATAGAGTAGAATACTCTAGAATCTCATAGAGTTGTATAGAATACTCTAGAATTGAATTGTAGCCGTTAGATCAAGTAGATCTAAGCCGTCCATTGAGGAGGAGGGCAAGTATAAATACCCCTCATGGCTGGCTCATTTGTATCATCGAAAGCTTGAGAGCAATAAAGCCTTTATACAAGTTTCTCCACTATCGGTGTCCTAGTTTCCGCAAGAGTTAGGCTGACTAGCATAGTTTGAGTGAGTGTTGCTAGTGCCGCACGGGTTCGAGAATAAGTCCGTGACAACACCCACATGAACTAGTAAAAAAATTCCAAAGTCCCACCCTAAACTTGTAAAAAAGGTTCAAGTTTTACTTCTATTATTTACGGTTGAACACTAGCTAGGTTACTCACGTTGCTCGTTGGGTGTCAACTCGCATCTGGTATATATAAAAAGTAAAAGTGAAAATATTTCTCTGAACTCGTTTTAGTTGTTCAATTTACGTACCCTCTCAATTTAAGGAAATTGTCAATATAAGAATACTTTACACTAAAAAATAGAATAAAATAAAAATAAACAATAATAAAGACAAATTATAATTATATACACTAAACGTATAGAACAAATGTTTATGTTTTAAGGTTAACTCAAAATATTAATAAAAAGTATTAAAGTATACGGAGTACTTTATACTAGTATATATGTATCTTTTTACATTGATTTTTTACATTCAAGTTTTCATTTTATACGAAGTACCTTTGATATTCTACATCATACTTGTTTTATATTTATATTTTAATTTTTTTATGTATTACGTTTGGTATTTTAAAACCTCCAAAATGCTGAATATGAAAACATAAAGTATAACCTCTTAAGTTAAAGATATAAAAGGATTGATAAAACTAAATATATAAAATTCAACAAAACACATATTTTATCAAATAAAAAATATAAATAAAATCTTACAAATTATAAATATAAAAACATAGATATAAAGTATGAACATAAAGTTTAAAGTTATGACTTTATATTTTGTTTACATTTATTTAATTTTTTATATTTCATATAATTTAATTTATTTTAGTTTTATGTTTTATTTTTCTGTTTTATTTTAATTTATACTATTTTGACACTTTTTAATAGTTTAGGAGATGAATTGGGTTTAGGGACTTGTTTGAACATTTTATTTCCACGTCTGTAGTTTATGGGTGACGTGACGGGTAACCAGATGGTCACCCATAAAAATGAAATTTGAAACTTTTACCAAATTTAGAGCGGGAATAGGAGTTTTTTTTAATTCAAGGCCCAAATTGAGTAAACATGATAGAGGTACTTGAGCCTATTTGACCCTTTAGTCTAATTTTTCAACATATATAAAAAGAGACCCGGATATTTTTCTTTGATTGGTTTGAGTAGAGTCAGCATTATGTATAATAATATTGATCTTTAATTTGATAAGGGTTAGGATGTTTTTAAATGGATTGAAATTTTCTGATTTGGTCTGATCTAGTCTAGTCTCATCTGTTTAGGTCTAATTGATCTCATTTGAAAATTGAAATGGCGTATGATCTGGTCAATGTTTGTTTTATATGAAGTATATATTTTACAATTGTTAAAGCCCGGTATGCCTTGTCGAATATGTTTAAATGTGGTATTGTTTAATTTAATCTGATCTGAGACTGAAATGAATCCAATTAAAAATAGGAATATTATCAATTCAGGATCCGAAAGATAGATAAATTATCAATCCGGGATCTGAAAGATGAAATGTATCGATATAGGACCCGAATGATGGAAAACTATCAATTTGGGACCCGAATGATTGGAAATTATCAATCTATGACCTAAGTTGTCATGAACTTTATTATTTTTTAAAAAAATAAACATTGTATTACTTTTATTAAATTAAACTAATAAACTTTTGTGAAGAAAAGTTTATCAAAAACTAGCATTTGAATTAACGAAAAAAATGAAACAAATCAAAACCTATGAAATGTTAGGTCCTAGATTGATTGGAGAACTATACCGATACATTTCACCTTTGGGTCCTGGATTGATAGTTTATCTATCTTTCGGAGTTTCGGGTCTTGAATTGAGTCTGGTAGTTTAGATTAGATGATGGATTTGGTCTGTTTTAGGTTTAAGTCCTACGTACCTCAATTTTGGCATAATTGATGCGGTAGGATTCCCCTTTGGCTACCAACTTTTTGTCCATTTCAGCATATGCGTCTAGAAAGGCTGTGTAGACTATTTTCATATATTCTGGCAATTCGTTTACATGACTCTCATCTAATCTGCAAGCAAATATAAACCGAAGTTGGTTTACTATATCCCTGTAGATGAACATTATCTATACGTACGTGTCTGTCAGTGTGTATCTTCAAGTGATTAAAAAAATTAGGTAAAACGTCCAAATAGATTCTTCTACATTCTCAAATCCATCAGCTAAATACGCTTACTTTGACAAAACAATCAACCACTTTAATTTACTTGTTTTTAGTCGGGAGAATTTGACTTTGCACTCATTTTTTGAATGACATATATTGGAATTTGCATCCAACTTTCAACTCTATTTAGTATATAATCAATTGGCTTTACACCGTACCCCATTTGTTTGTAATTGTTTGGCTATGAGATGCAAACATTAATGATTCTAAACATGAGGTGCCAACTCCAATATAGTCCAAAAATGGGGTGTACCGTCAAATTTCTCCTTCTTAGCCATAGCTTCTATAGTAGTTGATCACTTTTTTTGAATATTTGGGAAGTTGCAAAGAATATCAAAAAAGATGTAAAAAATAAAATGGTGAAAAACTATTTTTTGTATCTTGGTATTATTTTGATATTCTACATTTGAATAAAAATATTTTCACTTGTATGTTTTGTACATTTTTTTTAATATTTTCACTTTTTTTATTATTTATTTATTATTCTTGGATTTTATATTTTATTTCTATTTTTTATTTTTTTACTAATATATAGTTTTAAATATTTTTAAATATGACTTCTTACAATCTTAACAATTTTCTTATTCTTTTTTAAAAGTCTTCTTTTAAAAGGTCAAAAACAAGTTAAGTGATTAGATTGTAAAGTAAGGATGTTTTCAATTGACTAAAATTTTCTGGTCTGATCTGGTCTGGTCTGTTTTAGTTTGGTTTGGTCTGGTCGGGTCTGTTTTGGTTTGATCTGATAAATGTCCTAATCATGTGTGATCAGATCATGTGTGATCTAATCTAATCTGGTCTGGAACAGAAACAGTTCAATTGAAAATGTCCTAAGCATGCTTATATGATTCTCATAAAGTAGGAGCCCAAGCAATGAATTTGAAAGTAGTAGTGTTTATTTGACTTTTCCCAAAAATTGAGACTTATTCATGATTAAACGAACCGTTGGAAAGCATGTGTGAATAACCGGAGCTCTTGAGGAGTTCCATAAACATCATATATGTCATCGAGGATTGAAGTCAGAGATATTATTTTAAGAAAAAAGTCTCTTGCAAAACCATATTGCGGTTCAAAGTACACTCCCAATGTCCACAAATAGCACTCTACCATTCTATCTCTAGCGAATGGCAGTTTTTCTGCTGCATCTAATTCTTTCCACCACCTGTATACAACGTAACAATGTATCAAACACGCAAAGTTATTGCGTCAAATCATTCGCTAAATTAATCGAGTCAGCAACATTAGTTTCCCGTACTAATATATGATCATGCATAATACTTTAGAGTCAAAATTGAATCACATATTTTTCATATTTCCACTAGACATAGCTCATCTATTTATTTCTACTTATTTGATACTTATAGTGTATATTATATTATTTCTACTTATTTATTTCTACTTATTTTTTATATTTCCACTAGACATAGCTCGTGTATTTATTTCTACTTATTTGATATATTATATTGTATATTATATTGATTAAAAGAGACATAAAAATTGCAAATCATACACATAAAAGAATAAATTAGAAATGATCACATATAAAACATGATAAAACAATACTCCCTAATAGAAGGGAGTAGCTAATAAGTAAATTTTTGGATAATCAAAAGTATTTTTTAAAGATGAAACATTGTAAAAAACTAAAATTAAAAAACCGGTCCAATACCGGTCCAGACCGGAAAAACTGGAATAATCCGGTCCAGCTGGTCACGGACCGGAATTATATAGGTTCGGTCTACGGTCCAGTTTTTTTTTTGATAATTCTGGTTCTGGTCCGGTCCGATCTGATCTTGGACCTGTGCTCAGCCCTAATCAAAGTTTCATAAATGATAAATTTTTAAAGGGCAGAGGGAGTAACATTTTAGGATGTTCTTACTTGGACTGTATCAATCTCACACCAGACCTGACCAAACTTAAACAGATCAGACTAGATTAGATTAGACCAGATCATACCAGACCAGATCAAACCTTCATAGTTATAAAATACACACAGACCAAACATTTATCAAACCAGACCAGACCAATCAGACCAGAATAGACTCAAACAGACCAGATCAGACCAGACCAGCAAATTTGAGTTAAAGTAAAACATCCTTATTTTATACGGCTCAAGATTGATTACCTACCTTGTAAGGCTGCCTAGCTCCTTCTGATGCTGTCTTTGCAACAAGTTGAAATCAAGTTTTGCAAATTCCAACAGGACAGCATCATGCGATTCATCAAGTTGGTAAATGGATATGTATTTTCTTGCATCTATCCTGGCTAATCTTTTACAGATGGGCTGTTCTAGTGCTTCACTAACTTGTGGTGATCTGAATGTAGGGTTTGTAAATAGGGTTTGTAGACGAGTAGTGGTAAATATGAGTGCTTCATCCAAAATCTTATCACCGTGAACTCTTACATGTGACGCCTCATACAAGCTTAACATTGCATCCACATTGTTGATCATGGATTCCTTGAATTTGCCATCACTTTCCAAAAAATATTCAAAAGCACCTATATAATATTCACAACCGATATTAATTCAGAATTCATATGACAATTTGAGTCCGTACCCCATAATTATTTCCCTTTTAAACCGTTACATTTCCTGTTTTAAACTGCTCGGATTCGCAAGCCAAATAAAAAACATATATACCCTCATTTTATTATTCATGATGTAAGGGAGTGACTGGGCATGGTGTTAGCATTTATAGTTATTTTATTGTATTTATTTTGCTTGTTGTCTTTTGTCTCGCACCAAAACTAGTGCGTTTGGGAGTTGGGTTTTGGAGGGGAGGGGAAGGTTAATGTGGACTTATGACCATCTTTTTCATGTTTGGGAGTTTAAAAAATTGGAGGGGATGGTTTTAGAGGGTTTTTGTAACCCTTCAAAACCCTCCAAATGCTTAATTTTTAAGTTCCTCCAATTTGGAGGGTTTTGGAGGATAATTAACAAGATGGTAATTTAAGCTAAATTAAAAATGAATATCAGCTCAATGATTTGAATTCGTCATATCTGTAGGTGATTTTAATTATAACTTTCAAAAACCCTCTTATTCCAATTTTATTACTCCCAAATACAAAGAAGGGCTTACTCACACACCCCTCCCTTTCCCCTCCAACAACATACTTCCAAAGTCTTCCCCTTCCCTCCAAACTCCCAAACATACCCTTAGGGTGTGTTTGGGAGTTGAGTTTTGGAGGGGAGGAGAAGGTTAATGGGGGTTTATAATCCTCCTTTTCATGTTTGGGAGTAAAAAAATTTGGAGGGGGTGGTTTTGGAGGGCTTTTGTAACCCTTCAAAACCCTCCAAATGCTTGATTTTTAAGTTCCCCCAATTTGGAGGATTTTGAAGGATAATTAACAAGATGATAATTTAAGCTAAATTAGAAATGAATATCAGCTCAATAATTTGAATTCGTCATATCTCAAAGTGATTTTAATTGTAATTCCTTCAAAAACCTTCTCCTTCCAATTTTATTACTCCCAAATACAAAGAAGAGTTTCCTCACCCTCCCCTCCCTTTCCCCTCAACCAACATACCTCCAAAGTCTTTCCCTTCCCTTCCCTTCAAACTCTCAAACATACCCTTAGGTGCTTTCCCTTCCTTTGTACCCTATAAATAGGGACTTCCACTCTCTCTTCTTTTAAGCTCACATTTTATGGTCTAATATTTATTCCATTAAATATCTATGTATGATTATATATATATAGGGGTAAGATCACATACAAACCATGCTTAACTTAATAACCTACAAACTCAATAATATGCAACACTTTGAGCTTCAATATGCAGTAAAATAATGTAAAGATGCACTCTTTGAATTTCAATATGCAATACAAATAATGTAAATACGAAACTGCTATTTTATGGCGTGAATATTATGTAACACTTTGAACTTCAATGTGCAATACAAATAATGTAAAGATGATTTGAATGGGGGGACCAGTTTGTATGTGATCTCATCCATGCATCTTTACATTATTTTTACTGCATATTGAAGTTTAAAGTGATGCATATTAATGAGTTTGTAGGTTAGTATTTTAAGCATGGTTTGTATTTGATCTCTTATCTATATATATATATATATATATATATATATATATATATATATATATATATATATATATATATATATATATATATATATAGTTCAAATGAAAAGTGGTCTTCCCGTGCAAAGTGCAAAGTTTTCACTTTTTCATGTTACGCTTGCACTTTTTGTTGTTTGCATTCCACTTTTTGGCCATTTTGATTTTGGCCAAATTCGGCCAAAATGACGGTGGCATTTTTGTAAATAAACCAATTTTTTTGAGCTATCGCGAAAAAGTGAAACGAAAGCAAGAAAAAGTGCAAGCGAAACATGAAAAAGTGTAAACTTTTCACTTTGCACGTTAAGACCTCTTTTTATTTGAACCATCCCCTATATATGTGTGTGTGTGTGTGTGTGTGTGTCATGTAACACATGGTACTTAGGAATGAATGAAAAACTTTTTTGATTAGTTATTTTTTTGTTAATTTTCCGGTCTTGGTCTAAATTGAAAAAGATTAGGACCAAGGCTTGTCCCATATCATTAATTCATAATTCGAAACGTTATTACTAATTGGATTGAGATCGGGATAACTTTAATCTAAGACTGTGCCCGCCCCAACTCCTTTCACGGCATAAACTACGACCGTGCATTAACTCCTTGTATGTCAATATATTGTACCATTAACTTACGAATACTTTAGCACGCATTTCTCCCCTTTTAAATATTTCAACATGTACATAACTCAAACAAATTAAGAATTATTATTGGGATCCATTCTTAATTCGAGAAGTTTTGGAAAATTCTAAAGCTTTCTAGAGGAATGTGGAATTTTCTAGAATGTTTTGGAGAACTCAAGAGAAGTGTAGAAGCTTTTGGAAGAATGTGGAACCCTTTCGAATATTTTATAAATGTGCAGAACCTTCCAGAATCTTATAGAAGAAGAGTATGGAAAAATATGGATATGAGTAGAGACTCCTAGAGTGTACGTGTGGAGCATTCTGGAGAATCTATCTCCAATGTTGGATACAAACAATCATCAACATTCATGTAAGGCTGATAGATCTTCCAACTCAGGTCTCCGGCCACACGAACTCAAAGGTTCTGAAACATCTCACAACCACCACAAAAGAACCTACCGGACTGGGAACCACCACCAAGGTACCAAAACCCAAACCCCAAACCCAGCTACCCTCTCAAACCTCACCCTAGAATTCTCAGAGCGCGCGCACACACACACACACGAAGGAGGTGAAGAGAGGAGCGGAAGAAGGAGAAAGGCTAGAGAGAAGCCAGACCCTCTCTCTCTAAATAGAAGGCTCTAGAACTAGGGTTACACATATGCGGCTCACTCTTCCCGGCAGAGAGACAGGTCAAAGATTAAATAGGCGGGTCATGGAAAGCCCAACAATGTAAGTAGGTCACAAAGAGTAAAGGGGCCGAACACAAGGGATGGATCAAGCAAGTAGGTAAATGGGCTGGGTGGTAACCAAATGATAAAGGTCCAAGTCCCGGGTAAATTGGAGAAGAAGGCCAAGGCCCATAAAGCCAATACCTCTCACATTCTCCACCCTATTGGTCCTATGTGGTGTAGAGCAAAAATGCGGCATGGAAAAGACTCATCATCGCTGGTTGCCCAAGGCATCCAAGGATATCTTAGGCCAACAATTGGAGGTATCCAAAAGACACTCCCTGGGTTACACAGGACCCAGAAACACAAATTGAAAAGTATGATGCACACTTTCCTGATCCAGAAGGATCAAAGGGACAAACCGGAAGCCCAGAGAACACCATGTTCTCAGAGCAAAGTCCAGAAGTGCAAACAACACTCCATGGACCTAACCACCTGCAAAAACAAACAATATCTAACCACAATCCAGATTTAATGTTCATTTACAAGAAAGTAACTTCTCAACAGAGAGACACTTTGTCCCCATATCAGCAAGGTTGAACTCTGATGGTATCTTCTCCAGCATGATATTAATAATGTAATAATTAGGGATTACTTTGTAATATTCCATAACTCTGTATTATTATAAATACAAGGCTAAGGCACCCAATAGGGCAACCATTATTCTCCCAATTATAATTTCGTATATGGTATCAGTCGCCTAGGTTATTTGTTTCCGTCTCTCACACATGGCCGACGCCACCAGCAACGTCGCCTCCCAACCGGCGCCCTCCACACAGGTGCGGCCACAATTCTCTTGCCTTCCATTCTCTCAGGCGCCCATTGTCCGGGTGCAGCCCTCGACCAGTGTCGTTCCACAGATGTCTGGCACGACCTTCTCCCTTCACTCCGGTTCGAGTAGTGCGACTCCATCCCCAGGACAGTCGCGTATGACGGACGAATCACAGCCGACATGGTCTCCCCTTGCTTTATCTCTCCGTCAACGGCTTGGTGACTCACATCACGTTGATCAATATCGCTTGTTTGGCATGCCGGCCCCGTTCACATGGACACCGACGGCAACCCTACCTCCGCCGCCAATCCTGACCTCAGTCCCTGACATCGGTCCCTCCTCGCTGCCATACGCTGGTCCGACCTTCATCACACAGACAGCTCCTCCATCTCTGCCGCATGTGTCCATCTCGGTTGACTCGGGTAATGTTCCCCCTACAACTTTTTTATCTACTTTAGCATCACAATTGGCGTTCTCTACGCCAAATGTGACCAATAATGTTACCACCCGATTGTCCGCTGTTGAGGATTGCTTACCATGGTGAACCCAATTTGAGTCTTTCCTCGTATCCCAAAGCCTTCTTGGGATAGTGGACGGATCAATTTGGGTCTCAACCACCATGGATCCAGATTATCATCATTGGTTGAAGATAGACCAAACGGTTAGGTCTTGGATTTTTGCTACTCTTGCTAGAGATATTTTGATGGAGGTATATGATCTAAAATTTTCTCATCTCATTTGGGCACGTCTTGACACCCGTTTTATGTCTGCCTGTTTTGCTCGGTCTGTTGAACTTAAACGTTCGTTGTCCCATATTAAAAAGAAAGAGTCACAAAACATGGATCAATATTTGCTGGAAATTAAACTGATGGTTGATGCACTTGCTATGATTAATTCTCCTGTTAGTAATCGTGAGTTGAAGGAATATACTATATTGGGTTTGGGCCATGAATATGAATCCCTTATCAACACCATTTCATATTTTCGTGGGAATGCTACACTTGAGTCTCTTCGGCCCATTCTTCAAGCGCAGGAGCAAAGGAATGCTACCGTTTCGTCCCAAGATGCTTCCACGGTGCACCAGGCTTTGGCAACGGCTCCGGCACCACAGGGCCGAGGGTCTGCTCCTCGTGGATATGGTGCAGGGGCACCTCGAGGACACGGTGGTTGAGGCAACCAAGGGTGACGACCTCGGGGTGGTCGTGGACGCGGCGGCCGATGCTATCATCCGCAGTATCAGCAATTCTTTGGGGGTTATCTGTTATATGGGGCACCCTACGGGCAGCCGGCTCCCCCACGTGGACCTCCATATTCTAGCAGCACAGGTTCGGTACTTGGTAATGTTAGTTCTGGTTATGGTTTTACTAATCACTTTCCTACTTGTGTTACTCGTAATGTTAGTGCAGGTTTTCCTTCTGCTGAGAAATCCTATCCATCTTCTGCTCCACCTGTTGTCTGTCAGCTGTGTTTCTCTCCAGGTCATTCCGCACTTAACTGCTCCCGCTTTACTACTCAAAATACTTCTGCTCTTGCGTCTCTTCCCTCTGGTGAGACGCGTGATTCGGTCTGGTATCCTGATTCTGGGGCTTCCACACACATGACTCCTCATGAAGGTATTTTATCTTCTAAATTTCCTTATACTGGCCCGAATCAAGTATGTGTTGCTAATGGTACAAATATACCTATTTCTAATATTGGTCACGTTAAATTAATCACATCTAACCGCCCTCTACATCTAAAAACCTGTTTATCATGTCCCACACATTAAATACAATTTACTTTCTATACAAAGTAATCCCTAATTATTACATTATTAGAGAAATTATATTTTCCTATATGGTATCAGTCGCCTAGGTTATTTTTTAACGTCTCTCACCCATGGCCCAAAATAAAAATGCCAATATCTGCCAGAAGTGATCTGATGAAGAGTGCATCCTGAACAATATAAGCAATGGCCATGTATTCGGCCTCAGTAGAGGATTTGGACACTGTGGGCTGTTTCTTGGAGCGCCATGAAATCAAATTGGAGCCCAGAAACACCGCATAGCACGTAGTAGATCGTGAGCTTTCTTGACATCCTGCCCAATCTGCATCAGAGTAGGTCGTAACCATAGAGATATTTTTATCAGCCCGTAACCAAACACCATGAGTGCTCGTGCCCTGCAAATACCGGTAAATCCTCTTAACGGCCAAAAGGTGAGTTGTACGTGGAGCATGCATAAACTGGGACACAAGGTGTATAGCATAAGTAATATTATGTCTAGTAATGGTGAGATACTGAAGAGCACCTACCATACTACGATACTCAATAATGTCAGATAAAAGTTCCCCATTTGTGAGAGACAAAGTAGTGCGTGAAGGTAGGGGGTACGAACAGGCTTTACTGTATGAAGGTGAAAATGACGTAAGAGATCAGATATATATTTAGCCTGAGATAAGAACAAACCCGTAGGTGTGCGTTTAGCCTGAATACCCAAAAAATAATGAACCTCCCCCAAATCCTTCATCGCAAATTGATGAGAGAGTGTGGTTATAACAGAGGAAACAAATGAAGCAGAAGAGTCGGTAATAAGAATATCATCTACATATAAAAGAATATACACCACCTGAGATGCAGTACGATAAGTGAACATGGAGGAGTCAGACGTGCTATGTGTAAAACCACGACTCAACAAAAAACCACTGAAACGATGAAACCAAGCTCTTGGAGCTTGTTTCAAGCCATAAAGAGCCTTACGAAGACGACACACATGATTAGGATAGGAAGGATGAACAAAGCTCTGAGGTTGGTGCATATACACCTCCTCAGTCAAAACACCATGCAAAAATGCATTTTTCACATATAACTGATGAACAGACCAGCCCAAAGAAGTGGCTACAGATAAAACAAGACGAACCGTAGTCGGTTTAACAACTGGACTAAAAGTTTCAGTAAAGTCAACACCAGTCTGTTCGTTAAAACCTTGAGCAACTAAACGGGCTTTGTGCCACTCAACAGACCCATCAGAAAAATATTTTGTCTTATAAATCCACTTACAACCAACCACATTTTTAGTAGGGTCCCAAGGTACCAAATCCCAAGTCTTATTTTTAATCAAAGCATTAAATTCATCCACCATGGCAGCCCACAAAATAAAACGTTTATTTGCCTGTGTAAAACATGTAGGATCATCCGGGGGAGATAAAGCACTTAAAGTAAAAATATTTTTGGGTTTAAAAATACCATCCTTGGCGCGAGTACGCATTGGATGAATATTGATGGGTGGTGGAGGGAGGGAGAGAGCTGCTGGGGATGATGGTGGAGACGGAGAGCTGCGGTCACTGGTTTGGGAGGGAGGTGGGGTGGCAGTGCGGAGTGCAGGGTTGCTGCGGTCACTGGTTTGGGAGGGTTGGTTAGTGGTCATCGGGGAGGTAGGCCTGGTCGATGGGGAACTGGGTGTGGTGGCAGACGGTGTATGATGTGGGGAGTGCGGTGTTGAGGGTAGTGGGAGGGCTGGTTGGACAGCGGTTGTCGTCGGGTGATCGGAGACCGACGAGGAAAGCCAAGCTGAGGGCAAGGTAGATGGGGCAGAAGAAGAAGTAGTCACCAAGGAGGGATAAGGAAACATATTTTCATGGAAAAGAACATCCCGTCTAACATACACCCGGCCCGTGGAAGGAGAGAGGCATCTATACCCTTTATATCGAGGCGCATATCCAAGAAAGACACAGTGCGTAGAACGAGGTGAGAGCTTGTTGTTGGAGGCAGCAATAAAATTAGGAAAACAAGAACATCCAATCATGAGTAAAAACAGGAACTAGTAATTAATTTATTCTGCCCAAGAGTACAAAGAAATCTATCACCACAATGTCCTAGACGCTTGTACAAAGAACTCCATCACCACAGTGACCGCAGATCTCCGTCTCCACCATCACCCAAGAGTACAAAAATATTTTAACTTTAAGTGCTTTATCTCCTCCGGATGATCCTACATGTTTAACACAGGCAAATAAAAGTTTTATTTGGCGGGCTGCCATGGCGGATGAATTTAATGCTTTGATTAATAATAAGACTTGGGACTTGGTGCCTTGAGACCCTACTAAAAATGTGGTTGGTTGTAAGTGGATTTATAAGACAAAATATCTTTCTGATGGGTCTGTTGAGCGGCATAAAGCCCGTTTAGTTGCTCAAGGTTTTAATCAACAGGCTGGTGTTGACTTTACTGAAACTTTTAGTCTTGTTGTTAAACCGACTACGGTTCGTCTTGTTTTATCTGTAGCCACTTCTTTGGGCTGGTCTGTTCGTCAGTTAGATGTGAAAAATGCATTTTTGCATGGTGTTTTGACTGAGGAGGTGTATATGCGCCAACCTCAGGGCTTTGTTCATCCTTCCTATCCTAATCATGTGTGTCGTCTTCGTAAGGCTCTTTATGGCTTGAAACAAGCTCCAAGAACTTGGTTTCATCGTTTCAGTGGTTTTTTGTTGAGTCGTGGTTTTACACAGAGCAAGTCTGACTCCTCCATGTTCACTTATCGTACTGCGTCTCAGGTGATGTATATTCTTTTATATGTAGATGATATTCTTATTATCGGCTCTTTTGCTTCATTTGTTTCCTCTGTTATAACCACACTCTCTCGTCAATTTGCGATGAAGGATTTGGGGGAGGTTCATTATTTTTCAGGTATTCAGGCTAAAGGCACACCTACGGGTTTGTTCTTATCTCAGGCTAAATATATATCTGATCTCTTACGTCGTTTTCACCTTCATACAGTAAAGCCTGTTCGTACCTCCCTACCTTCACGCACTACTTTGTCTCTCACAAATGGGGAACTTTTATCTGACATTACTGAGTATCGTAGTATGGTAGGTGCTCTAGAGTATCTCACCCTTACTAGACCTGATATCATCTTAATGTGATATTAAGAGGATTTACAGGTATTTGCAATGCATGAGCACTCATGGTCTTTGGTTACGGGCTGATAAAAATATCTCTGTGGTTACGGCCTACGCTTATGCAGATTGGGCAGGATGTCCAGACAGCTCACGTTCTACTACGGGTTATGCGGTGTTTCTGGGCTCCAATTTGATTTCATGGCGCTCCAAGAAACAGCCCACACTGTCCAAATCCTCTACTGAGGACGAATACAGGGCCATTGCTTATACCGTTCAGGATACACTCTTCATCAGATCACTTCTGGCAGATACGGGCATTTTTATTTCGGCCCCAGTACAGCTTCTTTGTGATAATGTCTCAGCTTCTTACTTGGCGGTTAATCCCATTCAGCATGACAGGAGTAAACACATTAAGATTGACTATCATTTTGTTCGTGAACGAGTAACACATGGAGATCTTGTGGTGAAGCATATTCCTACCCAGTTACAGTTGGCGGATATCTTCACCAAGAACTTGTCCAGTCAGTGTTTTGAGTTTTTACATTCCAATTTGCACGTGATTTCCCCTGCACAAATTGGGGGGGTGTAATAATGTAATAATTAGGGATTGCTTTGTAATATTCCATAACTCTGTTTTATTATAAATACAAGGCTAAGACACCCAATAGGGCAAGCCATTATTCTCCCAATTATATTTTCGTATAGATATCACCTGTCTCCACAATTTCTCGAATGACATGGAACCTGACATCAATGTGCTTGGTCCTGTCATGAAACACAGGGTTCTTGCAAAGCTGTATGGCAGAGTGACTGTCTGAGAAAACTGTAGATCTTTGTTTAAGAAAACCTAAATCACTGACAAGCCTTTTAAGCCAAATAGCCTCCTTAAAGGCTTCAGTGGCAGCAACATACTCAGACTCAGTAGTAGACAAGGCAACAATGGGTTGCAACTTGGACTTCCAACTAATTATACAGGATCCACACAAAGTAAACACATTATCAAAACTCTAGGCCATTATCAGTTCTAAGGCTTTAACCTTAAGATGAGACTGGGTTTCAACTAGGGTTTTCCACTCCCTAAACTTCTCTACAACATCAGACTTATTCTGTAAGAGACAAACCCAAACTTTCCTAGAGAAATCATCTATAATAGAAATCATCTAGCAACTTGATAATTATGCAAATCAGGTATATCATGTTCCATAAAATCATGTTGTTCAGAATTATCATGTAAATCAGAATCATGAGAAGACTCCACCCCACTAGTAGGGGTGGTACCATAGAGGTTAGCATCAGAATCATTAACATTGTTAAACAATGGAATGGTAGCAGCGGGAGTAGACTCCACCTCAGACTGAACACTCTCAGAACTTAGTTTTGTGGTCGGACTAGACAGACAGGGAAATTCATATTCATTGAAGATTACATCCCTACTGATCACTACCTTAAAACCCACCTGGTTTCTATCTCACAGCCTATAACCTTTTACCCCCTCAGGATACCCTAGAAAGACACACTTCTTAGACATAGGATCTAGCTTATCCAGCTGCTGATGAACATAGGCGGTACAATCAAACACTCTAAGGTTGGACAAGTTTAGGGGCTTTCCAGAGTAAACTGACTCGGGGCACTTTCCTCCTTGAGGAACGGTGGGGGACCTATTTACCAAATAGGCAACAGTGTTAACTGCTTCACCCCAGAATTGCTGAGACAGACCAGAGGTGGCAAGGAGACTTCTTACTTTATTAAGCAAGGTTATATTCATACGCTCAGCTACACCATTCTGCTGGGGAGTATAGGGCACATTATTGTGCCTTTTTATTCCCCAGTCAACACACAATAGATTCATCTCCTTATTACAGAACTCTAGGCCATTATCAGTTCTAAGGGCTTTAATCTTAAGATCAGACTGGGTTTCAACTAGGGTTTTCCACTCCCTAAACTTCTCTACAACATCAGACTTATTCTGTAAGAGACAAACCCAAACTGTCCTAGAGAAATCATCTATAATAGACATGAAATATCTCTTACCACCATGGGTAGAGATACTGGCAGGGCCCCAGACATCAGCATGAACATACTCTAAGGCAGAGGTACACTTGGACAAGTTTGGATAGAAGGAACTAGGGAAACTGACCCTATGCTACTTACCAAGCACACATGCTTCACAGAAAGGCACAGAAGACACACAATCTTTATCAAAATAACCAGATTTGTGCATGATTTCTAGACCCTTATTACTCATGTGACCTAACCTATTATGCCACAACACAGAGCTATTAGGACAAACAGCATTAGCAGAATTAGAGAATGGAACAGCATGGCACACATACAACTTATTCACCTTCAAAGATTTGAACATAACCAAGGAATTTTTCAAAACCTACATGTAACCATTACCACATTTTCCCTCTAACCCACTATCCTCAAAATCAGCAACTGAAAACAGATTATGACACAGATCTGGAATATGCCTCACATTTTTCACAGTGTACACAGTCCCCTTATCAAACTTCAAACATATGCTCCCCATCCCATGCACTTTGCATTTCTTACTACCAGCTAGAGACACATATCCATCATCACAAAGATCATAGGAAGAAAATAAGGATTTAAAAGGAGTCATATGATAAGTGCAATCAGAGTCAATAAGGCATTCATTTTCAGTTAAGCCACTTAGCACAGAGTTTGCAAAGTCATAGACCATAAACACATCATCATGTATATCATTAGAGACAAAAGAGTTGTCCTGGTCAGACTTTTTAGGACTGGAACGGTCCTATATGAAATGGTCAGACTTACCACAATTGTAACAGACCCTTTTCATAGACTTACCTCTCTTCTTACTAGGCTTCTGACTATTCTTATATTGATTTTCCTTCTTGGAGTTCTTAGATCTATTCTTAGACCTACCCCTCACAAACAAGGCCTCACCAGAATCACCAGACTGATTGCAATGATCCCTATTTTGTTTCAAATCAAGTTCTCTACTTTTAAGCCATTAACCACAATACCTAAAGTAACATCATCTCTACCATACTTGATGGCAGATTTGACATCACTATAAGAATCAGGAATATCATTGAGCAAAATAATTGGGGTGTAGTCATCAATATGCTTATCACCAGCCTGTTTGATGTTTTAAACAAGTTTGTTAAAAATATCCAAATTTTCATCTATATCCTAAGTAAGGTCAAGCCTGAACCGGAAAAATTTTCAAGTAAAAATAGTTTGCCTGGTAAGGAGGTATCAGTATACAGACTATCAAGTTTTTCCCACAAATCTTTTGCAGAGTCAAGTATACCAACTTTCCTTAACACAGAGTCAGAAAGATTTAAGTAAATTGTTGAACAGTCAGTTTCATTCATTTGAAGTTGTTTAGCCTCATTTTCAGTTTCTAAAAACTTGCCAGTGACAGCTCTAAAAACTTTTTGTTGAATTAAAACACATTTAATCTTTTGCTTCCAGATATCAAAATCGGTTTTCCCATTAAAGGTCAACATCCCATATCAAACTTTGTGAAGCATATTCCTACCCAGTTACAGTTGGCGGATATCTTCACCGAGAACTTATCTAGTCAGCGTTTTGAGTTTTTACGTTCCAATTTGCACGTCATTTCCCCTGCACAAATTGAGGGGTTGTAATAATGTAATAATTAGGGATTGCTTTGTAATATTCCATAACTCTGTTTTATTATAAATACAATGCTAAGGCACCCAATAGGGCAAGCCATTATTCTCCCAATTATATTTTCGTATAGATATCACCTGCCTCCACAATTTCTCGAATGACATGGAACCTGACATCAATGTGCTTGGTCCTGTCATGAAACACAGGGTTCTTGCAAAGCTGTATGGCAGACTGACTGTCTGAGAAAACTGTAAGTCTTTGTTTAAGAAAACCTGAATCACTGACAAGCCTTTTAAGCCAAATAGCTTCCTTAAAGGCTTCAGTGGCAGCAACATACTCAGACTCAGTAGTGCACAAGGCAATAATGGGTTGCAACTGGGACTTTCAACTAATACAGGTTCCATACAAAGTAAACACATAAGAAGTGGATTTCCTATTATCCCTATCATTAGCATAGTTAGAATGCACATATCCACGTAACACAGTACCATCAGAACACTTAGCAAAAAACAAACCATGATTCACAGTTGATTTAAGGTATCTCAAAAGCCATTTCAGAGCATTCCAGTGAGGCATACCAGGATTTGACATATATTGACTCAAGCAACTTATAGAATAAGCAATGTGAGGCCTAGTACTGACCATAAGATACATAACAGATCCTATAGCACTGGAATAAGGAACATATTTCATATCACTTATTTCAGAATCAGTCTTGAGGGACTGATCCTTACATAGCACAAAATGTGATGCTAAAGGAACATTCACATGGGAAGCAGATTGCATGTTGAATTTACTCAAAACCTTCTCTACATAAGAAACTTGGTTTAACAAAAGAGTAGACATGCTTCTATCCCTATTGATATTGATGCCTAGGATCATCTTAGCATCCCATAGGTTTTTCATTGAAAAGTTTTCACAGAGACACTTTTGCACATGAACAATGGAATCAAGATTAGGATTGATAATTAACATATCATCCACATAAAGTGATAAGAATACTGGCACAGATGAGGTATCCTTATAATATGAGCAATGATCACAAGCAGACTTAACAAATTTCATAGATTTCATGCATTGATCAAACTTAATATTCCATTGCCTAGGAGACTGCTTGAGACCATATAAAGCCTTCCTTAGCAAACACACATAATCACTTTTCTTGGGATCCACAAACCCCTCAGGTTGGGTCATATAGATCTTTTTATCAAGATCACCATGTAGAAAAGCAGTGGTCACACCCATTTGTTTCATTTCCCAATTAAAGTGAGCAACTAAAGCAAGCATGATCCTAACAGTAGTAAACTTAACCACAGGAGAAAAAATTTCAGCATAATCTACCCCCTCTTTTTGAGTAAACTCCTTAGCCACTAACCTAGCCTTAAATCTCACACTTTGAGGTTCTTCCTTGAACTTAAAGAACCACTTTCATTCAACAACAGAACAATTGGGAGGTCTAGGGACCAATGTCCAAATTTTGTTAAGTCTAAGAGACTCCATCTTACTATTCATGGCATCAAGCTACTTCTGGGACTCCTTAGAAGTAAGGGCTTCCTTATGGGTTTTGGGCTCATTTAACTCAAGGGTCTCAAACACAGAGTAAGCAAATCTGGAGGTATCATGCACATGAAAAGCATAATCAGACATAGAATCAAACACCTTCTTAAGAGTCCTTCTACTCCTATCTCTAACAACTTGATAGTTATGCAAATCAGGTATATCATGCTCCATAGAATCATGTTGTTCAGAATTATCATGTAAATCAAAATCATGAGAAGACTCCACCCCACTAGAAGGGGTAGTACCATGCAGGTTAGCATCGGAATCATTAACATTGTTAAACAATGGAATGGTAGCAGCGGGAGTAGACTCCACCTCAGACTGAACACTCTCAGAACTTAGTTTTGTGGTAGGACTAGACAGACAGGGAAATTCATATTCATTGAAGATTACATCCCTACTGATCACTACCTTAAAACCCACCTGGTTTCTATCCCACAGCCTATAACCTTTTACCCCCTCAGGATACCCTAGAAAGACACACTTCTTAGACCTAGGATCTAGCTTATCCAGCTGCTGATGAACATAGGCGGTACAATCAAACACTCTAAGGTTGGACAAGTTTAGGGGCTTTTATTTCCAGAGTAAACTGACTCGGGGCACTTTCCTCCTAGAGGAACAAAGGGGGACCTATTTACCAAATAGGCAGCAGTGTTAACTGCTTCACCCCAGAATTGCTTAGACAGACCAGAGGTGGGAAGGAGACTTTTTACTTTATTAAACAAGGTTCTATTCATATGCTCAGCTACACCATTCTGCTGGGGAGTATAGGGCACAGTATTGTGCCTTTTTATTCCCTAGTCAACACACAATTGATTTATCTCCTTATTACAGAACTCTAGGTCATTATCAGTTCTAAGGGCTTTAATCTTAAGATCAGACTGGGTTTCAACTAGGGTTTTCCACTCCATAAACTTCTCTACAGCATCAGACTTATTCTGTAAGAGACAAAACCAAACTTTCCTAGAGAAATCATCTATAATAGACATGAAATATCTCTTACCACCATGGGTAGAGATACTTGCAGGGCCCCAGACATCAGCATGAACATACTCTAAGGCAGAGGTACACTTAGACAGGTTTGGATAGGAGGAACTAGGGAAAATGACCCTATGCTGCTTACCAAGAACACATGTTTCACAGAAAGGCACAGAAGACACACAATCTTTACCAAAATAACCAGATTTATGCATGATTTCTAGACCCTTATTACTCATGTGACCTAGCCTACTATGCCACAACACAGAGCTATCAGGACAAACAGCATTAGCAGAATCAGAGAATGGAACAGCATGTCACACATACAAATTATTCACCTTCAAAGCTTTGAACATAACCAAGGAATTTTTCAAAACCTTCATCTAACCATTACCCCATTTTCCCTCTAACTCACTATCCTCAAAAGCAGCAACTGAAAACAGATTATGACACAGATCTGGAACATGCTTCACATTTTTCACAGTGTACACTGTCCCATTATCAAACTTCAAACATATGCTCCTCATCCCATGCACTTTGCATTTCTTACTATCAGCTCGAGACACATAGCCATCATCACAAAGATCATAGGAAGAACATAAGGATTTAAAAGGAGTCATATGATAAGTGCAACCAGAGTCAATAAGACATTCATTTTCAGTTAAGCCACTTAGCACAGAGTTTGCAAAGTCATAGACCATAAACACATTATCATGTATATCATTAGAGACAGCAGAGTTGGCCTGGTCAGACTTTTTAGGACTGGGACAGTCCTTTATGAAATGGTCAGACTTACCACAATTGTAACAGACCCTTTTCTTAGACTTACCTCTCTTCTTACTAGGCTTCTGACTATTCTTATATTGATTTTCCTTCTTGGAGTTCTTAGATCTATTCTTAGACCTACCCCTCACAAAAAAGGCCTCACTAGAATCACCAGATTGATTGCCATGACCTCTATTTTGTTTCAAATCAAGTTCTCTACTTTTTAAGCCATTAACCACAATATCTAAAGTAACATCATCTCTACCATACTTGATGGCAGATTTGACATCACTATAAGAATCAGGAATATCATTGAGCAAAATAATTGGGGTGTAGTCATCAATATGCTTGTCACCAGCGTGTTTGATGTTTTGAACAAGTTTTTTAAAAATATCCAAATTTTCATCTATATCCTTCGTAAGGTCAAGCCTGAACCGGAAAAATTTTTCAAGTAAAAATAGTTTGCCTGGTAAGGAGGTATCAGTATACAGACTATCAAGTTTTTCCCACAAATCTTTTGTAGAGTCAAGTATACCAACTTTCCTTAACACGGAGTCAGAAAGATTTAAGTAAATTGTTGAACAGTGAGTTTCATTCATTTCAAGTTGTTTAGCCTCATTTTCAGTTTCTAAAAACTTCCCAGTGACAGCTCTGAAAACTTTTTGTTGAATTAAAAGACATTTAATCTTTTGCTTTCAGATATCAAAATCGGTTTTCCCATTAAAGGTCAACATTCCATATCGATTAGCAGCCATGGCAAAATACACAGAAACCTAAGAGATGCCACACAGACAAATCAAGTGAAAACCCTAGAGTAGGTCAGGTAGCGGACTAGAGGACCACGCAGTTCTGAAGCCACTCTGGTGGCTGGCAGGGTATCCCCTAGCCCTAACACCACGCGCCTTCACTAATCAGAGAGAATCACTTAGGTTATCCATAGATAGACAGACAACTGAGGAACGAGAAACAATACTAAAAAAGAACAAACTCACAGAATACAAAAAGGTGCAAGAACAAAAAAGAAACCAGCCCCAACCCACTACCCCAAACACACAGAGAGACAGTCAAGAACACAAACCAATCACGAATCTGAACATGCAACATGAAGATTAACACATGCAAAGGAGAGATTCGGCCGACATACCTGAGGTGATGGCGGTCGGGATAAAATCAACTCACGACCGCGCGGGGAAAGGGGGAGTAAAGTAAACCAAATCCGGAGGCACCTGATGCACCTAGGGTGTTTCAAGCCAATTTACCTGAGCGGATATCCAGTGGGATTATCCGACTTACCATGCACGAAGAGGAGGGAGCCGATGTCGTCAGAGGTGAGTAGCTGTTGGGTTTCCGGTGGAGCTTTCCGTCGAGAGACGGCGAGAACCAAGCTCTGATACCACTGTAAGGCTGATAGATCTTCCAGCTCAGGTCTCCAGCCACATGAACCCAAAGGTTCTGAAACAACTCACAACCACTACAAAAGAACCTACCGGACCGGGAACCACCACCAAGGTACCAGAACCGCAACCCCAAACCCAGCTACACTCTCAAACCTCACCCTAGAACTTTCAGAGCGCACACACACACGAAGGAGGTGAAGAGAGGAGCGGAAGAAGGAGAAAGGCTAGAGAGAAGATAGACCCTCTCTCTAAACAAAAGGCTCTAGAACTAGGGTTACACATATGCGGCTCACTCTTCCCAGCAGAGAGACAGGTCAAAGATTAAATAGGCGGGTCAGGGAAAGCCCAACAAGGTAAGTAGGTCACAAAGAGTAAAGGGGCCGAACACAAGGGATGGATCTGGTAAGGAGGTAAATGGGCTGGGTGGTAACCAAATGGTAAAGCCCCAAGTGCCGGATAAATTGGAAAAGAAGGCCAAGGCCCATAGGGCCAATACCTCTCACAATTCATTTTGAATGTGGTGTAGTATGCAGGGACGGAGTCAGGATTTAGTTGTTGGAGGGGGGGCAAGAAGCAACAAAAACAATAAACAGAAAATTCTCTAAATAAGACAAAAACAAAAATAAAGTTCATAAATAGGATTATCATTGTTTTATTTTCGCAATAGGACATATTCACTCCTATTTTGGAAAACTTTAATCACATTATTTTTAATAGGAATAAATAAGATCTATTTGGGAAGCAACACAGATTATGTCCTATTTTAATCATATATATGTAATTATTGCATAAGGAATGATTCTATCAAAAGTACCTGACGGGATTCGCCTTCCGACCGGCTAAGTTTGAGGTGCTTCCGGATTGATTTTTTGATGGAATTTTGTGAGAATGTTTTTCATGATGTGCAGATTTTACACCAAATTTCAGTTTAAAATTCAATCGCGAAGTCACTTAAATAAATTATTGAAAAGCAGTGTGCCAAAACATATTTAAAAGATGCAGTGTTTTTTCATTAACCTCCCATTGAATTATAAGTTGAAGTTTGGTGGACATAATCTACTCTTTATCGAAAACATTCTAACAAAATTTCATCAAAAAAATCTACCCGAAAGCATTTCAGCCTCTATGAGATAGTTCTGACCTAATCTTTTCAGATTATTTCATATTTAACATTAGTATTACTAAAAAAATAAAAAAGTTGGGGGGCCTTGCCATACATGTACCTCCGTCCTTGGTAGTATGGATAGGGGTAGGAGGCTTGATAAGTCCCTATCTATCTTCAAGTTTGAATGAGCCACTGTAGAATGAATCAAGTTTGTAAACACATTTATGTAATTCTACAATTCTTTTGTATGATGGAAGAATCTACATATTCAATAATTGTACTGTGTCCTCCCATTATGAGCTTTAATAATATGCTATTACACACACATTGACACATACACATACTAACACACTTACCGGTAGGTGCATGATACGCTTCTTGTCTAAGTAGTCGAAAGCGAAGAGAAATGGCATAAAGATCATCCGCCTCTATGTCCTTGGCGTTAAGGTCATCGTTGACCTCAAATATTTCTTGCAGGATTGCTCTAACCTCCTTTTCGAAATGATAACTCACTCCTAACCGTTGGACGTTGTTAATCAGTTCTAGTTTCTGCAATGAAATGTGGGGATCTTCAACAAGCATGTTCCTCACCTTTTGCTTTAGTTGTTCATGATCTTCTTGCAATTCTCTGGTCTTTTTGTCCTGCATATATACTATAAACTTCAATTCACCTTTCGTTTTCCTTTTACATACCGAAAGGTTTTTTGGAATAGTTTTTAACTTGTACGTAAAGAGTTACTCCCTCCGTTCCTAAATAAACTTCCAACTTTCCTTTTTCGTCCGTTCCAATTAAAACTTCCACTTTCCCTTTTTGGTAAAGAATTTGTGGTTCACAACATTTCTTACACATTTCTCTCTCCTCTGCACAACTCTCCACCACACAATATCCACTATCTTAAACTTTGTGTCAAACCCATTTGGAAGTTAAAATGGGCACGGAGGTAGTATTATTTGTTGAAAATTTACTGAGAAATATGACTCAATTGTACAATAGTATCTTTGATATTATTATTTCAAATGTTGAGAGGATACATTAATATAATATTAAAAAAGATAATTACTACTCGTATAATTTATGTTATAGTAATGATTAAAAAGGTAACTCAAGTTAGAAATAATGTTTGTAATGCTATATTACTATCGGACAAAACTAACAATTTAACATCTGTGTTCTTTAACTGTAAATAAAGTCAGGTAGATATATAACCATTTGTAGAGAAGAAAATGATAGGAAGAAGTCTCCCCAAATGCTGGGATGATAATTGGCAGAACGGCGTGGAGCTTCATGCAACTGTGTTTTTTCATCAAGGCCGGTAAAAAATGGTGGTATATTATTGGCAGCCATTCTTTTGTTGGGGAGAGGACTAGAGGCCAGAGAGAAACCAATTCAGATCAAAAATTAAAAGAAAGACTGAATATATATGTTAAAGATCAGAGAGGGTTTTTCTTACATGCAATCTACTCCTTTGATCAAATTTATAGCACACAGCTAGCCACCACTCTTGATTATTGATCAGCTAGCCACCACTATTGGAAATTAGATTTTTTTGTAGTAAATTGTTGAAAGGAGAATAGTAAATGAAAAACCACGGGAAGTAATACGAGTAGCTAGGAATACTGTGGATCAAGGACAAGTAGGGTATAGTACTAGAGTAGCCTAGTAAGAGCTTCGTTAGTGCGCAGGATGACTTGTCAACTGATGGCTTTCTTTCATACGCATAACTTATGAGAACAATGAGATAAACTTGACTTCTAGGGCTAACCTCAACATTCTCCCGGGAAAGATCAAATTCTCCATCACTTAGTATTTATCATTGGAGTTTAATCCAACTGCGAGAGTTAAATCGACAGAAGAAGATAAAAATATGGCAGCGTAAGACAGTGTCTTATTGATCGGTGTTTCGATCCCCTCCCGAGAGGTTTACAAGTCATATTTATAGGCTAAGGAACTAGTGTTTCAAAAGGAAACTGATACAATAAATGCTATTAATTACATATTAGTTCGAATAGGACTCTTGTAACGTCTTGGCCATTGCGCAATGATTGTTCTTTAATTCCCACATTCCTGCCGTTAACTCCTGTCAGCTGTCGTTCTAATGATAGTGTGCCACGTCAGCCCTAGGAATCCTCCGGCCTCACTAGAACTCCACCCAGGCTCAAGGTCTGCTTTCCATCCTGGCCTGGTTGTGGGTTCCTCTCGTGGGCTTGATTCCTAGTTAGGCCCAGTGGTTATCTAACATTAATCCCATTTAAGGGCTCTGTCCCGTCGTGGGCTTATTCTGTCAATTAGGCTAACCCCATGGAGGGTTGATCCTGTTATGGGCTGGATTATGTAATTGGACCATGGTCAGAGTCCATGGTACCATCACGAGCCCCCTACTCTTTAAAATCAGCGAGGCTGAATTTTAGGAGAGTAATTTGGAGCGAACAATTTCAAATTTGGAATCTCTTGGGCGAATCGTAGCGCCCCTTGCATTAAATGTGCCCGACTTGACATAGGCCTGCAACCCAGAACAGTTCCCGATCCGACTTACTATTTTCAGCACTCGAGTGTTATCGTTGCTGTTCTCAAGCGGTTTTCAAGCCCTAATTTCTTGGCTATTGAAACGCTTATCATTCTTCATTACGCTCTTTCGCAATCTTCCCTCTTGCATTGGCATTCGTCTTCTTGGTTGGGAGCTTTAGGCCGTGAAACCCTTTTCCTCCGTATTCAAGCCTCATCAGGTTAGTTTCCCTGATGTCTTCTTCGAGGTATGTTCCTCTGCATCATGTATCCCCTGAGGCAGGGGCCATCTCCAACCGGCCTCGCATTCCGGTGGACCCGGATGGGAGGGAAACTCACTTCTTCCTCTCCTGCGAGTACGTCCGGCAGGTTCTGGCCGTCGCTTTGTCCGACGCTGAATTTGGCGAGGTGGTGACTCTCGCGGGCCCTAGCGTTGTATGCTCCCGCCCAACTCCTGGGCAAAATATTGTAGATCCCCCTTCCCCTCTTCATTTTGAGGTACATCTGGCTAGTTTGCAAATAGGCCTTCGATTCCCTCTTCATACTGCCCATCTGAGCCTTATGGGCTATTATGGCGTGATTCCTGGTCAGTTTTCCCCAACCACCCATATGTTCATAGCTGGGTTCTTTGCTCGATGCCTGCATTTAGGTGTTCGCCCTTTCATTGATATCTTCCTCCATTTCGATTCTTTCACTCTGTGCGACCTGGTGGTTCTGAGTCCCCGGGATACCTCTCGATATCTCAACGGGCCGGCCACCGTTTATTTGAAGTCAAATCTTACCCCGACTCTTTCAAGGGTTGAAGGCAGAAATGGGTATGGGTCACCCCTGCGGATGGGAGGTTGCAGTTTGAGAACAGGTGGGGAGAGATAATTCAGAAATGGGCCATGCCTTTTCTGTCAGAGGGCAATGCGGAGACCGCCAAGCTGATTGTTGAGGGTGCACCATTTCTGATGGGCCATTACGTAGGTGAGGACAGGGTGGTTGTACTTACCTTTTCGTCAGGTCGGGTTTGTCTGAGTTGGCGTTCCTTTAAATTATTATCTTCTGATGAATGCCTTTTTCCTGACTCGATTTGTGCTTGTTACAGCGGGTGATAAGATGACCTCCCGGTTGGAATGACTCGCGGCGAAGGCTGGCGTCACTCCCGATCCCTTAGTTTCTGCCAGGAAAATCCAGACCCCTCTTGATTTTATATGCATTGAATATACTGTATATGTTAAAGATCAGAGAGGGTTTTTCTTACATGCAACCTACTCTTTTGATCAAATTTATAGGCTTATAGCACACAGCTAGCCACCACTCTTGATTATTGATCAGCTAGCTAGCCACCACTCTTGATTATTGATCAGCTAGCCATCAAAGTTTGCCTCCTAAACCTTGAACGGGACGTCAACCAACTTAGCTCGCAGCTTCAATTGTCACGTGGAAGTATAATTTACATATACCATATATAGTCCTGCAGAGAGGTTCTCATACGGTTCGATGTTTGATACTACCTTCGTCCCACTAAGATTGGAACAAGATAAGGTGGCATGAATATTAAGAAAAGTGAATTTGTGTGATTGATATTAAATTGATAAAGTAAGAATGATTTAGAATCACAAATTCTTTAACAAATTTGATATGAGACAATCTTAGCGAGACTATGGGAGTAGATCTTTATTGAAAATTAGATTTTTTGTAGTAAATTGTTGAAAGGAGAATAGTAAATCAGAATGAAAAACAACGGTAGCTAGGAATACTGTGGATCAAGGACAAGTGGGGTATAGTACTATAGTAGCCTAGTAAGAGCTTCGTTAGTGCGCAGGATGACTTGTCAACTGATGGCTTTCTTTCATACGCATAACTTACGAGAAGAATGAGATATATATACCATTAACTTTAACAACACATATGAAGAAAGTTATTAGTAAGTAAATGAGTAGTTATGATGTATTTTTAAATGTGACAACTCTATATTTCATGCATGTTGATGTGTATATGTGTGTATTTTTTATACACACAAACACAACATTAATAGTCACTTATGTAAAAATATTGATAAAACTACAATTTCGATGTCTCCGACTATTCCCTGCCTAGACGCCCGAATAGCGTCTAGCGCCTTTTAGAATATTGGTATTTATTCAGTCAATTTAATTTTTTCCTTCAATCCGGTACCCGAGTACTGCCAATATACTCACCCAGAAAAGTATTTTTAACTAAATCCTTACTTTTATTACTATATATTATTCTTTTGCCAATTTGTTTTTTTGTGAATAATTATTTGTATTTAAAAAGTCAAACATTCCGATGTATAAATAAATAAATTTGGAGTTTAACTTTTTTTCTTATAACTTCATACCTACTTTATAAAAAAACTACATAAAAATGTAAGAAAAACGTTGGATCTTAATTTTAGCTCTCGAATATATTTAAGAAAAATGTTGTGTATGATAATCTCTTATAATTGAAACTTCATTTTTTAAAATCTTATATATTTAATATTGGTGTCACACGAAAGATCATAAAAATTATGAATTTCTATATATTTTTTGTACAAATTAGATTACAAACAAAAAGGTTATAATACTTTAACATAAAGGTGTACCTAACATAAATTGGGATTTTTGTTTTAAATGGGCCCACATATATTCTTAGTTGCGCCTTAAGACATGCATGTCAAACCATCCTCTCTCCTGGGGTGAATAAGGGTCGTAGCTTTCCACCCTTAGATTCCAGCCCAAGCTATTCTAGCACCCTCGGTTGTTTTTACTTGGACGGTAATTCATCCCAGATCAGATTACAATAGATCAGACCAGACCAAACCAGACCAGAGCAGAACAGACCTGATGGATGGTCTACCCGGGGGTATATATCCGAAGGGTTATTGCGGGGAACAACTTAGAGAGAAGTCAGAGCAAGTAAGTGAAAGTAGAGAGAGTGTATTCAGTATGAATGTCGTGGTTACAAATGGGGAAATGGGGTGCTATTTATAGTAGCAATAAATGCCGGACAGGGACACGTGTCAAACGCTCATTGGCCGAGGGGTCACCTCAACTGGTTGGCGCTGGCAGCCGCATGTGGCCGCATTTAATGCGGCTGTTGGATGGGACGTTTGTGCAGGGTACGGTGATCTGTACGCATGTGAGGCGGATATCTTGTCGAGTGAGATGCCTTCGGCTATAGAGCAGTAGCCGAGGGCTCCTCCAACCGATGGCACCCTGGTGTCGAGGGCTCATAGTGCCGAGGGCTACTGTTTTCGCCGTTTTCTCCCAGTTTCTTAATTTTCTTGAGAAACCCGTTCTTAATTTTCGCTGGAGTAGTAGGAGTCTGTGGGTCGGGGGTTCCCGGGCCATATACTCCATCAGGAGTCCCTCACTCCTTTTGCCGAAAGGTACTTGAGGGAAAAGGAGTAATTTGTGCTTGCCCTTTGACGTTGTCCTGTCGTAACCTCTGAAGTTGGTGAGGAGTTGTGGCTTTTATGTCCCTGCCGAAGGCAGTCCCTCAGTTACCCACATGTCGGGACTTGAGGGCTTGCTTTGTCGTTTGTTGGAATTTCACTAATTTTGTAATTTAATAAATTTCCCGAGGGGGTCCTCCAGTCCCCCACTCCTTGAGGCACTTGTAAAGTGGTGAAAAGGAGTAGAGTAGTTGTGTTGCTGTTGTGGGCCGAAGGCTGACGCTTTTCGTTTCATTTTGGGGGGATGCCTCGTTAAAAACCTCATTAGGAAAATCCCTGGGGGAAAAAATCCTAATGAGGGAAAAAATCCTAATGAGGGAAAAAGAGTGCACCGAATTCCCCCAATGATGAATCGAAAATGTGAAACCTTGGTCAAAAATGGAGAACAACGGTAATGCCGAAGGCTCTTCCTTGTTCTGAGGGCTCATGCGTTGATTAGCCGAAGGCTTGCTGTTGATGTCCTGGGGGCGCCGAAGGGGAGCCCCTCAATCCGGGGATCGAGGGCCTGCCGGATGAGGGCAGCAGTGGAGTTGTTACCGGGGGGTCCACTGTTTGTTGATTAGTTGGTGATGAAGGTACCCGAGGGCTCCCATTACCTGTGTGCCATCATCCGTCAATGAGGCAACTCCCCGGGGGCTACCCGGTTTTGCAGTGCTGAGGGGGAATCCCCGAGGGGTGCCCTGATATGAAGCCTTGGGTTTCTGAAGGAGTGATCCCGAAGGCGTCTGCTATGGGCTGTGTGGGGCACAACCCGGGGGCATCTCTGGGTAAGTGTACCCGGAGGCTCTCCTTGATGTAGCGGAGTGCAGCAGAAAACCCGGGGGCTTCCAGAATATAGCCGTTGGAAATATAGCCGTTAGAATACGTAACGTCAGGATATAGCCGTTGGGGGGGACACGTGGCGCGTGATGGCTGGCTGTCCGCGGGCGGCATCACTGGTTGGGCGAAGACGCGGTGTGTAATGATGGCGGTCCACCCGGAGGCCCGGAATACAGGCCCAAGCCCGGATTCCAATGCCTATAAATACCCCAAGGCCAGAGCCATTTCCTCTTGTGCGATCAGTTGTCTTAGCGAAGCTCTGCCGAAAATTCTAGTGAGAGAAACTCCAGCCTTCGGTCAAAACTCTGCTTTCAAGGTCAGTGCCCGTTTTCCTCTCCAGACTTTTAGTAAGTTCCGCCCTCTGGCCTTAGATTAGGGTTAGTCCTGTAGAAAGCCTTCGAAATCTTAGGCACACTTCGTGATAAAAATGTCGTCCGAGAGCGATTCCCAGGACATCTCGAGGACGCCCTCGATGGAGGACGAAGGCATCTCCGACGTGGAGTCCAGTAGCGGTCAGCCCTCGGATGGTGGTGATGCAGCCCTCGCCACTGAGGTGCAGAAGGATCTGATGGCCGAGGCCGAGGCGGAGGAATTCGAGCGGATCGCCGAAGATGAGGAGTTGGCCCTCGCCGTCCAAATTGCTGAGGAGGAAGAGGAAAAGGAGAGGGCGAAGGTCACTGTGGCCGTCCTTCCCCCTCGGGGTGCTGGTGAGGCCAGTACTTCCCAGCCGCTGATGCAGTTCCCATCCGGGTGGCCCCCGGGAAGAAGAAGGCCAAGGCAGCTGCCCCCAAGAAGAAGGTTATTGATGCTGATCAGGGGAAACCCGTAGATATGCCGGAGGGGTATTCCTGGCTCAATACGGCTGCCTTGGAGATAAAGTCGAAGGCGGACAGGGCGGATCTCTACGTCACGCAGCTACACGTAGGGCCCTCGGTCGTGGTGGTCGAGCCGGGAGTTGACGACGTGCTCTCTCGGGCGCCCGATGGGTGTATTGCGGTACACGTACTGTCGGTCTCCATGGGCCTTCGGTTCCCTCTGCACCCCTTCCTCCGGGAGTACCTGAGGTTTGTTGGCTTGGTACCCTGCCAGCTGACACCTAATAGCCACTCCTACGTGGTGGGTTTTTTAAACCTCTGTAGGGACCGAGGGGTGACCCCCAGGCTGGACTTGTTCTTCCAGAGCTTCAACCTTTGTCGAGGGGGTCACGCGAATGCCGAGGGCTTCGCCAACCTGCAGCAGGTGGCCAGGTGGAAGCTATTTACGGAGGCGCCTTCGTCAAATAAGGGCTGGAAGGAGCGATGGTGCTATGTCAGGGTTGCTGAGAACCCATTTCCGGCGGAACTTCGGGATCGCCTCCATCGGCATCCGAAGGTTGGAAGCGCCGCCCTCGAGAAAGATGGCCTGGTGATAGCCAAAATCCCGGAGGGTCGCACGAAGCAGGTCTCCATCAAAGACTACACTGCCGACAAGGGACTTTACGCCCTCGGCTTTCGGAGATACCGCTTCATTGGGGAAGCGGACGAGAAGTACCCCATTTTTGATGAGGCCTTCGGGGGAGCAGGAGGTAGTCTACGAGGTCCCTCGGTTTTCTTATCTTAGCACATAGTTTATTTTGTTCGTTGTTTTTTTTTTATTCCTTGTGCCTTCGGTCAGTAACCCCTCGATTTTAACCCCATACTATTTTTGCAGGTGTCCCAGTGAAAATGATGAACGTCAGAGGCCTTGCAGACCTGAAGAAGAAAAAACCCTCCAAGGGCCCGAGGGGGACGGACGCCGGTGTCCCAAAACCCACCGGTGACTTCTTCAAAAAACCGGAGGGGCCGTCGGTGGGCCCAAGTGCTGATGCTGCCGCTGCCGCCAAAAGGAAGGGCTCGGGCAGAGATCCCGAGGGCAAGAAGCCCAAGACCGGGGATGCCGGGAAGAAAGTCCCTCCGGTGATCATTGTTGATGAAGGCCCTGCCTCCGGGGCGAATGAGGACATGCAGGTGGCGAAAGTGCCGTCGGGAGTTCAGGGGCCATCTTCCGAGGTCCTCATGGTTTCCCTCCCGGCTGGTACGGCCGTGATGAATGGTACGGCCGACCCGAGGGCGCTTCTGAGAGGCATCACCCTCGAGATTGACAGAGTAGCCCTCGGGGCTGATGAAGACGAAGCCCTCGAGGATAGGATCCTCCGGTCTTCCCTCACAGTAAGTCTTTGATGTTTATATCTTTCTTCTTTACTTTGAGCTAAGAAACCATGTTTGGCCCCGCTAACCCCTTTGTTTTTGTAGACCTGCATTGCCCTCGGGGAGCAAGCCCGGCGGCTAGAGGAGTGGCGCCTTCGCAAGGCTGAGCAGGAGGCTAAGATGCGGGAGCTCATCCGCCAGAATGCTGACGCTGTTCGGCAGATGGCTATGCTGGAGGAGAGCCTTTGGCAGATGACCCTGCGGGCGGAGGCCGCAGATCGGGGCAGGGCAGAGGCTGAGAGGTCCGCAGCTGAGGCCTTGGAGAGAGCTGTCAAGGAGGCTGAGGCCGCGAAGGTGGAATCCGTCGAGAGAGCCCGAGGGGACGCAATCTCGGGGTTCTTGGCAGGGGGGTGGCGGTCCAAGGAGCACAAGCAATGGCTGTCCTCGGTCGTCGAGTCCTCGGTTGACGAGTGGTGTGATGGGCCTGGCGTGGAGTGGGTTTCCCGAAAGGGTAAACAATACTATGATGGGGGCGAGTTTTTCACTCAAGCCCTCATCTACCGGAGGATGGCTCGCCACTTGAAGATCGAGCCAAAGGACTTTGACCCGGCAGCATACGGGCTCCCCCCTGCAACCAGACATCAGTGTTCCTCTCCCCCCCGATGTCGAGAGGCCAGACCTGGAGGACTCTGAGCTCATGAAGGAAGCCGAGGGTGACGAACCTGAGGCCGACGCAGAAGTCACCTCGAAGCCATCGGGGGAGGCGGCCCCCGGGAATGACATTATTTGATATGTACTTTGTATTTTGAACACTCTTGTAATAGCCACATTAGCATGTTTTCGGCCTCGGCCAACATTGTAATTACTACATTTACTCCTTGCTGTGATGAATGAATGATTGCCTTCGGGCTCTGTATATATGACTTGTTTTCTCCAATTCCTTTCTTCTTGAATGTATGCCTCCGTTTTCCTTGAATGTATGCCTTCGGTATTTTTGAATGCATGTCTAGGACTTAGACTATTTTCTGATTGTAGCTTGCCCCTGGAAGCCTTCGGTAATTGGGCACCCTCTGCTGGATGTACAACCGAGGGTTCAGCAATAATTAGGACTTAGAAAATTTTTCTAAGTGTAGCACAACATGGGCCTTCGGGTGTTTGTAGTAACCCCATTCCTAGGACTTAGAAAAATTTCTAAGTGTAGATTATCCCTTGGGAGCCTTCGGGAGATGGCATCCCTTCCTGATGTGTGAATATTGGACCGAGGGCCCAATGTACAGGACTTAGAAATTTTTTTGCAAGTGTAGTATGTCACGTAGCCTTCGGCTACTGTGGAGCCCCAACTGAAATATTGAATAGGCCGGGGGCCAATTCTTTAGGACTTAGAAAATTTTCTTGAGTGTTGATTCCTTGTGTACTGTAGCCCTCGATTGATAGGTAGCCTTCGGCTGTTGGGTCCCTTTATAAGTTGAGGGTGAAATATGTAGGACTTAGAAAGATTTCTAAGTGTAGATTTTCCCTTGGGAGCCTTCGGGAGATGGCATCCCTTCTTGATGTATGAGTAGTTGACCGGGGGAAAAACATGTAGGACTTAGAAAATATTCTAAGTGTAGATTTTCCCTTGGGAGCCTTCGGGAGATGGCATCCCTCCTTGATGTATGGCCTTCGACTGTCATATTCCTTTAGCTGTAATACTGATTAAGCCGGGGGCCCAATTTTAGGACTTAGAATTTTTTGCAAGTGTAAAGTGATGTCAAGCTTCCAGGTGTAGAGCCCTTCGGATATATGAACGGGACCCTTCGGGTGATCGTGGGCCCCTTGAGTTGTAAGAGCGATTGATCGAGGGCCAAATACGTGGAACTTTAGCAAAATTTCACAGTGTCGTAGATGTTGAACCTTCGGTCCGTGTGGAGTCTGTTCGAGGGGCAAGTATTTTGGAGTAGTCCCCCTCGGTTCATTTTTGATGATTTGTACTATATGCCTTCGGTTGTCCGGTGATATATTAGCCTCCGGTTGCCGTCATTTTCCAAAAATGTGGACTTAGGAAGAGTGTGGAATCCTGTTGTTGTGATGAAAGCCAATGATGAGTGTGTGCCCTCGGCATACACTCTGAAGAGTTGTAGAGTTTGACTCAGCCAGTTGTGTCCCTTGTAATGGGGTAGGGGCCCTCGGTATTAATGCATAACAGATGCCTTCGGTGTTTGTAGTACCGTTTAGGGGGCTTTGGATAGTCTCGTCCCTTGGTATTGTTGAAGCCTTCGGTGCTTGTGTGACCGGAGGTGACCAGGCAGTGGACTTAGCCGTTTCTTGATGAGATTTGTTTGAGTAGTATCCTTCGGGAAATAGGAGCCTTCAATTACCGGAGGTGTTCCCGTGGGGAGCCCTCGGCATGTTGTGATCTGTTGGAGTGTACTCTTTGATTTCTCGCTGAGTCTACTCCCCTTCACCCCCTCTTTTTTTTTCTTGGTTGGTGGTGAAGGGAAGGCATCAAGAAACTTGGTTTCTTGGTAAGGCTGGGCCTATTAGGAGACCATCAGAATACATCAATGGCTCTCCTCCCTCGGGTTAACCTTCCGAGTTCCGCGGGGATCGAGGGTCGTTTCCTGGGCACAAGATATGGTGGTCCGTAACCTGCCTCCCCTTGGGGGATGGCGCGGAAAGCGCCTCATTTTTGAAAGTCGTCCCCTCGGCGTTAGACATAGTCCTTGGCCTGCCACACCCTTGGGGTGGTGGCGCGGGGAGCGTTTCGGTTTGGAAGTCGAATCCTGGGCATTTCTCATGCCTGTCATACCCTGGGGGTAGTGACGCGGATAGCGTTCCGTTTTTGAAAGTCGAATCTTGGGCATTTCTCATGTCTGTCATACCCTGGGGGTAGTGACGCGGAAAGCGTTTCAAGGAAGGGTTTTCATTTGCACACTAGTTGCAAATGGCCGGGGGCACTACGTGCCGCCGGCACCGATGGTGGCGCCTTCGGTATATGCGTCCTCGTGGGGTACGGCTTTTAGCAACAACACTTGGTGTTAGTTTCAATGTGTATCCTCCGGTACTTGGTACCGAGGGGTCTTCTGCAGGAACACTTGGTGTTCTCTTTTGTTGTAGTTGATGGAGGTTTCTTCCCTCGGTACTTGGTACCGAAGGGTCTTCAAATGAAACACTTGGTGTTTCCCAACAGATGTTTGGAAGTTGATAGGAGAGCATATCCCTGGCACCGGGTGCTGAGGGGTCTTCTTTGAAACATTTGGTGTTTTTTCTTCGTTTCGATGTTTGATGATGGAGATGTACCCTCGGCACTGGGTGCCGAAGGGTCTTCTGTAGGAACACTTGGTGTTCTCATCTTTTCTTTTTTGATGTTGAAGGTGGGGATGTACCCTCGGCACTGGGTGCCGAAGGGAAATGAAACACATGGCGTTCCTTGTTGTTGGTGATAGGAGTTCCTTCCCTCGGAACACTAATACTGAGGGGTCTTGACTGAAAACACGTGGTGTTTTCACTGTTGTTGTAGGTGTTGATGGTGTCCGCCCTCGGCACTTGGTGCCGGAGGGGGTTCTTCTCGTGGTGAGGCCGGGGGCCTGTAGTCAGTATGAGGGCTTGATGTCTTGAATGTATCTTCATTCTTCGAAATTGGAGGCCTTGGGCCATAGGATAGTACATTCACTAGTTATGAGGGCTTGGCCGCTCTTACATTATTGATAAAATTTAACTAAGTGGTGTACATTCCAGTGCCTAGGGACTTCTTTCCCGTTGGGGCGTTTGAGCTTGTAGGTCCCAGGTTTGATGATGGCTGCTATGACGTAGGGGCCTTCGAATTTTGGTGCCATTTTTCCTCCCTCGGTTGGTTGGCTGGCTTACCTCCTCCGGAGGACATAGTCCCCCACTTGGAATTCTCGGGTGCGAACTTTGGTGTCGATGTAGCTTTTGACTTGCCTTCGGTAGTTTTCTGCCCGGATGAAGGCCTGCTCCCGGCGTTCTGAAATGAGGTGGAGGTCGAGGGCCATGTTGCTGTCGTTGACCTCGGGGTCATATTGGATCACCCTTCGGGTGGGAAGGGTGACTTCCGTAGGAGCTTTGGCTTCAAAACCGTAGCATAGGGAGAAGGGAGTTTCGCCTGTTGCTCGCCGAGGGGTGGTGCGGTAGGCCCAAAGGATGTTGTGGAGTTCTTCCACCCAGCCACCGCCTTCGGCCTCCAGCTTCTTTTTGAGGCCCTCGAGCAAGGTCCGGTTGGCGTTCTCTACTTGCCCATTGCCCTGAGGGTAGGCAACGGAGGAGAAGATGTGTTTGATGCCCCATGCCTCCAGAAGGGCACAGAAGGGGGCTGCCTCAAATTGTGTCCCATTGTCGGAAATGATCTGCTGGGGGACGCCAAACCTTGTGAGGATGTTCTTGAGGACAAAATGGCGGCACTTCGCCTCTGTGATACTGGCGAGGGGCTCAGCCTCCACCCACTTGGTAAATTAGTCGACGGCCACAATGATGTATCTGTTGTTGGAGGTACCCCTCGGCAGAGGGCCCACAAGGTCTATCCCCCATCGAGAAAAGGGGACGGAGGTGCTGATGGGGGTATAGTTGACCGCTGGCCTGCCGGGGGCTTTCTGGAAGTGTTGACATGCGGTGCACCTCCGTGCAAGGTCAGCACAATCTCTGGCCATGGTTGGCCAGAAGTAGCCCTCGAGAATGAGCCTTCGGGACATGGAGAAGGGTCCCTGGTGAGCTGAGCAAGTGCCGCTGTGCACTTCCTCCATCGCGACCTCGGCTTCATCTTGATGAAGGCACCGAAGTAGCGTGCCGTTGTAAGATCGCTTGTAGAGCCTTCCATTTTCGAAGGTGTAGCTGGGAGCCCTCAGCTTTGCCAGTTTAGCGCGGGTTTCATTCTCGGGTAGCTGCCCTGTGGAGATGAAGGCGGTGATATCTGAGATCCAATCCTCTTGGCGTTGTTGTATGTCCATAACGGGGCTCGCATGGATACTTGAGAGGCCGAGTTTCTCAATTTTGGCAATTTTGGAGATGTGCTCGGGGGAGTCGGCCGAGAGCTTAGATAATATGTCGGCCTTGGAGTTCTGAGCCCTCGGTATTTGAGTGAGAGAGTGAGCCTCAAATACCTTAAGCAACTCCTTGGCCGCTTCCTTGTACTGTTTCATTCTTCCCTCCTTGGCCTCATATTCTTCGAAGATTTGGCCAACGACCAACTTGGAGTCGCATTTGATGTGGATCTGCCGAGCCCTCATGTTGGCAGCCAGCCGAAGGCCACATAGGAGGGCCTCATATTCGGCCTCGTTGTTGGAGACTTTGAAGGAGAAGCGGATTGCATAGTAGGCCCTGAAGCCCTCGGGAGTAATGAGGACTACCCCTCCCCTGCATGCTTTGGTCGCGGAGGAGCCGTCAGTGTAGAGGGTCCACCAATCATCCGAGGCAGCCGAGGGCTCCCCGTCCGTGGCTGCCCTTGCGGTACACTCCGTCACAAAGTCCGCCAGGGCTTGGCCCTTGATGGCGGGCCTTGGGCGGATGTCAATGTCGTACTGGCTCAAGAAGATAGCCCATTTCACCATGCGGGAGGAGCTGGTGGGGCTCCTCATGAGGGCGCCGAGGGGTTGATGAGTGAGGACCTGAACCGGGTGAGCCTGAAAGTAGTGGCCCAGCTTCTTGACGGTCCAAACGATGGCCAACACCGTTTTCTCCACAGGAGAGTACCTGAGTTCGGCCTCCCTTAGAGTCTTGCTAACGTAGAAGATGGCATGTTGGATGTCGTCTTCCTCCCGGATGAGCACAGAGCTGATGGCCGCCGGGCTGACCCCAAGGTAGAGATAAAGGGTTTCCCCTACCTTTGGTTTGGATAACACAGGGGGTGAAGATAGATACCATTTGATCTCGTCGAAAGCCCCCTGGCATTCTGGAGTCCATAGAAAGCCAACCATCTTCCTCATGATCTGGAAGAAGGGTAGAGACTTCTCCGCTGACTTCGATAGAAAGCGGTTGAGGGCTGCCAGGCGGCCCGTCAACCGTTGAACTTCCTTCACATTGCGCGGGGGCTCCATGTTGATGATGGCCTGGATTTTCTCGGGATTGGCCTCAATACCCCTTCGGCTCACCATGTAGCCCAAGAACTTGCCCCCTTGGACGCCGAAGGTGCACCTCTTCGGGTTTAGCCGAAGGTTGAACTTTTGCATGATGGCGAAGATTTCCCAGAGGTCGTCAGCATGGCTGGAAGATCGCTTGCTTTTGACGATCATGTCGTCCACATAGGCCTCCATGGTGCGCCCTAAGACGGCTTGAAAGACCCGGGCCACCATCCGGGTGTAGGTGGCCCCCGAGTTCTTTAGGCCGAAGGCCATTACTAGGTAGCAGAAGATGCCCTCGGGAGTCATGAAGGCAGTTTTTTCGGCGTCTTCCTCGTGCATGAAAATTTGGTGATACCCTCGGAAGGCATCGAGGAAGGACATGATCTCACACCCTGCGGTCTCATCCACCAGTTGATCAATGTCTGGTAGAGGGAATGGATCCATAGGGCACGCCTTGTTGAGATCGGTGTAGTCCACGCACATGCGGAAGGTAGGGGGCTTCTGTGCGAGGACTACATTTGCTAGCCATGAGGGATATTTCACCTCCTTGATGTGCTTAATGGAGAGGAGCATGGTGACCTCCTTCTTCACAAATTCCCTCCTCTCGGCGGAGAGGGGTCTTCTTCGTTGCTGTACTTCTTTTGCCGAGGGGTCCACCGAGAGGCGGTGGGTGATGACCCTTCGGCTGATTCCCGGCATGTCCTCCGGCCCCCATGCAAAGACAGTGGAGTAGGCGCGGAGGGCGTCGGTGATACCGGTCTTCAAATCTTCAGGGAGCTGGGCTCCAATCTTCACGACTCTCTCCGGCTGGGCCGGATCGAGCGCAAAGTCTTCTACGTCCTCGGCCGGTTCAGCCCTCGGCCTTCTTTCCTCTTGGTCGATGGTTCCGGTGATGGTGTCAACACGGAATTCCGTCTTGCTTACCTTCTTAGTGACCTGAAGATAGCAGGCGCGGGCAATTTTCTGGTTCCCCCGGGAGTAGCCAATGCCCCCCTCGGCGGGAAACTTGAGGCAGAGGTGCCTCATGGAGATGATGGCTTCGAGGTCCTCGAGGGCTGGCCGGCCGAGGATGATGTTGTGGGCGCAGTCAATGTTGACGACGACGAACTCCACTTCGAGCTGGGCTCTATGGAGCCCGTCGCCGAAGATCACCGGGAGGGTTATTACCCCCTCGGAATCAATAGTATCGCCGGTGAAACCGGCCAGAGGGGTCTTAATGGGTCGAAGGGACCCCCTCTCCAGATGCAGCTCTCTGAAGGTGCTAAGGTACATTACATTGACGGAGCTTCCCGTGTCAATGTAAGTTCGGTGAATGATGGTGTCGTTTATCTCCGTCCGAATTACCAAGGCATCCCTGTGAGGAGAAGAAGTAGAAGGGAGATCTGCGTTGGTGAAGGTGATGGGTTCCTCTCTCAGTCGCTTTACCGGGGGCATATGAGTGACTTCCCCCACGTAAAGCGACTGAGCCCACTTCTTTCGCTGGCTGGTGGAATCGCCCCCTGTATTGCCACCGGTGATCATGAGGATGTGGCGTTTTTTCTCCTGGTAGTGGGGGTATTCCTCCTCCTCTTCCTCCAAGTTTCCGATCTCCCTCTTCTTGCCGAGGGGGATGGTATTCGGGTTTACCCAAGCATTTACCTTCGTGTGGTGCCCTCGGGGAGGCCCCTGATGAGAAGGTCCCTCCTGCCGAGGGCTCTGAACAAATTGGGATAGGTGTCCCGCCTGTATTAATCTCTCGATGGCCGTCTTTAGCTGATGGCAGTCATCGGTTCTGTGCCCCTGGTGCCGATGGAAACGACAGTAGGGGAACTGGGGGTTGATAGCATGTACCTCCGGGGGTGCGTGAGAATCGCGCTCAACGAGGCCCCTCTCCTCGGCAAAATCGAGGATGATGCTGACGGGGTGCGTCAATGGTGTCCGAGGGCGGTCCAGGAGAATGGGCTGTGCCCAAGTCTTAGGGTTGCTCTTATAACCTCCCCCGGGCTTGGCTTGGCCTTGCCGAGGGCGGTCATCAGAGGGTCCCGAAGTCTTGGGGTGATTTGGAGGAGCCCCCGGCCCTCGGCTATGCTTGTTGTCAGCCCTCAGGGGCTGCTGGTCCGGATGCTGGTGATACTTCTCCACCTCCTCGGCCTCAGCATATCGGTCCCCCCGCTGCAAAGCCCTTATGTAGTCGCGGGGGGGTTCAATGATGAGGCTCCTTGAAAAGTTGCCGGTGCGGAGGACGGTTTGTAGGAGGGCCAGGAGGGTCCCGTCATCAGCACCGTCGACCTTGTCGGCCTCCGTCCTCCAGCGCTCTAGGAAATCCCGAAGGGTCTCATCCCTCTTCTGGCGTATTGTTAGGAGGTGGGAGAAGTGCTTCCTTGTGCGACGCCTCCCGGCAAATTGTGTCAAGAATCGCTGGGCGAGTTCTTGCCATGAATCAATGCAGCCCTCGGGCAGTCTGTTGAACCATTCGTATGCCGGCCCCTCTAAGGTGGAGAGGAACCAACGACAAAAATATTCGTCTGACGCCCCCACCATCATCATGATGTTCTGGTATTTGCTGTAGTGTTCCTGGGGGTCCGTTTTCCCGTTGTAGGGCTGTATGTGTTGCCCTCGGTATTTCTCCGGAATCCGGGCCGCCAATACCCTTGGAGTAAATGGCGTCCGAGTCCGGAGCTGGATGACGGGTTCCCCGGAGCCCTCGGCCACCTTCTTCTGTAATTCCTCCATTTTGGCCATCATGGCCTCGTATTTGAGGTCTGAGTGAGGGGTGGAGGTGGTGGCGTGAGCTTTGTTGGACTCCATTTCGTCAAGCCGGCGTTGGAGGGCCGCTATAATCTCGTCCCGGGGATCCTTCGGGAGGGTCTCCGCCCCCTGCGAACGAACCCGGGCCGAGTGGGCCTGGTTGATCTGGTGGCGAGCGTCATCGGCATGAAGGGGTGCCTTGCCTTTGTCCCGAGGGGGACGCTCCTCGTCTGCCCTTGAGACAGACCCCCCACTTTCCTGGGGCCTTTGGAGTGCCTTTCCTCCGAGGCGGTCTTGGACCCCTCGGCAGTCTGGCCCTCCTCCGAGCCGGTTGAGGGCGGAAGTGCGGGGCCTCTCCCTGTTGTCATTGTGGCGGTCCCGGGACTGTACTTCCTGGGAGGACTTATCCTGGGCCACTACCCCTTCGTCGTTCCTTACCCGAGGGGTGGGATTTCCGAAGGGGTGTGGCGGAGGGGGAAGTATGATGTTTTCCCCAACCTGGGGGTGAGCCGGAACCAGGGTGCCGAAGGCACCCGGGTTCTGAGTGAGCGTTTGGATGAAGGCGGAGAGCGCCGATTGCACGTCGATGGTGAGAACCGGAGGGCTGACTTGGTCATCGCTCCGGTTTTTCTTCTTGGCCTCGATGCCGAGGCGGGCATCGGGGGCATTTTGTTGGATCTGAAGGCGTGGGTCGACAGCCGCCTGTTCCAGCCCAGCGATGACACCGCCCTCGGGAGCCCTGTGAGAGGCTTCGGGGGCGTTGACGTCGCCGAGGGCCAGGTTCTTGTCTTCTACGTTCTTTGAGTTGGCACGTGTTGTCCTCACCATTTTGATAGAGGGCTAGTGTTTTGTGTTTGGTCGAGGGGGAGGGTTTCTTACTTGATTGTTCGACCTCTCAATGAGAGCACCAAATGATGGATGGTCTACCCAGGGGTATATATCCGAAGGGTTATTGCGGGGAACAACTTAGAGAGAAGTCAGAGCAAGTAAGTGAATGTAGAGAGAGAGTGTATTCAGTATGAATGTCGTGGTTACAAATGGGGAAATGGGGTGCTATTTATAGTAGCAATAAATGTCGGACAGGGACACGTGTCAAACGCTCATTGGCCGAGGGGTCACCTCAACTGGTTGGCGCTGGCAGCCGCATGTGGTCGCATTTAATGCGGCTGTTGGATGGGACGTTTGTGCAGGGTACGGTGATCTGTACGCATGTGAGGAGGATATCTTGTCGAGTGAGATGCCTTCGGCTATAGAGCAGTAGCCGAGGGCTCCTCCAACCGATGGCACCCTGGTGTCGAGGGCTCATAGTGCCGAGGGCTACTGTTTTCGCCGTTTTCTCCCAGTTTCTTAATTTGCTTGAGAAACTCGTTCTGTGAGAGTTTAGAGCCTTCGGCCAGGGGGCCGAAGGCACCCCGCACGCGTAGTGTGGGCTGCTTGGTACTCTGGGCGCTGTGATTTGGGCCTGTTGGGCCTTCCGGGCCTGTTGGGCCTTCGCTGGAGTAGTAGGAGTCTGTGGGCCGGGGGTTCCCGGGCCATATACTCCATCAAGACCAGATAATATTTTTATTATTATTATTATTATTATTCCCTACGTCCCGAAATAATCGTCATGTTTTGACCTTCACATAGATTATGAAAACAAAGTTGACTTTACACTGTAGCGACACTGTTTGGCACTGTAGTGACACTGTTTGGCACTGTAGCGACACGGTTTGGCACTGTTTTGCACTGTTTGACACTGTTTTGTATTGATTTGTTTACCAAATAAGGAAAGGAGACAATTATTTCGGGACGGACCGAAAAGGAAAGCATGACTATTATTTCGGGACGGAGGGAGTATTATTATTGTTGTTGTTGTTATTGTTGTTATTATTGTTATTGTTGTTGTTGTTGTTATTATTATTGTTGTTGTTGTTGTTATTGTTATTGTTATTGTTCTTATTATTGTTATTATTATTATTGTTATTATTATTATTATTAGCTTAGTACTATTACTACTATTACTATTATTACTATTATTACTATTATTACTACTACTACTACTACTATTAGTATTAGTATTATTATTAGTAGTGGTGGTGGTGGTGGTGGTGGTGGCGGCGGAGGCGGCGGCGGCTGCGGCGGCGGCAGTAGTAGTAGTAGTATTGTTATTGTTGTTATTATTATTAATACTTGTACTATTTTATTATTGTTCTGTATTTGTATGATCTGCTTCGGTCTGGGATTGAAATCAATCCAATTAAAACGATAACAATTTTCGATAATTTGGAAGGAGTATTATTATTTTTAATTATAAATGAATAAAATATAATTATTTATGGATTATAATATATATATAAAAAATAAAATCTTCATGCAAAACATATAAAAAATAAAATTTCAGACCAGACCAGACCAAAACAGACCAGACCATACTAAAACAGACCAGACCATCAAATTACAGGCCAAATAAAAACATCCTAAAACAAAACAAAAAAACTTGGATTCCACCATTTTTGGAGTGAAAACCTCATATTTGGGGGTTTCACTCCTCTCTATTGCAGACAGCCTAAAGAGGGCCTATCTTTACTTGATAAACTGGTCGGCACCACCAAGGACAGGCCGACCAATATAGGACCGGCCATATATAGGGGCCTAGCACCTAAACAAAAGCCGAGGGCACTAATTTTAGAGGCAGAGAGGCCTATTTTAAAAGGATATAATTGATAGCAATATAACTAAATAGGTGTTACTTTTTAAGAGGGAAAATAATTTAAATACCCCACTTTGAAAGCGCGTGTGAGATAAATAGCCCAAACTTGTATGTGTAATATGATGTATACATACCTCAAACTATATATAAAAAGTTACCTTAGCGTCATAATCATATATTTTTTTCTTTCACAAATGTAAATTTATGTTAATTAAAAAAAAATTAGCATTCATGAAGATAGAGTTAATATTCTAAATCTCCATTGACTTTTGCATTATTCATACACTCTACTTTGACTTTATTTTATTCATTGATGTATTAAGTGTTGTCCCCATTTCATCCAACAATCATACAAAATATATAGAGTAGAGAAGAGAACAACTTTGATTCAATACCAAGAAAGATCGAGAAATACAGAACGGGGTATCGAAAAGGCTTTCTCTACTCAGTCTCTCTCTCTCAGAATGATATGTGCGTGAATATTCTGTCAAGGATTTTGGGTATCTCTTAAGTTAGTTTCCTTTTATACATAAGGATGTCTAACTTAAGACTTACAAGAGGGCTAATGGGCTGAAATACATTTGTGGTCCATATTACACAAATACTAGACAAAGATATTTAACTAGATTGGACACCATAAAATATTCCCAACAATCTCCCCCTTGGTGTTCAATCATGTTAAATCAGCATTGTGGCGCATATATCTTTGCATTTGTGTTTATTCAGCAATGTATAGGAGAGCGTAGATAAAATCTGTTGAGTTGCTCCTCTTTTATCTTGATCTTCAGTGCAACTCAGCTTCCTTTGTCTTCGTGTTGAACTCGACTTCTTAAGAAGGCTTTCTAAAGAAATCCTTGCAATCTCCCATTTGATGTCTTTTTGGCAATTTGATCTTTGATGTCGGGGGTTGAGGAATCTTGAAACTCTTGCTTTAAATCCTTACCTCCCAAAAGTTATTCACTATCAGCTTGACTGCAAATCTAAAGGTGCCTCTAGAGTGAATGTTCTTGAAGAATTGCAGACGCACATGAGATTCATCTTCAGAATTTGATTACCCGACCTCTGTCTCCTCCACAATGTAGTCTTTTTGACTATTTGAAGTGAATGCTTTTGAAGAGAACCAGTCGGTTGCACAACGGAAAATAATGGTTGATTTTTGTGGGCGTAGTTGACCATTTGATGTGAAGCTGACTTGGTAGTCTTGATGATTTGAGAAAGTAGAGAGTCGTTGATTTTTGTGGTGGAGGAAGGAAGTGTCTGAGAATGGTTTTTGAAAGTAAACAACATGCGGACCACTCTCTCCCTCATGACGATCTGATGAATCAGGGTGTCATGTCTTTATTCTTTTATTCTGGGTAACAAAATAGAAAACAAAACAGAAAGGTAAAATGATAAAAATCGGATACACTGAGGTATTCCGTTATTACAACATCAATGTAAACACTGACGTGTGGCCTGTATAAAATGATAGAAGCATTAAAGCTTTAACAGGACTTCCAACCAGTCATTGTGAAGCATCTGTAGTAGATGTCATTGTAGTTGTTATGGCATTACCATAAGGATCAACAAAGAAAACTTGTAGCCCCCCGAGATCGTGTAGACGCCCGTTATCATCACTTGGCCTGAACATGTTGGTGATTTCTATGTTGCAACAGCAAGACTTCCTTCCAATCATTGGTCTTCATCTATAGTAGATGAGTCCTATGGAAGTTCTCGCGGGCCATGAAGACATGCAAATGACTCTAAAAAGTGTTTGTGTCCTAGAAAATTCAAAACATTTGGGAGTGAGATAACTAGACGCGACGTGATCGATGAATGTTCAGTGGCATGGGGTTGTGGCCACTGTAGTCAATATCAGTCGTGTGACACCGTCCCCAAGCATGTTTACTTTTAGTAAATTATTTAATAAACTTTGAAGGATGATTTATGAATTTGCGTAATTGTTGATTTTTATTATTTCTTTTACGTGAATAGTAAATTGCATGTGGTGCCCACAGCTGGAACGGGGACCGCCCGATAATTCCAGAACCACATACTTTATTCATCTTGATAACGATAATATGTATATGGTGGTGGATATTGTAGTTGGGCCATGAGAAGGGCATGGAGTTGACCGGTTGGTCAAACGACGCCCAATTACCGGTATTTGTAATTTAGCGGATAACAGCCCGAAATGAATTTCGGAGACTCCTAAATTAATGTTGGAGAATGTACATCTATTCTAAAGGCCTATAACTATTAGGAACATGTGATATATTTTATTTGCCCCGATTAAATAAAATATAATTGAAACAGTCCGAGAAATACAACTTTCGGGGCCGATTATACACACCGGGACACAATGGGATGACCTCCCACATGAGTGGGGGCCACCCCACGTTTTTATGAGCTCTAGTAGACAAGGTGATAGCTGGATGAGACAAGAGAAGGTGTGTGTGCGGATTTATTAAGTGAAGAGGTGGCATAAGTCACATTAGCCATTTTTAGGACCCTACTCATGCATCATTTTGCTTGATTGAGTAGAGGTACCTCCCCCTTCCCATTCCACTCATTCGGACCACACAAGGAGAGGAGAAGCTCCATGAAGTCTCTCACAAGGTTGGAGTTTGAGACAAGCAAGAAGAAAAGAAATCCAAAGAGAAAGAGCTAGGAATTGAGGTAAGAACACAAAGAGTTCTTTTAACTAGTTTATTCTTGTATGATTTTGTAGAAATAATATGTTGGATTAAATATGATGTTCTACACGTTTAAGAAGTGTAGAATATTGATACAAAGTGGGGATAATTAACTTAGAAGAGTTGGTGAATCGATAGGAGTCGAAATCGCCGGAAACCGTCACTTAATAGGAGCTGCCCGAAATTGCAGGCTGACGAACACCGGGCGGCTTTCGTGAAAGCCGGACGGATTTTGCCCGGCAGTCCACTTTTTCGTTTTCAATCAGCCTAGAACGGGGATTGATCGAAGGGTTTATCAAAGGCAACTATTGTAGCACATCACAAGGTGAGGATGACTGACTATGTTGCTTATAATTAGTGAGTTAATTTCATGAGATTACCAAAGGTAATTAAATGTGTTTTTATGGATTATTAATGATTAATAATGCCTAAAACTGAGAAGATTATTGTCTATGAGAAAAGGAGCATGATATACAAATTTAAGAATAAATAATGTATGATCATGTGTTATGAGTATGTTGACTTGGAAATGGAATTAACTATGAAATGCATGATGAAATATACTTTTATTTCATACTCCCTCCGTCCCTAAATAAAAGCATTTGTTTCCTTTTCGGGCCGTCCCTAAATAAAAGTTCCCTTTCCTTTTTTGACAAACAAAATAGTGCAAAACAGTGCAAAACAGTGCAAAACAGTGTCCAAACAGTGCCAAACAGTACCAATCAATCCCACTTTCTTAAAATGTGTGGAAAACGAATGGATACTTTTATATAGGGATGGAGGGAGTATAAGAATATATGAATGATTAAAAGTGATATTTTGGTATATTGATATAATGATGATATTTTCAATGAAAAATCAGTGGGACATTCTATAAATGACCATGAATAGAGAACCTTGTTTGTTGGAATTAATTGGACTAGTATTGATATACTAGTTGGACATTAAAATGAAATCTTGTTAAAATTGATCATAAGGTTGGATTGTGAAGTATTATGCCTTAAGTAGTCTTAAGAGATACTTTAAGGTAGGGAAGTATGAACTTTAAGTTATACTAGGGGTAGGCCTTAAGGGATACCCAAGATAAATTAAATAATAAATTGATCCTAGGTATAGGATTGGCCTACGGGCGTGTTCGGTAGTCCTTGAGGATAGCCGGTTGAATTATGGGAATAAGTAAGGACCATGGCCTTTTCCCGACTCTAGAGAGCGGGGTTGGATAGCATGGACTTGCATCGTGATCACGGGTTAGGGTGGAATCCGAATCGGAGACCTAACTAGGCTCCGGTAGCGGTAACACATAAGATAGGACCCCGAAGGGCCTTACCTTCCTAGGAGCAACGGTGTTTTCGAGGAGCAACGGTGTTTTCGAAGATCGACTTGAGGTCGGGGTACCATCAACTAAAGATAAAGGAGGATGACATACCGAAGAGTGCTTTTCGCACAAGGTATGGTCATTTCGAGTTCCTAGTTATGTCGTTTGGGCTAACAAATGCCCCAGCGGCATTTATGGACTTGATGAACCGAGTATTTCATAAATACTTGGACCGGTTTGTGATTGTGTTTATAGATGACATCTTGATTTACTCAAAGAGTGAAGAAGAGCATGAGGAGCACTTGGTACTTGTTCTTGAGACACTACGGGAGAAGCAACTCTATGCTAAATTTTCCAAGTGTGAATTTTGACTAAAGGAGATTGGCTTTCTCGAGCATGTGGTTTCGGGATCAGGAATAGCAGTTGACAACAAGAAGATTGAAGCCATTACCGAATGGGAGACGCCAAAGAATGTTAAGGAAATTCATAGTTTCCTTGGATTGGCAGGGTATTATAGGAAGTTCGTGGAGAAATTCTCAGTTTTGGCATCACCATTGACAAAGCTCACTCGAAAAGGGGCCAAGTTTGTATGGGATGACCGATGTGAGAAGGGATTCCTTGAACTGAAGAAGAGATTGACCGAGGCACCGGTACTTGCATTACCCAAACAGGGTATGGGGTACGATGTCTATAGTGATGCGAGCATCCAAGGGCTTGGATGTGTGTTGATGCAGAATGGGAGGGTGATTGCCTATGCTTCACGACAGTTGAAGAAGCATGAGGTAAATTATCCTACTCATGATATGGAGTTGGGGGCAGTGGTATTTGCACTAAAGATTTGGAGACATTATCTCTACGGGGAGACATGTCACATATACACTGACCACAAAAGCATGAAGTACGTGTTTACTCAAAAAGAGTTAAACATGAGACAGAGACGGTGGATGGAGTTGATAAAAGACTACCATCTAGTCATTGAGTACCACCCCAGTAAAGCCAACGTGGTAGCGGATGCCTTGAGCCGAAAGAGCTCCTCGGGGGCATTGTTGACTAGCTTGAGGGCATTGAGAGCCCAATTGGAGGTGGCTAACGATGGTGCCTTGTTAGCAAGGTTCAAGGTGAGACCTACCTTACTTGATGAGATCAAGAAGGGTCAAGAAACTGACGAAGAGCTTATGAAGGTCCGTGAACGCATGCTAGCGGGACCGGTTGAGGATTTCAGGGAAAGAGACGATGGCCTCTTATTATTTCGTGACCGAGTGTGCGTACCGTCGGATGATGAGCTCCGAAAGTCCATCTCAGAGGAGGATCATTCATCAGCGTATGCCATGCATCCGGGAGGCACGAAAATGTACCATTTCTGAAATAAAGTTACTGGTGGTCTGGTATGAAGAGGGAAATAGCCGAGTACATCAGTAGGTGTCTTACTTGTCAGCAAGTTAAGGCAGAACATCAGCATCCAGCTGGGTTATTACAGCCACTTTCCATTCCTGAATGGAAGTGGGAACACGTGACTATGGTATACTTTTATTTCATATAAGAATATATGAATGATTAAAAGTGATATTTTGGTATATTGATATAATGATGATATTTTCAATGGAAAATCAGTGGGACATTCTATAAATGACCATGAATAGAGAACCTTGTTTGTTGGAATTAATTGGACTAGTATTGATATACTAGTTGGACATTAAAATGAAATTTTGTTAAAATTGATCCTAAGGTTGGATTGTGAAGTATTATGCCTTAAGTAGTCTTAAGAGATACTTTAAGGTAGGGAAGTATGAACTTTAGGTTATACTAGGGGTAGGCCTTAAGGGATACCCAAGATAAATTGAATAATAAATTGATCCTAGGTATAGGATTGGCCTACGGGCGTGTTCGGTAGTCCTTGAGGATAGCCGGTTGAATTATGGGAATAAGTAAGGACCATGGCCCTTTCCCGACTCTAGAGAGCGGGGTTGGATAGCATGGACTTGCATCGTGATCACGGGTTAGGGTGGAATCCGAATCGGAGACCTAACTAGGCTCCGATAGCGGTAACACATAAGATAGGACCCCGAAGGGCCTTACCTTCCTACGGGATGATGGGTATGTGTCCAGGGGCGGGATGTTGAAATCCGAACCGAGAACCCCATGAGGTCTTCGACAGCGGTAGCAAATCCCGTAGAAATAATAAGACCCACGGGTTGGGTTGTGCAAATGATAAATGCGAGGAAATATATAAGAAGGGTCGTGTGCCGACAAATAAATGAATTTACTTATTATAGAGATAATAAGTGTGAAATATAAATAAATATTTATATTATGATATCACCCTATTTTGAGGGTCTTAGAAATTAAAGCGTTGATTATACTCGGTATAGTTGTCATTGTACTTGTCAAATGCTTCCAAGTACTGACCTCCCCTTCACAGGGGAGGCCACCTCATAGTTTCAGGTAGGAGTTGAGCTGCTACCGTCGCCCGTTGCTCCGGGGAAATTGAGGGAAGAAGACATGGTTCGTGCTTCTCCCGTCCTATTTTAAAAATACTTATGTTAATGCTCATGGATATTATTTTTGAATAATTATTTGGGGGCTTGTATGCCCATGTTTGCCAAAGTGTGGCATAGACACTTGTATTAGATGCTTCCGTTGTTTTAATTGAATGTTTTACGTTATGTTTGTTTATGGATGTACTATGTGTGAATGGTATTCAAGACGCCTTGTATAGTATGGATGAGTTGGACTGCGGTTGACTATTCGTACTGTACGGCGGGTTGTTGACGTGTCCGGGTAGGTCCGAGGCGTGACAACTCGTCTCAGAAGGAGACAATGATAAGAGATGATGTTCCCCGTTAAATATGATTAAACACATGTCTAATGGGAGACAAGTGAGTGGTCTTGGGTAGGGTTGTGCATGCGCCGTTTGGAAAAAATGCAGCGATTTCTACTCGGGATCTGAATAAATTCAATCCTGACCCTATGGGGAATTTTCTAGAGTATTTGAGTGACTGGGAGTAATTCTCTCGAATGATAGCGCAATTAAGGTAGCAGACTTGTCATTGGTTATTTTTCTCCTGCTCACACGAGCCTTCTGCTTCCTCACTCTCATAGTCTTCACTCAGTTACTCACTCACTCTCGGCTTTGTCCCTTGGGTATGCTTAGTTAGGTTTACTAAGCCATTTGGGACTTATCTCTCATTTCTCTTTACGGTTTTCTTTTCTCTCTGTGCTCCCCCTCAACTGGAGCACTCAGTAGGACGCCTTTGACGATGATTGGCACTTGAGAGGAGAACTTTGAAAACTCCCCCTCAAAATCTGCATCCTTGAGAGAATCCTTGGATTTTACATTGTTCAGCACTAGGAGGTTAAAAATGAAACTCCCCCTCAAAATTTGCAAGTTGTGTTGTTTGTTACCCGGGGAGTAAAGTCGAAAACTCCCCCTTAGAATGTGCTTTCTTCGTTGTTTGGCACCAGGAGGAGTGAAAATGAAACACTTCCCCTCAGAATATGCACTTGTTTTTTGTTCTTGGCGTGTGTTAGTGTTGGGGTGTGCATTTGGTGATTTTTAGCTCATTGGGGAGTATACACTCTAGTACTCCTATTCATAATGTGCACTTGGTGTTCTTCCAATCTCTCTCTCCCTCTGTGTAGTACCTAGCTCGAAATGCAGCTAGATTAGCATAATATGCTGGCGTGACAATACAGACTGATCGGGTGCAACGAGCATAGGTGTAGCACAGGGTGTTTGTCAAGTTCTGCAAACCATCCGATGTGAGTTTGTTCTCATCAGACATGTCATGGTGGCGGTTCAGATGGTTCCTTCACTGGTAGAGTATTGACATTCTTGATTGACGTGTTGTGGTGATTGTGGAGGTGCATTTTTTTATTTTCAGCTCGGTGGAGAGTATACACGTCAATATTCTCCTTGATAATTTGTACTAGTTGATTGCTCGCAGCTCGTCTTCATACCCGCCATGTGTGCGAAGCAATCGGATCAGTTACCACACATGACGGACATGCAAGGGTTAAGAAACATTTGGTACCCATTTCAAGGTGGGTCCATCCCTTTTAGCACAAAACAAATTTTGAAAATTTTGTTTTATTTTAGTTCCTAAACCATTCTCTTTTGAATCTTTTGGAGAGCTATATGACTGGGATTCTGATTTAGGAACCCATTTTTGAGTTATTGCAGGTGTATGAGAATTTTCAGCGCATGTGAATGATGGAACATATTTTCGAGAAGTAAAGATTTTCTCCCTTGATGACTGTTTCAGGTGTTTGGCTCAATAAACCTTGAGGGGATAAGTCAGGCTAACACCATCACAAACAGTATAGCTCGAAGCTTCAAATCTTTTGAGTTTCGATTTGCCATCATCCACATCACAATGAGGTTTGGAAGCCTTAGCCTTCTGCTTAAGTTTCCCAGGCTTTCTAACCTTAGCACTAGAATGAGAAAACACATATCCAGAATCATTAGAAAAGGACTGGGAAGAATGGTGTGTGACAGAGCTAAACGATTGAGAGCTTGAACTTGAACTTTCTTTTAAAACTCTCTTTGAAATAAGAGAGGAGGTACAATATGTCTCTGTTCTGGGGGCAATTTTGATAAGAGAAATCTCATTTAAAAGTTGTTCTTTTACTGTTTTGAAAACATATCTTTCAGTTTCCATCCAAAGATCTGTGCAAGTCCGCAATTTTACGGATGATCTTTGGAATGTAAACATTGTTACTTTCGGATTTTTCATGAACATATTTTTCTTCCCCTGCAGACACAAACTCAGACTCACTTGCTGGAGGAAAAAGTGATACATAGTCATCAGACAAAGTAATTTCCCTAGACTTATTACTATCATTCAGTTTAGTGTAGTCAAAACGAGATCTCAGCCTTAGGATTATTTTTTCTCTTTTCTTTTTCTTCGGCATCGGTTTCTGATGCTCCCACGAAGGACATAAGTTTTGTCAAACCCAAGCCCATATATCCAATTTCATACAGTTGACTACAATTGACTTTCTTCAAGTTGCATGAGTTTTGGATACCTAGGCTTTCCTTGGGATTGTAGAAAGTGGTGTCTTTAGACTGGTTTAAGAAAATGGTTTGATCTGTTTGACCTCTCTTAGCAAGTAAATCCTCCAACTCTTGAATCTTAGAATCTAATTTACATCGTTCAGTGTGAATAAATTCATAATTGTCTTTCGCTATGTTGCGTTCAAGTTCAGAAGCTTTCAATTGTCTAATTAAGTCACAAACATGTACTTCTAACTTTTCCATTTCTAAAGTTAACTTCTTGACCTTTTTCTTTAGAATTTTCTAGTTGTATGGTAAGAGAGGCATTCTTATCCAATTCCTTCAGTAAGACACTGTGATTGTTTGCTAATCTCTCTTCTAACTCCTTGATAATTGGTTGACTATCAGATTTGCTTACCTCAGACTTATAAAAAACTTTAAGCACATATGTTCTTACATAATGATGATGAGCTAGAGGCATCCATTGTTGATTGTTGACCGTAGACATGAGTTTGGTTGAAGTTCTTGCAATTTTCTGGACCTTGAAATGCTTGGACCTTGAGAAAAATAGTCTTAACCTTGACATTTTTTTTAATTTTTTTTTAATCTCAAGGTTGACTCTTGGAAGCTTTGATTGTAAGGTTGACCTTTGGTGTTGGAGTTTTGGACTTTGAAGTTTGAAGTCACTCAAAACTAGCTCTTAAAAAATAGATGAAAAAAATGTGTTTTTCAAGTGAAGGAGAAAAGGGGATCTTTTTAACTTTCCCACACATAAACTCCTTGAGAACTTTGGAGCCTATAAATATGAACCAATCCTTACTTAGGATAAAAAGGTGAAGGAGAAGATGGGAGCTCTCGCGTACACAAGAATTTCGGCTTCTAGTTCAAAAGCGAAATTTGGAGGTTAATATCGGTGTCGCCTTCTTCTTCTTCTGTAACTTTTAATAGCCTCAAAGATATTAACCTCGAGAAACCTGTCTTCTTCGCAAAACATGTGAAAAATCTCAAAACTTCGAAATCTCAAAAATCCCAAAAACAAAATTTCAGCCTTTTTTATCTCAAATGTTGATCTAAAACTACCAGCAATTGCAGAATAGTGTCCAAACCAGGTCGATCAAGCCAAAAAATGCAGAAAGTTAGATTTTTGGGAAAAAAAACTTCACCGTCAATGGCAGGTCCGGATATTGCAGAATATCTTCGACCGATTTCACGCTCGGCTCTGATACCAATTGTTGTCTCTATTTCATCCAACAATCATACAAAATATATAGAGTAGATAAGAGAAGAACTTTGATTCAATACTAAGAATGATCGAGAAATAAAGAACATGGTATCGAAAAGACTTTCTCCACTCTCTCTCTCTCTCTAAGAATGATATGTGCGTGAATATTCTTTCAAGGCTTTTGGGTTTCTCTTAAGTTAGCTTCCTTTTATACATAAGGATGTCTAACTTAAGGCTTACAAGAGGGCTAATGGGCTGAAATACTTGTGTGGCCCATATTACACATCTAAATAGTTACTACACAAATACAAAGATATTTAACTAGATTGGATACCCTAAAATATTCCCACCATTAAGCAATTTTCTTATATATATCATTACAAAATATGCCCTTGTTAAAATTTTAAAAAATGACTTTTTAATCTCTACCATTTTTACTAGTAATCATTGTTAATAGTCAAACTCATGTATTGATAAATATCAAACCAGAAGTGTTGAAATTATATATATATATAGGGAGCTGATCAGGTGAGAAGTGCCCTTAGGCTGAGAACTGTGAAGTCTAACTTATAGGCTAAAAATACAAACTTTTAACCAATAAATCATAACTTATAGACCCCATCGAAAATAATTACGAAAAAGCCACCACGTCAATATAACTCCAGAAACCTGGAATTTTTTTTGACGCGGTGGCATTTCTGTAATTACGACGGAGAGATTTATAAGTTATGATTTATTGGTTATAAGTTCCTATATTCAGTCTATAAGTTTGCTGCGTTGTAAAATTAGGTGCAAATCCCAGGGCTGAGATTACTTCTCACTTCTCATCTTAAGGAGAACTTCTCACCTGATCTTTTATCTCTCTCTCTCTCTCTATGTGTGTATATATATATATATTCAAGTGAGAAATGCATCTAATGTGAGAAATGAGAATGAATCTGAGCCGTTAGATTTTCTAAGAATGGCTTCATGTTGCAGTAAGATATAAAGTTTGCATTATTGCAGTAAAACTGTTTCATATTGCACTCATATTTGACGACGTTGCACCAAAACAGCTTCATGTTACACTAGACAAGTGTAATGCGGAAATGTAAGAAGTATTTACAAAAATATCATCGTGCTAAATTGCAATTTCAGTTCAGCATGAAGTGGCTTTTACTGCAACTTAATCAAACCCGACGGTTGAGATTCATTCTCATTTCTCACCTAAGAGCTTCTTCTTATTTGAACCTCACCATATATAGGGTGCGGTTCCAGTGAGAGCGATGCTTATCGTGAGAACGTGAGAACAAATCACAACCCAACATCTACTTAAAATGGACGGTTAAAAACTGATTGGCGCACGATACACACATGGACGTCAACACATCTTAAAATGTCTCACACAAATGAAAATTGGGGTGAGGATCAAATGAAGGGCTAAATTGTAATTCAATAATGCACGTGACTTTAATGGGGCAACGTCCTCCACTTTCCACTCCCCAAAAAATAGCCATAATCACGTAAGATTCGGAGAAGTTATTATACTAGCAAAAATATGCACATTCCAATATGGAAAGAAGGAATTGAGTTTCGAATAAACAAGGTGGAGGCATCAGCGTGAATTAAACCTCCAAACGAAGTGCAGAGAGCGACGATTAATGTGCAAGTAAAGAAAAACAATGAGTTATCTACAAGAAGATTCTAGGGCTCTTGAACTGAAAATACATTTGTGCACATACATGGAGAAAGTTAATACTGAAAATAGTTTAAATTGAAGTAAAAGTGAATTGAAGAGTTTTCCGTTTCGGAATTTGGCTTGCATATGTGAATATTGATTTTGGCCAGAATGTGTGTGACAGCGAAGTAGTTGTGCAGTTGGAGAGTAAGTGATTTTCATTACATTTATTGTGCATTTAGAATGTGTGAGTTGTGCATCCGAGTTTATGGCTTATGGATAAAATGATTTCAAGCTATTTAAAATGTAGTTGATGTAGTGTAATTCAAAATTAAATTTGAGAGGCTTTTTGGTGATGGTAGAAAACAAGGTTTGAGGTTGGTGTTTTTTAAAATGTGAGAATTATGATAAATTGATTTTCAGAAAATAATTTTGTCTTCAATGTGTGCTACGGTAAGTTTTTGTGCATTAGCCGATGATATGATTTTTATTAGGTTAATTGTGCATTTAGAAGGTTGTGAGATGTGAATTATGACTTGGTGGATTATGGATGATCTGATTTAAACAATTTAAAATGTACTAGGTGTATTATAATTCAAACTTGCATTTGAGAGGTAGTTTTGTGATGGTAGAAAACAATGTGTGAGGTTGGTGTTTTTGAAAAGATGAGAAATATGATGAATTGATTTTTAGGAAATTATTTTGGCTTCCATGTGTGAGAATTATCAATGTGTGTTACTGTAAAGTTTTTGTGCATTATGCAATGAGCTGATATTCATTAAGTTTGTTGTGCATTTAGAATGGATGATATGTGCATTAAGGAAATGGTGACTTGTGCTTCACGGTTTTGTAGATTATGGATTATATGATTTTCAACAATTTGAAATGTACTTGTTGTACTGTAATGCAAAATTGCATTTGAGAGGTAGTACTGTGATGGTAGAAAACAATGTGTGAGGTTGGTGTTTTTGAAAAGATGAGAATTATGATGAATTGATTTTCAGGATATAATTTTGGCTTCCATGTGTGTTACTATAATGTTTTTGTGCATTATACAATGAGCAGATATTCATTGTGAAGCTGTAGCAGAGAAGACCGAAGAAGATGATAGTTGACGGCAAAGTTTTATAAAAAGAAATAAATTAGTTTACATGCAAAACACATAACTTTTGAAGTTTCAATGTTCCTTATTATAAAATGAGAATAAGAAGAGCTCAAGTGCATAACTTTGTGATAAAGGTGGAGATCGATTCTTATTTCTCTCCTAAAAGTGCATATTTATTTTTAGGTATGCAAGGGCATTCTGAATTAGTTGATATAAGAAGAGCTCAAGTGCATAACTTTGTGATAAAAAAGCACCACTAGAATAATAAAGTTGCACATTAATTTTCATTTGAATGACAAAATATATTATGACCCCTCTTAGCATAAGTTATTCTTTGATCTTGAAGTTATGAAAGTCACATATATCTTTGAAAGTAGTTATATCATAGTGTGAAATCGGGGTTTAAAAATAAATGTAAACATACAAATTATAAAGCATAATAATATTTCTAAAAGTGCATATGTAGTACTTCTTGATATGTACTTTTACTGTAGCATAGTTAATGATAAAAGTGCATAATTGTGTTGATATGAGTGCACTACTTAAGTTGTCTATTATTCATTTTCATATAAAGATTGAAAATATAAAGTTTTTTTAAGGAACTAAACTAGATCACATATATATTGTTAGAGTAAGGAGTAAAATGGGAATGAATCTGGACGTTGGATTTGGGTATTGTGCATCATGTATAACAACAATGTGCATATAAAAATTGGGAAATGTGCATTTCAACTGTGCAAAAGTTTAAACGTAAATGTGCACATTTGAATTTGGCATTACTTTAACTATAGATGTGCATTTTCGTGAATGATAAAGTGAATGGTTTTGGAGCATTCTCATTTCTTACGTTAATGTGCAATATTTTTTCGAAAAAAAAAACAAAAACAATATAAGGTGCAGTTCTAGTGAGAATACTCCTTATTGTGAGAAATGAGAACGCTCCAAAACAATGCACTTTAGGGTTCACCAAAATGCACATTTATTGTTAAAACATTTATATCATAAAGTGCATAATACTTTGTTTATGAATAAATATGCAGATACAAATCATAAAAGTGAACAAAATAATGTTTAAAAGTGTATATTTATTTGATTTAGTTATGTAAGTGCACAGTTGCTTAGTTAAAGATAAAAGTGCATAATTTTGCAATATGAATGCATAACTAAAATTGTATATTTGCATATTTTGGAGAAAACATTGCATAGTGTAAATAAATGTTACGAAAAGAATTTATGTGCATTAATTGATTAAAAATAAAACTAAAAACAAACATAGCATTTATCTATTGAGGGAACTATGAAAAAGTAACAAAAGTTGGTTAAAAGTAAAAGGGCACTATGTATAACACGTAGTACTTCACAAGTAATAATTATTTGTATAATTGTTTCATGTAAGTTGTTGGTTTTTATATTCATTTAACCACATGTAAATTAAAGGAGAGAGAGCCGAGTATTGCTAGTAACTAGATCATTCTTGCCGATTTTTCAGTTACGTTAACGTTAAGTGTCCCGTTAGTTGTCTAAACTTTTGACTAATTACATTTACACCGCCGTTTAAAACTCAATTGCTACCGTAGATAAACTATTTTGGATGAGTGTGATTTGTTCTTATTTCTCTCCTAAGCCACCATTCTCACTTGAACCACATCATATATATATATATATATATATATATATATATATATATATATTAAAGATCAAATGAGAACGTGAGAACACCACATTTACCCCGATGTGGTGCACAATGAGGCTAGCCTAATGCACTTTTTCACGTTCACCATAATATTTAGATTATTTACCAAAATGCCACCGTTATTATTTATCTTGGCTTGTTCGGAGCAAAGTCAAAATGTGCACCAGACGGGCTCAATTGTGTATCACATTGGGTTAAATGTGAGTGTTCTCACGTTCTCACGTTAAGCATCGTTCTCATTGGAACCGCACCATATATATATATATATATATATATATATATATATATATATATATATATATATATATATATATATGGTGCGGTTCCAATGAGAACACTTCTTATTGTAAGAAGTGAGAACAAATCCCAACTATACATCTTAGTAAATTAAAGACCAAAAAGAGAATAGATGCATGGATGTATGGTGGGACTGCAAACATTGAAAAATAACCATGCACCCTAATAATAAAATGTTACAATGTTATTATAATATTAAAATACTTTAAACAATCAAATTTGTAAATAATATATTAAAACATGAAGTCAGAAATGTAAAGATCATCCATGATCCGTAACAGGTTTCCAAATTTAACTGCCATCTTCTTTTGAGGCATCTCCATCCATAGGATTATTTGAGGATTAAGTTGGTGATGTGGCGGATTGTTTTTGGGATCATGGTTGAGTGATGAAGATTATTTGGTGAGATTATTTGACAAAATAATCCTGGATTGAAATATGAATCCAGATTATCTCAAGATTATTGTGCAGCTAGTATTAATTGGTGAGTGCATGACCCACAAAAGATCTGATTATTTTGAGATGATGAATGGTGTAATTTAGAAAGTGTGAGATTATTTTGAAAGAATCTTGTGGATTGTTGCGCTTACCGCTATACTAAATGCAATCGCTGATAATGTAGCACGCTCCTCCCCCTTTATAGCACAAGCGAAGCGCCACGCGGTTCGATTGCACTGACAGGCTGGCAGATTGCTGGCACCGCATACCCGCGGCCCAACAATCTCTCCCCCAGCACCTGCCAGCCTCAACTGCGCAGCATGCTGTTGCGGGGGGTCGAACCCGTGACCTTGGCTCTAATACCACTTGTGGATTGTTGCGCTTACCACTACACTAAAAGCAATCACTGATAGTGTAGCACGCTCCTCCCACTTTATAGCACAAGAGAAGTGCCACACGGTTCGATTCCACCGGCAGGCTGGCAGATTGCTTGCACCGCATACCCGCGCCGCGGCCCAATAAATCTACGTGTCAATCTATGTGTCATTAAAAATCCATTTATTTAAGTAGCATGAATGTGGATGATCTTAAAACGATCAACGAGCGGTTACCATAAATAGTTACAATAATCAAATTCCTAAATGCCCAAAGAATCTCACGTGAGGAAGAGTGATATCAATGGCTAGGATTGTTTCTCATTTTTCACGTTTTGAACTTTTTTTAATTGAACCACACACACACTATGCGCGTGTGTGTGCTGGTTCAAATAAGAACATGATCTTAGGAGAGAAATGAGAATGAATCTGGACTGTTAGATTTGTTTTAAGTGATATTCAATGTGCATTAGATGAAACTGTAATGTGGATTAGGTAAAATTGAAATGTGCAGCACAAAAAGTACGATGTGGTGGCATTATGTGAAGCTGAATTGTGGATTAGGTGAAATTGAAATGTGCCCTATTGTGATGTTATTTTTGTACCTTTTATTCCGCACATTTCCGTTTTACATAATGCACACTTGAGTTTAAATTTTTATTCTGCACATTTCAATATAATCTAATGCACATTTCGGTTTCACCAAATACACAATTCAGTTCCACATATTACAATCCAACGGTCAAAATTCATTCTCATTTCTCTCCTGGGAGTCCGTTCTTACCGGATCCGCTCCTTGTGGTTCTAATGAGAACACCCCTTATTGTGAGAAGTGAGAACACACCCTAACCCACCATCTCATTAAATGAATGGTCACTAAGCAATTGACTCACAATATAAAGATGGACATCCTCACATATTAACATGTCTCGTACACCTGGAAAGGGAATCATGTAACTAATAAAGGGCATTAGAGTACTTCTACAGATTCATTTAATAATGACGGTGGTAGGCTGCAACTTTCCAAAAAGTAGGTAAAGGTATAATTTCAAATGCTCACATATTAACATGTCGCGTACACATGGGAAGGGAATCGTGTAACTAATATAGGGCATTAGAGTACTTCTAGAAATTCATTTAATAATGTAACAATGGTAGGCTGCAACTTTCCAAAAAAAGTAGGTAAAGGTATAATTTCAAATCATATAAAATGTTTTTAGTTTAAAATCGATTTAAAATTTTAAACTATAATCCAATTTTATAAAAAATGATATCAAATTAAATAAAATTTTTTTATCCTTCATATGACACCAATATTGCATATAATTTATTTTAAAAAATAAGTATTATATGTATATAATAAACTACGACAAGCATCTCCAGCTATCACACATAAGAATATGTATCTAATGCACAACAACCAAAATCTAACGCACAACAACCAAATGATTGGATCATGGAATCCTTAGTTGTTGGGAGTGGATCAGTTTGGTCAGTCGATAGAAGTGCATGCTTTTGGTGCCTAATCACAGCTGCAAATTGTTTTAGTCTGCTAAGATCTTTTTCAGCTAGAGCAACACAAGAGTGCAAATCTGTCCAAACCTGTTGCATTATTTTTTTCTTCTCTTCAATTTCAGCACAGTGTTGAACTAGAACATCTGTGACACCATGTAGAGGTCGTAGTAAACGCTTTTTACACCAACGATTAACAACATAGTGCTGAGGAATAGAATTCAGCTTCGAGTCTTTGAAAGCCACGAATCTAAAAAAGTATGCCTACACACCAACCCCAATCTAAAAAAGTATTTGCAATCACAACATGCCTTAGCATCGGAAACATTGAATTCTACCTTGAATATCATACCACGGTCATCTTGAATGACATAATCCAAATTACCATCATGGTCATGCACACTAAGCACACGACAACTAAAACAAGCAGATGAATTTTCATCTTGCACTAAATAAAATATTGTGAGAGTATACAGCTCGGCAGCGTTCTTTTCAATAGACAGCGGAGGTTTAAAAACAGGAATATAGGACTCGGAACCTGAATTTAAGTTATCATGATTATGGCGTTGAGCATCCATTGCACTTTCAAATTGCATGTAAAACTCAATGAGGCTGAAGTGAGGGTTAATAAACTCACCAAAAAAATATTCTCACTTTCAGATCTTGAAGTTGTTCGAAGCAAACCTCCCAAGAACAAATCTCTAAAGTAGGATGGAATCCAAAACTTCCGAAGATTGAACAACTCCACAAACCATTTGTGGTCCAATAGTTCAAAATCGACCATAATAGACTACCATTTAGCCTCAAAATCAGTAGGCTCTAAATAGTGACTCCACACTACACCATTAATCCTTGTTAAAAAATCAACATCCTTACTAAGCACGGGACCTACTTTAGTTGTCAACTTGTTCATTATATGCCACATGCAATAACGATGTTTAACGTGATGAATTACCTTCTCAATAGCAATGCGCATAGCTGGATCTTGATCTGTTATTACGCATGTTGGTTGACTACCCATCGCATCGATAAATCGAGACAAAAGCCACACATAGGAGTCTACATCTTCTTTCAAAAGTAAACCCGCAGCAAACGTAATGCACTATTGGTGATTGTCTGCCCCCGTGAATGGCACAAATACCAAATTGTACCTACACAATAATATAACATTTCATTTGCATCGTAATCAAACAAATGTGCAATTCCTAATAAGAAAGGTGAGTATAAAGACAAACCTGTTTGTACCGTACATTGCGTAGAAAGAAACCACATCTCCAAAATAAGAATAATTTTGCCTAGAAATCGGATCCGCCCAGAAAATCCTAGTCAACTGATCACTATCATCGACATCATAATCAAAGAAAAATGATGAACACACTTCAGCCTTTCTAAATAACTTATCAATCAACATTTGAGCATCAACACCCTCAATGTATGCCTTCAAATCTCGCATAAAGTTTTTGAAATCTACAGGAGTCGCACCAATATTGTTGTATCCACCAACAGACTCTTTAAAGAGTTTATATGATATCATCGGACCAATATTAGCTTTCGCACAATTGATGACAAATTTCTTATGACCAAAATCAAGATTTCTATTGACCTTAAGAAATTGTTTGTGGCTTTCATCGTACATACGATGACTGTGACGCTCTTCAAACTTACACACGGAGTAACAACCTAAACCACAATATTTAAAGACTACACATGCAGTACATCCATTTCTAGTAGATACGCGACGCCTTCTATTGGAATCGTGATCTAAAATACATTGTTCTGAAGATTTGGGTAAGGTCAAATCAGGTTCACCAACCAATGTAGACATATTATTATCATGGCTTGAATTTTGCGTGCATGAAGAAGAATTATTTTCCACATTAAGATTCTCAATTAAAGTATCAATATTCTGAATAGGATCTTCATTCTGCACAACTGCATCAGGTTTAAATCCTTCACGACTACAAACAACGTGTTTTGACAAAATCGTACCATCTTTGTGCTTCCTCTGTGTAGAAAGGCGCGGAACAAAACCGCATGTAGATGCATATTCCTTATAGAAGTCAATACCATCTTGTAAATTTTTGAATACCTTACCAATAAAGGGCTTAGTATCACTATTACATTATGGAATCTAATACTTTGTCATACCGGGAGATATCTCACAAGTACTTGATTCTCCTACAGTTCCAACCACCATGTCGGTAAGTGTGCACGCGTAACAAATAAATTTGCATCAGATAACATGAATTGTGAATTTAGACAATACAGTGTGATATAAACGCAATAAAACGACACCAACACTGCATGACGTGAACAACGTAACTTCCATTACAGTTCAAACTTTTGAATACGTGTGATTCGTTCATAAATGGTGATGTGGAACACATAAATACATATTTCTATAAAAATTGATCTAGAACACTTACATAAAACATTAAAGGAAAAACATGAAAATAAGAATATCGATACCTGGTTCCATGGCCGTGGCAGGGTAAAATCGTGTAAAGAGAAGATCAATGATGGCTGCCGAATTTTGATGGGAGAAGATGATGAACGCCAGACGAGTAATACGAAGAGAAAAAAAATAATCACAGAGTAAACGCGGAATGAAGACGATGATTATTAAAGGAAAGGTTTAAAAAAAAGAAATAGTTTATTCTTTCCAATCCTAACGTGCGTAGCATTAACTGAAAGATGGATAACCTCAAAAAGAATAAAAACGTGAAAACCGGTCTACGCAACTGCCAATATGTGAGAGGACGTAAATATCCTTTCGGATGGCTCATTTGATCGCACATGCTTATAGATTTTGGATGGTCGAGATTTGTTCTCACGTTCTCACGTTAAGGCTCGTTCTCATTTGAACCAAAATCTATATATATATATATATATATATATATATATATATATATAGGTTTTGATTCAAATAAGAACATGATCTTAGGAGAGAAATGAGGATGAATCTGGACCGTTAGATTTGCTTTAAGTGAAATTCAGTGTGCATTAGATGAAATTGTAATGTGCATTAGGTGAAATTGAAGTGTGCAACACAAAGCGTACGATACAGTGACATTATGTGAAGCTAAATTGTGCATTAGGTGAAATTGAAATGTGCACTAGGTGAAACAGAAATGTGCAGAATAAAAGGTATGATGTGATGATATTTTTGTACATTTTATTCCGCACATTTCAAATTCACATAATGGACATTTGAGTTTAATTTTTTATTCTACACATATATATATCATCTAATGCACATTTCAGTTTCACCAAATGCACAATTCAGTTCCACATAATACAATACAACGGTCCAGATTCATTCTCATTTCTCTCTTGGGGTCTTTTTTGTAATTATTGCAGAGTTATTACAAAAATGCCACCTTATTAATTATAGGTCTCAGCTTCAGGCTCCCACTGATGAACGTGCTTGATGCTCCGCCCGCAGCGCTTGCTGCCTATCCTTGATTCCATAAATCAAGGATGTTGATTAGAAGTTCTCATCTATAAATGGGTTCTCATTTTAAAGGGGGTTCTCACTAGAACCCTCCCCCTATATATGGAAAAGATCCCATGAGAACTCCCTCTAAAACTTAAAAGTGAGAACTAATTTCCACCGTTAGATTCGTTAAAACATCATGCGCTTCATTAATGGTAGTTTGGTAAATATTACAAAACAAGTACCATTTTATTAGTTGGAAAACGTCTGAAATATTTCGTAAATATTTCAACACAATCTCTCTCTCTCTATCCCCCATCCTCCATCGTCGATGTTCTGCTCCTGCGCTGGTTACCAAAATTCTCTCAAACATGTTTATTCATAGCTTTGGAACCTTTCCAAAATTCCAGGTACTTATTCAAATGCTTAAGTCCTTACTTTTATCTTGAATTTGTATTGCTTACTCCTCTACCGTCTGATTTATTTCAATACTGGAAGTCACTTCAAAATTGAAATATATAGTTGCTACAGCCTACAGTCCAATACAATTTGCATTATTTCTCATCGATTGATGATGACTTATATAATATTCTCCATCAAGCATGGTTGCCATACAGTAGCTATTAAGCTACTCATGAATTTCGTAAAATATAATTTACTCTTTTGTTGGTAATTTTTATTTCGTTCTTTCCTTATGCATTTTTGTGCTTCATTATACGTAGCTAGTGGAACCACCTTAGTCCATACATCACTTCTTTTGGACTCTACAGAAATATTGTGCTCAAGTTATGTCTATAAAGTGTTTGTTGAAATGCTCCAGTGACAAGTGATATCTATTTTTCATTTGGTGTGAGAATATTGGTAACTAATATAGCTGTGAACATATGAGCCTGATATTTTCAATAGTATGTTAATGTAGTGAAGACTTTATGTACGAGTTCTCTAAATAGAATTGTAAGAAATCCTCCAAAACTCCCTATTCAAATCACATTAAGATTTGGTAGAATTTGCGGATCTCAAATGTGTAATATTTTAGTGATATTGTGTCATTATGCCATTATAGTGCTTGACTTTTGGGTTCTATTGAAAGATATTGGCATTTGTGGTGAAACTATTCTAGATCATTTTGTGTGTGTGACTAGTTTGAGATCTATGTTAGAAGTTAATTATTTTATATTAGAAGTTAACCTTCGTTTTTTAAAAGTTATATTATCTGCAATACAAGTTCTTTTATGGTTGACTTGTTAGGGTCTTCAACTCATTTAAAGTAATAACTTTTTATGTTATCCAATTGTGTCATGTGTACTTTAGAAGTTTACCTCTGAAAATTTTAAATACATAAAAAAGTAGCTGCTCCAACTCTCAAACTTAAGAGAATCAACAAGTTAGTACTTTTCTCTTGACAAGTTTGTTTAGACATACCATTGGCAGACTGTATAGTCCTCCAACAAGGGCAAAAGTAGATGACATGTCTACTGATTCTCTCAAAGAAGGGTCAAGAGCGAGATTTGCTGGTTTTGTACCCTTGAATTTTATCACGTGGTGTGTATAAAGAGTGGTACATGCAAAACAAGTGATGGTGAGCAAGGTGATTCCATTGCAATGAAAGATGATACTCAAGACAAGCTAGAAGAGCAATTGGTGACTTTCTTATCTTATTTGTCATTGGAGAATGAAGATGTCAACTTCTATATCAGCAAAATTAAATATGCAGCTCATTGTATTATATAGGTTGATGGATAGTGTACCCGAGGGTAGCTTATCCGAGGGGTTATTTCGGGGAATAACCTAGAGAGAAGTCAGAGCAATGAGTAAGAGAGAGAGAGTGAATATTCGAATAGGAAAGTTGTGGTGCTTTACAATGGGGAATGGGCTGCTATTTATAGCAGTAATAAATGCGATGAGAGTACATGTGTCAATAATCTAACAGCCGATGGGTCACCTCAATCGGGATGGCACCGGCACTCGCATGTGCACCGCATTAAATGCGGTGGGTAGATGTGACGCTGCATTAAATGCGGTGGTTGGACGTGACGTTGTACTTGATGTGGTGATTCAACGCATGTGGAGAGGAGATCCTGTCGAGGAGGATGCCGTCGGCTGTCCCTTCTGGCCGAAGGCTCTATGTGTCGGGACCTCCATGTGGCCGAAGGCTCTATGTGATGTGGCCTCCATGTGACCGAAGGCTCTTTGTGCCGGGGGGTCTCCATGTGTCGAAGGCTCTATGTGTCGGGGCCTCCATGTGGCTGAAGGCACTATGTGCTGGGGCCTCCATGTGGCCGAAGGCTCTATGTGACGGGGCCTCCATGTGGCCGAAGGCTCTTTGTGCCAGGGGTCTCCATGTGCCGAAGGCTCTATGTGTCGGGGCCTCCATGTGGCCGAAGGCACTATGTGTCAAAGGCCTGTATTTCGAGTCTTGTTCTCCTGTGATGTTTCTGGACTTGATTTCATGAATGCTAAGCCTTCGGGCATGGGGCCGAAGGCTCCCCCCTTGCGTATTATGGGCTGTCTGGAGTCTTGTTTGCTGGGCTTGGCCCATTTGGACCGGTTGGGCCTGATTGTAGTAGTGGAAGTATGTGGGCGGGGGGTTCCTGGGCCATATACTCCATCATAGGTAAAAGCCGAGAGTGCACATTCAGAAGTTCCAGACATTATTAAACAAATGATCGATCACTTTCTTCTATAAAAGTCTCAATTCTGAACTGGAGATCGCTCCCAGATGCTTCCTACTATGGATGTGTATCATTAAAGATGAGTGTCCTTTTGTGTGCAAGCAGGGCTGAATATGCAATATCTATACATTTTTTTGTAAACTACATATTAATGAAGCAGCTTATGAGAGATCTAATGTATTGCTTATTTGTTGCAGTGTATCGAAGAACACCTCCGTCTGACTATTAATCATATATGTTATTTATTATGTGCTCGATATTAGCACATGAGTTTTTTTATAGAGACCTTGCTTACATTAGAAAACAATGGGTAGTTTTAGTTTCTCTGAGACTTTATATTATGGAGAATTGGAGATAATAAATATTGCACTAGAAAAACAAAACAAAAATACAAATGATAAGGCTATTAGCTCAAATGGTAGAGCAGTGTGAATATATACACATATGTGAGGGTTCAAATTCCTCATAGCCTACACTATGATATACCTATCTATTTTGTGTGATTATTTTGTACTTCGTATATCATAAATGTCATTAGATGTGTATAAGTGCATTGCATTTGCAGCTACTTGAACTGGCAGTTTGATACTCTGAGAGCTAGTGAAGAAAGGGCTTATGTCTAAACAGAATGATGAATATATTGGAGATTTATCGTGATGGTAAAACTTATCAAGAAAGAGAGATCATTTATTGAGAGCAAATAGGAATTATATTGAAAACAAAACATGAGAGAGTTGGATTTGGAAGTTGCAGATGCAGAAAATGCAACATTTAATTGAACATTCATGTGCAATACTGATATGGGAAGAACAATAGAAAAACCGATAAACAACGAAAGTTTAGGCGAAGTAATATGAGATCTATGAGTACTAATGTAGAGTTTCGGTCTCTAGCAAAATTGTTACATATTACTTCCTATTTCAACCTAAAAGGGCCCTTTAATTTTAAAATTTTAAGGGCAATACAATCAACTCTATTTGCAACAACAAAAATATAATCAATTAACAAAATTTATGCTTCTTTCAAAAAAAAATTGCTTCTTAACAGAATGACATTTATGAAATGTTTAACTCTTTTCTTCTTAGCTTAAGTGGTGTTGTCCTTGTCAATTTCTTCTTTTTAGTGTTGAGTGTCAACTTGTGTATATCACCGCCAAGCAACTTCTAGAATAACTTCATTGTTAGCACCATTGTCATCTTCATTTTGTTCCTCAATGTTTTCTTTAATCTTCTACAATAAAGATGAATGTACATACATACTATCGTATAACTAATAGATACAAGATAGTAACTTCTAAAACTAAATTCATAACTTTTCATTAACATTAGCTGAAAACATCAAAATCATTAGTTATATAATTTATGCTACAATAAATAAATTTTATTATAAAGATTTTGCATTTCTATTAAAAGTTATATTTTTAATGTCAGGAGTTGTACTGTTCCTACAAGCAAGTGCTTGATCAATTGTGACCTTTGTTTTTATGTTATGAGTTATGTTTCTATGCTAAAAGTTGTTCAATAGATCAAACTATTAATCAATCATACATGGTACTCACTAACCACCATTATATTTTAACACACAGAATCTAATTTAGAGTGAAAACTGAAATAAAAAAAGAAACGAGAGCATTCAAAACAATGTGATTTTAAAATAAATTATGGAAAAAAACATAACTTTTAAGTAAATATTCATTACTTTTAATAAAACATTCACTATTTTTAACATAAGTAGATGCACTCCCACCCGTAACTGTTAATCCTTACCAATAGAGATGTGTTTAATTACAGCCTATAGTTTTGTTTAGAGAGGTTTAAGATAATATTACTTTTACTCAAAATACTACCACTTATAATCCTAAAAAAGTAACTTTTAAACTCAAAAGCTTAACTTTTGCTTAAACTCCCAAGACCTCTAAACCCATGAATACAACTTGTAACAAAAAATCATGACTTTTGAACCAAGAGGGTTAACTTCATATATGTACTATGATTAAGTTTTTTTAATCAAAATGTTTCAGAACACATAGGGATATACTAATATGCCCATGGAAGTAACTTCTATGAAATAAATCATAACTTATAGCTTAACCACTCTAAATAAAAAATAGAGCTCCATGATGATTAAATAAAACAGTGTGAGATTACCAAGAAAACAATCAGTAGCAAAAACATATATACCATGGAAGTTCTAAGGGAAATTAACGAGAAAAGAGAAACTAAAAATGTGATTAACAACAAGAGTAATTATAACTTAAGCACTACATCAAATACAGAAGTTTGAGATTACACATATAACAATTTGTAGCTGCAGCAACTAGTTTCTCGATCAGACATTATCCAAACACATTAGGCATATACTTATAAAACCGAGAAAAGAACTTGTAACCAATAAACAATAACTTATACCTTAAATTTGATGCACATTAACACCATCACCATTATAACATTTCATTGAATAGCTGAGGGGCATGACTAAAGTTCTGAAACAACAATCAATTGGAGAGAGGGCATGAACTCAATATCTATATTGACAAACAATTGGCACACTTAGAGTAAGTCTGCATTACAAAATCATCATTTACTAATCTTATCTAAACCATAATTGATGAGCTCAAGATCGCAGGGGGATAATTTAAAAAAAAATATATCAAGGTTTACCTACCAGGATACAAACATGGATATGATTTAAATTAAGAAGATTAATTTAAAATTATGCAGTGATGTTAGGAAAGGGGATCGAGAGAATCAAATATTATAGATTAGTCTATGCGAACATAATTTAGCTCATCCCCGTGAATCGTTGAAGATTTAACATTAGATTAGGTATAGAATTCCAATATCAATCATAAACAAATCACAAGTATTGAGGGAGAGATTACAGCAAACGATCCACACCGCTCGTAAATCTTCTTGTTTTATTTGAAGATTAAATCCATGAAAATCACATGAATTTTTCCAATTTTATTACTCCGTATAATCGTCTTGAACAAATCTGGATGAAATATATAAGTTCCTAAATCAACATCCTGGAATGCATTTTGAAATAGGATGCAACAAGTTTAAGAATCGAGTCGAAGTTCGTTGAATTTCGTAGAAATACCTTAGAAGATGCAAGCCGAAGTTCGTCGCAGTTTGTAGAAATTCGTCGAAGTTCGTAGAAGTCCGATTTAAATTCATTAAAGCCCGACTCTAGTTCATTGAAGTCCGATTCAAGTCACTCCGTTGAAGTGATTTCGAGAGAGTTTGAAGAAATTCTGAACGAACTAGACTAGATTATGGAGTAGTTGTGCCGAACCAGAATTCGCGGCTCCAAAACTGACGTGGCTATTACAAGTTTATCTTTGCTTTCAAAATTCATCAATAGATTACTTCTAATCAGACGATCATGATCAGTTCTCACTTTTCAGCCTTACAAGCTTCTCATCAGATCCATTCCCTATATATATATATATATATATATATATATATATATATATATATATATATATATATATATATATATATATATATATATATATATATATATATATATATATATATATATATATATATATATATATATATATATATATATATATGGAATGGATCCATTCCCTTGGGCTGAGAAGCTGCGAAGTCTAACTTATAAGAAAAAACACGAACTTTTAACCAAAAAATCATAACTCATAGACCCCCTCAAAAACACGAACTTTCTGCAAAAAAACATTCCAGGTTTCTGAAGTTATTTTGACGCGGTGGCATTTTCGTAATTTTTTGGAGGGGGTCTATAAGTTATGATTTATTGGTTAAAAGTTCGTGTTTTGAGCTTATAAGTTAGACTTCACAGCTTCTCAGCCTAAGGTGGACTTCTCACATGATCTTTTCTCTCTCTCTCTCTCTCTCTCTCTCTCTCTCTCTCTCTATATATATATATATATATATATATATATATATATATATATATATATATATATATATATATATATATATATATATATATATATAAATCAATTAGTAAATGTAAATATACAGGTCTAAATGCAAATAATAAATAAATTAGTATTTATATACGCATATATATATATATATGCGTATATAAATACTAATTTATTTATTATTTGCATTTAGACCTGTATATTTACATTTACTAATTGATTTTTATATATACTTATAATTCATTATGTTTTGATTTAATTTTTTTAGTTGTTAACAACTAGCTCAACTAATATAATATCTACCTGTATACATAAAGATTAAACTTTGCGCATGAACTTTAAGTTTTGGATATATTTTCTCATGATTATTTTTGTGAGTTGTTTTTTGTATATAGGTAGTGAGTAACCTATAAACATTTAAGCGTATTAACAGTTTTAAAAATGTTGTAATATTATTTTAAGAGTTAAAACTGTTTATACGATTTTGAAAATTTTAAAGTAGACTACCCGATCTGCTCTTGCGGGCAGTTATGAACATGTGGTTAGACCCGTTTTTCACGGGCCGGATCAGGCTCAGCCACACCAATGGTAGAATTTTTAGTAAAAGTCCAGCCGAGCCCATTTTTGTGCAGGTGTAATTTGGGTATCTTGGGGTGGTTAATTCGTTAGTGGGCCGAACATTAAAAAAACACAGACTAGATTCTAGAAGCGTCTCGCGTTTTGCAAAACAACCTTCATTTCTCGAATTTCCTAGGGTTTATTTCCCCCCAACCAAAAACTATCTCAGGAACAACACTAACCAGTCTCCGGCGATTCATTTCTCGAATTCTATATTAAAGTATTCAAAGGTATTGTTGCCGTCCTCTGTTTCTCTTTGTTATTGAACGGAAAAAGCGTTGAACTTTACGTGTTTTTTTAGTTTGAATTCCTGTCCAATAGGAATGGCGTCAATTCAGCTAACCGCGTCAACTCTTTCCGCCAAGGGGTTTGTTTCATTTGACGGGATTCGGAAAACCGGAAAGTTAGCATCTTTTGCGCCGTCCAGGCCGAGCACAAGCAACTCATTCCGGTCTCTCGTGGTCAGGGCCGCCACCGCCGTTGCACCTAAGGTATCAGTTAGATTTGCTTGAACTTCGGTTCTTTTTTTTTCACGCTGTAATAAGATTTGATTGAACATAGTAGGTGCTGGACTGCTCGTTTGGTTCCCTATTAAAAATTGTAAAACTCTTTACTTTAGTTGTATAAGGCTGACCGGCTGACTACTGTTATTCATTTAAAATTATTTGTAATGCATAATTTTATAATATTGATTTCTCACATAGATTGAATTGGATTATTTGAATCGTAAGTGGTAAGAGCGTCTTTTCATATTTCAAGAAATGCCTCCGACAACCTGCTAGTTATAATATATTAAGTGGTTGAATTGGATTCTATTAGTTTTATTATTGTTTTTTTTTTATATTTAATTGCTTTATGCAGTATACTTCACTCAAGCCTCTAGCTGATAGAGTGCTGGTCAAGATAAAGACAGCAGAGGAGAAGACAGTTGGGGGCATACTTCTTCCAACTTCAGCACAATCAAAACCACAAGGTGGTGAGGTTGTTGCTGTTGGAGAGGGCCGGACAATTGGAAAGACCAAAGTTGACATAAGCTTGAAGGTTAACATTGAATATATGATCTAATGCAGCAGCCTTCTGAAGGGAAAATGTTTGCTATTTCTTTCAATACTCTTTCCATTCATTTTAGTTAGCTCCTTTTCCATTTTGGGATTTTTTTTTATTTGACACGATTTCATATTTTGAAACTTTAACCCCACTTCTCTTTCTCTTTTCTACATTTTCCACTTCTCCTTTTTTCTACTATCAACTTTTTCAACCCTAGTTATTATTCCATACTATTTTTCTTAGAGCATGTTTGGTAGGCATAAGTTACTGACTTCCCGCTTTGTACTATTTAAAATATCTCTTAAAGCTCTTGGTTGGATGTTTGGCACAAATTTTTTCATGAGCTAGCTGTTTGTTGCTTGTAGCATTAATTAGTCATATCAGCTTGTTATACCAAACAAAACTACGTTAAATAGTCACCTTTAAGTTTATCTTTTCAGCTACTTGTGCCAAATGTACATTTGATCTCTGTAAATACCCTTGCCAACTATTGTAGAATGAAGAGACTACTATTTAGTCTTTTTAGACTTGATATAATATAAATCAATCAATAAATAAATAGAAAAAAGGGCTTGTTATTAAGTATATAAAAAAATTTAAAAAGTTTAAAAAGTTTGAGCAATTTTGTCATTTCTGTTTGAGCTTATCATTTCTTCTTCTACTAGTTTTTCTCTGTTTTCTTTTCTTGATATTTTCTGAGCTATAAACTTCTGTGTGCTAAGAATTTTTAACTATGTACAGACTGGAACAAAGGTTGTGTACTCAAAATACGCTGGAACAGAGGTGGAATTTGATGGAGCAAGTCATCTCATTTTGAAGGAGGATGACATTGTTGGTATTCTTGATACAGAGGATGTCAGTGACATGAAACCTCTCAATGACAGGGTTCTAATAAAGGTTTGTTGTTTTTCTTTCCTCTCTCTGTACATTCCTCTCTTTTATGAGTCCCCCCACAAGGCTGCAGTTAACATTTAGGAACAACTTCATAGGAACCTTGTTGCGCTTCAAAGTCTGTCATATCAAAGTTAATGCTTTATATGATGACCTTGAATTTGCTAAATGCTTCATATTTACATGTTCAATATTGTTTTATTTGTTACTTGAATCATACTACAAAATGAAAAGTTTTGCATTGAATTTTCTGTTTAGGTTGCTGAGGCGGAGCAAAAAACTGCTGGGGGCTTGCTGCTTACTGAGGCTAGCAAAGAGAAGCCTTCTATTGGCACAGTAAGAATTTGTTGTTCAATGTCAATTTTCTAGCTAGTGGAGACCAATTTCCTATGATGAGCACTCTTATCCAACCTGAACATCATTTGTATAGTTTCACAGACATCCCACCCAAATGTTTGCTACTAGGGTATAATGCCAACAGTTAGATGACAGACTGTGTAACCTCTTTTAACTGCAAAATTGCAGAATAGCTGCTGCTTTAAACTAAAACAACAACATCCAAGCTTTAATCCCAAAAGAGTTTGGGATCGGCTAACATGAATTGACACATCAAGTTTCTTGCTTTTAACTAATTTAGTATTAATATTCAATCATCTAAGGTTAATGACATAGTGGCTTGTGTTACTTTAGTTGGATATAAAAGAACGTCACTGGCTGGTGGCGTAAGAGTACCCTTCTGGTATATGCATGACTGAGCACGACTGAAAAGAGAGCACTTGCTTTAGCTGACTTGTTGAGATATCTTTATAAAGCCAGGAGTTGCACATTTCATGATACTCTGTATTTAGGATTGCTTGTAAAGGCTGAGCCTTGATGATTCCTTTGATTGACAACAGGTTGTAGCTGTTGGACCCGGAGCTCTTGATGAAGAAGGAAAAAGGAAAAGCTTGTCAGTTAATCCTGGAAACACCGTTCTCTACTCCAAGTATGCCGGCAATGAGTTCAAAGGCACTGATGGATCTGATTACATTGCATTGAGGTCTTCTGATGTTATGGCTGTCCTCTCATAGTTGCATCACTATTCCTTTTTTACTTTCAAGGATCTTCTGATCTTTTTGGTCTAGAAAACTGGAGTTCACGCTTGAGATCAAAATATTAGCCATGTTTCTGTGAAGCACTCAAAGTGTAATTCATGTAATGATCTTTAGCAATTTTCTTCTTTATCAGAGTTTCCTTGCTTTTTTTTTGTTTTATCAAAGCTATTGCAGAAGCTTCAAGTCTTTATTGTTAGGTCTGTCGAGATTGCCACCTATAGGATTATCGAATCAGGTGTGGTACACAAAAATCTGGTCAAACTCTTGTAGTCTTGTCTTGGATAGGACTTTGACAGCTTCATGACTAGGTAGTTTTCGTGAGTTCGTTCAAGTTCTTAAATCCAGTAAATATTCTCGTCTTTTAAATTTTAATGGTGTGACATGGTGGAAACCATGTAAAAAACAAGTTAGCCATATACATTGTAGTGTGGTGGTGATGTGTTGGGGGCGGGCTCAGTTTTGCTGCTTTTAGAAATGCTGTTCCTGCTAAGATTTCCTGCCGACAACCACTCCAGAGTCCAGAGTCCAGCCAGCTAGTTTTGACTGGTCAATCATGGACGTGTATAGGCAGGGCAGGGCAGGACTGGGGACATGATTCCAGAGGCCGGCTTGAATTGGTCCAATCTAGATGCGGCTCTGAATCCTCTAAATTCAGGATGGACTAGCCATAACAATATAGAGTGTATATTGGTTGGGTTGTGACTGGATCATAACTGGGCCGAGGGGGTTGACTGCCAATCAGCTGGCCTAAACACGAACTGGACTGGTATTGATGTCCAAAGGGTGGACTGGTTTTGGTCCAAGATATCTGGTTCAATGTTTGGGATTTGGACTTTATTTTTTTAGTTCCAGTTATAGACTCATGAAATTGATGAAAAGAACATCAAGGATATTTATAAAAAGTATTCACATGAAAAGGGAACTAGTATAATCATTCTAAAAATTAATTAAGTAAACATTTTAATTTTTTTTTAATGACATGAGACTATTAGATAATTGTATGTAGGCTGTAGGGAAATAAAGAAGAGGATTAGGATCGGGGTTGCAACTTTTCCAATGTGAAACCATCTTTGGGCTAACAATTGACTAACTTCAGTTTCGTCTAGGTCCCATAAACATTAAAAAAGTTAATATATTAGAAATTTACATTAATACAAATTTATTAATATTTTATACATAATATTTTTATTATATACTCCCTCCGTCCCGCTAACAATGGGACAAGAGGAAGTGACACATAAATTAATAAAAAATGGTTTATGTGATTGATATTGAATTGATAAAGTAAGAACAAAGTAAGAATGATTTAAAGCCACACAAACTTTACCAAATTTGGTATGGAACAATCTTAGTGAGACGGGCCGATAAGATAAAATGGGACAATCATAGCGGGACGGAGGTAGTATATTATTAGAAAATCGTAGTCAAAGTAAGGTGTGTGAATAGTGCAGAAATTCCAATGTTGCAACTTTTATGAAACGGAGGAATATTATTGTATACTCAATAACCAAAAATGAAAAAATAAGCAATATATGATTTTGAAAAAATTTGCTAACTCACATGAGAATGTTTGGGGAAGTATGACTTAATTATACTAAGCAACGTCTGTTCATAACATACATAGGTTCATTATACGGCCTATCATGGCTTTAGTAAATGGTCCTTCCCGGGATTCAGGGCAAAAAACACCTTAGGAAGTGCATAAACCCCAAAAACCGGAGTATAATACAACTCCCTCTCTTTCTACACTGAAAGCAGCTTTACATTTCCTAGCAAGAATCATCATATGAAAGTGCTCCCAGACCTCCGTTTGAGTCTATGGCTCAATTGAGCAATATGATACAGTGGCTGGCTCCATTACTATCTTGAAAGGGGCTTTTTAACACTGGCTGCATGGCCAGTCCAGTTAGCTTCTCAATCTTTGAATACTTTCATATTGTTTTTAAAGAATGTGTAAGCAGTAACTTGTGTGTATAGTTTCATCATCTCCATGCACCACCACTGTCAGTCCCACTACAAGCTTGGTTTGGGCCTGGCCCAAGATCTCCATCCAAACTCATCTGCTGCACTTCTCCAGTTGACAGTATTTTTATGCTTTGTACACAACTCACAAATTCCCTGTTATAATTAAATTACTAGAGTTATGTGTGTATATACGTGCGGTGTGGTCTCACATGGGAATGTTTAGATTTGGTATGATTTTGGAAAAGATGAAAAAAGGAAGCAAGGTAAGACTTACTCCCAAGGATCATCACCAACAAGCAATATATCATTTTCGTGGTCTACATAGACAAGCTTCCAATCTGTTCTTTGAGGGTCTTCCAATTGTCCTTCGATCCCAAACATGCGTGCCAGATCCTGCCTTAGCTCATCATACCCCTTGTAACGTGTGACATCGATTGTTCTTCCTACGGATCCCCGCTTTTGAACCTTTCACAATTTAAGACTACATCAATTAAAGTCACATCAATTATCGAGTAATTTACTAATTCAAGACTACATCATATGATGTTTTACTAAATATGTCCAGCATCAATCTTTCTTTTTCACGCCCTTAATTTAATGGTCTTTATTAAATCAATGATGTTTTCTATCTATGACAAAGAAGATGGTATCTTATGAATAAATACCTTGTAGTCATGCTTGCGGAAAGTAATTATTATGTTTTAGTCTTATTTTGGACAATTACTTCATTGTTATTTTCTTTCAATTTGGAATAAAGATAATAAAAAGCATTGTACATCAGAAGAAAAGATAATTTGCAGAAAAGGCTGTTTATTTGTCGGAAGTAACTCAATATATTAGTTTTAGCTACTGTCCAAATTTATTCTATTTATTTATATTATACTAAGACTGGGAATTTCAAAGTATATACTACAAAGTACAATTTAATAATCTAATTATATTTCCTTTTCTTTAACATCTCCAAAGATGAAGACAAATACACAAAAAATTAATTTCTTTAGTATTTCATTCCCTTTCCCTAGTGTTTCCCTGCACCTAAAGACATGTTCAAATCAAGGAAACTGCCCAGAAAAGGAGGGAAACAAATACCAAGGAAGTTATCTTATCATGTTTGGCTTTACCTCGGAAAATGCAAAGGAAATATATGATATTGATGTGTAGATATATGAAAATATGTCCTAGTATTCACTTAAATAAATAAATAGAACCTGAATATCTACATAATCTATGCTTTGCTTCCCCTAAAATTTTATTTCCTGCTCATTTTCCTTTCTATTTTCTTTCCTTAGTAATTTTCAGGTCACAAATGTTCCTAACTCTTTCACTGCAAGTATCATTCTTTTTGTGGAGATAACAAAAGTATATTGTCTTGAGGAGGAAGACCAAACCTTGGTGTATGTTCTCATGCGTGGAGTCTGATTACTCCACAGACCCCCACCATTCAACACACTAGTCTCATTGTTGATAGCAACATCATTAGAGCACCCAGCTTTAAAAGACATATCTGGCAAACCAAATGACTGAGAATGAATCCCGGCACTTGACAGCTCCGTCTCAATATCCCTAGCAGGAGAATTCCCGTATGTTACGAATAAGTTTTGCATGTCCTTCCCAGAGTCGTAACCCCTCGACAACAAAGCATCCGGCGGAAGACTGTCGATATTAGCCACGGAAGATGGCATGCTGTTCCTAGAATTCGACTGGATATCCCCATCCAAACAGAATCCAGGCAAAGAGAAGTTCTGCTGGAGCCCACTGGCGTCCAAGCAATACGACGTCGCTGATGAGGTCGCCTCCAAGTTATTATCAGTTCCTTTTGAGACTATGGTGGATATCATGCGTTTTGACTGAATCTCATGTTTTTTTGCAGGTTCAACTATGGGATCGTCGTCCAGCAACACCACTGCAGGTGGTTGGTGGCTTCTGTTCAGGAAGTTAGACGGAAACAGCTGGCTGTTATTTGTGGAGGGTGAGGCTGACCGTAGGGAATTATTATCCCCGTCAGTCAGCCCAGAATGGGCGGCTTTGATGATACTCGGCAGCTTTTGCGGGCCTCGAGCATATTTTGGAGATTGTAGAAGCGGGGGAGGTTGTGAAAGCTGACGGTTAGGTTGTTGTTGGGTCAGAAGCGGGTCCGTGTTGGAGCTAACCGGAGACAAGAGTTGCTGCTGCTGCTGTGTTTGTGGCCTCTGCTGCTGCTGCATTATGCTTTGTTGAAGCAACTGCTGCAGTGGAGAAGCTTGTTGTAATTGTTGTGGCTGTTGTTGAGATGGCTGAAACTTCAACTCTTGAGGTAAGGATGTGTTTGGGAAGGCAGTTTTGATAGTCGCTTGGGGATTCATTGGGTACTGTATGTTTCCCATCATCAGTTGCTGCTGCTGCTGAGGGTGTACATTCTGGTTTTGTGGTAAATTCTGGTTTTGTGGTAAACTCTGATTTTGTAGTAAATTCTGGTTTTGCTGTAAATTTTGGTTTTGCAGTGAATTAGAGTTGACTACCCCGTTATTTAAACCATTAAAATTGAAGTTCTGTTGTTGTTGCTGCTGGTGGTTAAGTTGTGAAGGTTGTTGCTGGGCAGCTAAAGAATGCCACGTCGGAGATGGCTGCTGTTGTTGTAGGGGAGTGGTAACTTGCGGGTTTATTTGGTTCGGTTTGTTGAACTGAAGATTCTGTGGAGGGAAAGCTGGTGATTGGAAGTTCATCAGTCTGGACTGGTTTTCAGTTCCTGACAGATTCCCTTGTATAGAGCCGTTTTGGTTTAATCCGACAGGTTGGTTATTGTTCTGCTGCATGCTCATCCATTGGACTAAGCTCAACCCGGGAAACATTGAGCTTGAAGCATCTTTTATACCAAACTCATCCCCTATCCATGGCATCCCGCCTCCTCTTCTAAAAACGTTCTCCATATCGGGCTCGTCACCTGAAAAAAGCTATTCCTAGCATGAGAAAGGGTATTTTTGTCCTTATACATATTTGTTTCTAATTTCCATCATTTGCAATGGAGCCAAAGATTCATTATTTTTTGGCTTGAGATTATGATGGAATAAAGCAAAATGGCTCACTAAACTGTATGCGCTTCTTTGTTATGGAGCAGCAGTCGGTCCATGCAATTTTGGACGCGATTTTCACTATGGGTCATACGGAAACAGTCTCTCTGTGCTTTAGTACAGGGGTAAGACTGTGTACATCCGACCCCCCTTACCCCACCGTAGGTGGGAGCCTTTGCGACACGGGGTAAATGAAAATGACATTTGTTTCTAAATAGAGGCATTCTTCTCTTTTCACGAAATTTAGACCCAACTTTGGGCACAGCACACAAATATGTAACTTGGATAAAATACAATGACTAAAATGAGTACGAAAGTACTCTAATTAGATAAAATGTGCACAATGACTAAATACAATTTAGTTCTTGGAGTACAAAAGTACTCTAATTAGATAAAATGTGCACAATGACTAAATACAATTTAGTTCTAGGAGTACAAAAGTACTCTAATTAGATACAATGTGCACAATTACTAAATTAAGTTGAGTACCAAATTAAGGCCAACTGAAACCTAGAACCAAATTGAGTATTCTCGAGTCCCAAGAAAGATGCTTGTCTGACCAAGGTAATACCTTTTATTTTTGGCAAAATACATCCTTATGAGTCACAAGCGATATTCTCCTTTTCATTTTGTTTATCCCATTTTTCATTTTTATTCATCCCATTATGTTCGCCTCACACCTATTTGGCCATACTTAGTAGCTCACAGTCATTAATATCAACCACACAATTCCACTTTTTTGTTAAAATATATGTCATGTCTTTTGTCCTAAACATAAATGGGGAATACTTCATTTTAGATTTTTGTCTGTAGTGGTTTGCCTAAATTTATAAGATTAAATTATTTGTTACTCTATTTTGACATATTTTATGAAAATTTACCCTCATATAATCTCTATTTTGGGATATAAAAACCTTTCGAACTAGGATTCTTTTTAGGGGACTGGGAGGGTAATTATTAGCAATACAAGAGCAGAGTATCCAGTACAGTTGCCTACCAAGAAAACCCGGCTGTCTGGGAAATTTGGGTCTGAAAAATGGAGGAGGGCATATGTAGAAAGGAGTAACAACTGGTTCAATATCCCATATTGAAACTCTAGATGGGCGTTCCCCAGCTGTTGATTCATCCCATCCGATCTGCCCAACATTTATCCGGTTAGACATTGATAAATGAGAATACTCTACCACAGGTTTTTAGAGGTTTCAGTTGCTACAAAGGTTGTAGTTATATGTACCTGAAGATTACGCCACTGAGAGTTTTTCCAACGAGCAGGGTCGAGATCGCTGATACCAGTGATGGTCCCCATGTACCTTCTGACCCCAGACTCTTCAGTTTCAAACATCATCCTAAACCGCATGCCTAGCGATACTTGAGCATACATGGCTTTATTGTACTTGGCAAGTGGGATGACAAATTCACAAGGACTAGCCCTGGAGTTGGTTTAATCATAAAAGAACTCAATAAATAAATGGCTTGAATAACATGAATTTGTATTGCATAAAGTAAATAAAATTAAGGATGTTTACTTTAGGGAGAACTATCAAATAAGCTCTCAAACTTTCATAAAAAGTGCAAATAAGCCCTTTTACAGGAGGCTTTGTTCGGCTGTCGCCATTTTGGTCGGTTTCCGGTGGAATTTTTTAATGATTTTTATTTTGCATCTTCTTCATTACGTCTAGTTTATTCATACCAAATTTCAGCTAAAAATTCAATCGAGAAGGCAGACAAATGATTTTCTGAAACATACTGCGATGCCTAACAGCGCAGTTATCTTCAAAAATTCATTTGACTGCCTTCCCGATTGAATGTTTAGCTTAAATTTGGTATGAGTAAACTAGACTTAATGAAGAAGATGCTAAAAACATTTCATCAAAAAAATCCACCAGAAACCGCCCCAAATGATGACGGACGGACAGAGCCTCCTATAAAAGGGCTTATTTGCACTTTTTATGAAAGTTCGAGGGCTTATTTGATAGTTCTCCCTTTACTTTAATATAACTAAAATAGAATTCACAGACAAAATATGACTACATAGACACAGAAAATTCACCGTGATTGCAAGGTAAAGTTGAAAATCATTATAGTAACGGCAGTCACTGCAGTAATATACTAATACCACCGTGGTTACTTTTATTAAAGTCATACTCCTTCCGTCTCATTGGACTTTGCCGAATTTCCTTTTTTATTGTCTAAAAAACTTTATCATTTTCCTATTATAGCAAATAATATGTGGTTCTACCCATTTCTTTCTCCTCTACACAAACCAAAACTCTTACTTTTCTTTTTTCTCACCTAATCCGAAATTGGCAAAGTCCACCAGGATGGAGGTAATATTTTTGTCCACTATATTAATTTTAATCATAAGAGTAATTTATTTAAAAAAAAAATTACCTGGGATTGTAGAAAATGGTAAAAGGGCTATTGTTAGCAGCAGCATGTGCAGCAGCAGCAAGTATGCCAATGTGCATGCTATCACTGGATATGACTGATGATGAAAGGGCAGGTTGTTGCCGGTTAGCACGACGTATACCCAAGAGGAGCTGAGACTTTTCATCCCTATGTCACACTTTAATCAGCTCAGATGAAAATGATAGGGGAGTTTGTACTTTGTGTGTAGAAATCTTGGCTAGTTTTTTTTTCGGATTACCTTATGAAAAGGACAGCATCACCAGCACATAGTCTTTTAGATGACACAAAAACACTCCAACCTGTAGTCAATAGGTGCCTTTTCGGTTGCCCTAATGTGAAGCCAATGAAATTTAATTAGTCATAGAAAAAGCTGGTTTCAAAATTCTTCAAGGCTATATTTGGAACCTGGAAAATGGCAGGGAAATATTTTTTTCAGTTTCAGAAGTAGATAGATTTCATAGTATCTATGATAGAGAAACATATAAATGAAATTGAGATTGAACAAATATCTAAAACTGAGTGATCGAGTTTGAACAACTTCTTCAATTTCCTCGAAATTTCATTCCTTTCAAAATTTATCACTATTTTCCTGGGCATTTCTTGGGTCCCAGATAGACCATAAAGCTTCGTGTTTTTGAATCCGTATGAAGGAATAAATACATAATCATAAATAAGAGGTGGGCTGTTTTTAAAAGTTAATCAATTCAAGAACCTAAGAAGTAAGAACAGCTTTTAGGAATTCTGCTAAACGCCTTGGCGACTAAGTCATTCGATGTCTATATTTTAGTCCCTTAATAGTTCCCGGTTTTGCAATATAGTCCCTGAATATCAATTGGTCCAATGCAGCCCTTAATTATTACACAAAGTTGTCACTTCAGTCCCTGACATCACAATTATAGAGCCATTCAACTGGGACATCTTTTGCATTTCCATATAAGCTCATGTGCACTCTTTCATTTTCTCTTGTCAATAGTAATGTTAGCATGTCTGGAATAGGACGTGATGGACTGAATTCACAAATCATTATACAATTGAGGTCTTTATACAATTGAGGAGCTGAATTTCACAAAATAGATAATAAGGGACTGGGGGTTGCAGAACCGGGAGCAAACACACACACACAAAAGAATATGGTTATGTATACTAGTATATATACTAACCAAATACGATAACCAAATATGTATATCTATATATCCATTGGTGTGTATCAAAATGAAGACATTTCTTGCTTTATGCATGGAAATACCTCGATATATATGTCGAAAGGTCCATGTTTGATCATGCAAGTCTCTTGATACTATCTCTTGAGCAGGAGGTTGCATTGAGTAATCCTATCCCCACAAAAAGAAAAACTAAGGTAATAAACCAAACTAGAATTTATCGGGTTCGCACCATTTCAAACATTTAAACTATTTGGTTAATACCAGAGGTGGGAATATCTTCTCAGCAGCCCGGCGGGGAACTGAAAAACCACCATGAGTGCTAGTATCACTAGCTGTCAGTGTCTTGCAGAAGAACTCAGAAGGTTGCCTGTTTTGCTTTAAGCCCATATCTGATATAAGCAAAGCTTCCTGATCATACTGTAGATACAATTTGTTATTGGAATATCATATCTACAAACACTTTAGAAACATCATTTGTCTGGAAACACTTGAAAAATATCATATCCAGACACTTAAATTAGTTGACCTACTTTGTTTACAGGTTGAAGAGTCATCTGAGCATACACCTCATCAGATTCAGTATCAGCCTGCATAAAAATAATGGGATTTCAAGGATCAGATAAATATTGGAATCCCCCCCTTCCCCACCCATCTTACCCAAAAAAATGTAAAAAATGGAAATTGGATTCCTTTGGACTGAACTAAGTGCCCGTGAATCCGTGATTGCCATTTGTTTCCCGGATTTATGAGCTGCACTTTTTACCTAACGTTATTCTTTGACTAAGCAAGCTGAATAGGTTATTAATGAAAAAGAGTCGTTGAAGTTGTTGGACATGATCATTTTAGCTTTTCCGCATTAACCCCTTCAATAAAGTAATTAAAATATACTTTTCATTATTCAGCAACTTCATCAGTATCAGCCACAATCCTAACAACTTCAGCATTTTTATCCAAATTCACCGATGCCTAAACTCTATATCAATGGGAATTAGATTAATTGACATTTGGAATGAACTGAATTCGCCCAATTCATGGAGGCTAAGCAAATCCCATATTAAAGTGGAGGCAGGCGATGCCTTCATTTTCGGGAATTCTCAAGAATTGAGAAAATCACAAACATGTTCATACGAAGTGATTTTCCAGAACAGGGGAATTCCCGGGATTTGAGTGACTATGAAAGCTCACATGTAAGGTGACATTGTGAAGCATGCAGATCAATTTGGAGGGAAGGTTTGGATAGTTTGGAATTCCATCAGTCTCTTTTTGCATTGATGCTGCTACCTGAGAGTTGTTATCATATATCAAACAATACAAGATTAACTTCATCAGATATAATGTTAAAAAAACTTTTTATAAAAGAATGGAGAAGAACTTCATATGCAGTTCTTAGATCATCTTGTTCAATCAAATGGAAGAAATTCAAAATTACTTGTTCACTGTGGCCTTGCGGAAAGTACACCACAAGGCTTCCCACAGCTGGCAGAGAAACTAATGGACCGGCACAGGCATGCCACAACTCTGAATTTATCAACTTTCTCTCTCCTAATTCATCACCCAGAAGAAAAATAAAATGAAATTTTAGCAATTTGCAAGAAAAATATGCACTAGTGTATAGCAGAAAAAAAGAAAATAAAAATCAAGGTGAAATAAAGAAACACCTTCCCCTGGATTTGCAATATACCCATTCGATGGAATCTTCATTTCTGGAAAAAAGAATATGATGAAACCGAAATTTATGCTAAAGCTTCTTTACTTTCTTCAATCAGACACTTTCCAACCGCAGTAAAAAAAGAAGAGACTCACTGGTACTGTGTTGTGCCTTTACTTCTCAGGAAAGGCCTCTAATTCCTAAATGAGCCCCCAAGTCAAAGGGGTCTCAACAAACAAGCCTTTCTGCTACCTACAAACTTCTTGAGAATGTTGAAAGAAAGCTGTAAATTCCATAGATTTTCTTTGGGTAACCTAAAGTGGTGCCAAAGTTGAATCTTTTCTGTCACCTTGATTAGCTCCCTGTTCATTCAAGGCTCCTCTTTTTCTCTACTAGACTACAAGATCATGTGCTCAGCCGCTTGCGGCGGTGGAAAACGGCTGAGACTGGCCGGGCAATCAAGAAAAGAACAGGAGGGCGGGTAAATTTTCCAAAAAGTAGAGAAGCTACAGCTGCCAGGTAAAGGGCAGCGTAGCAATCGAGATCAGGGTGGTGGAATGGTGGGGAAATCTGTAAACTTGCCGGAAAATCTGACGCCAATGAGCGGGCAGCTGCTTTATAGTGAAAGCCAATACCCGCTACTTCCCATTATGATTATGGTGTATTAATAACGCCGGCAGGCAATTTATTTGGACACATAAAATTATTAATAATTAATAATGTGTTTGTGCTTATGTTTACTGGGATTAGTAAGGTGATTATGAGTGTGGTAGAAGAGAACAAGCCGACAGGGAATGGATTGGAGATGGTTAAACAAAGAAATTACACTGCCGTGTTTGGCTCCCCCATGGCATATTCACTGTTATTCCACGCCCCTCCCTAGAATCCAAATATAATTTCAAGATCCCTCGCAAGTCATTGGGTTGGTAGCAATTGATTGACATTGCCAAGATTTTTATTCTCAGTTTAATTGATGGTCATCAAACACAATCTGTAAAATTTATTTCAATTCCACAAAAGATCGGATAATTTTAACATATTGGATGAGATCATAGTGCTGAAACACCATATTAGAGTATTAGACCATAATAGAGTGATTTTTTTTGGTGAACTTTCTAGTTATAGTATTTGTTCAATACTTCAATGTTAAATGTCAAGTTGTCAACATCCTTAACTCGGATAAGTTTTGAACCTGTCAATTTCTCTGTAGGAGTGTCACACCGATACCATCGAACCACAAGGTGCTTGGTGACCATAATAGACTTACTGGTTATACTTCAGTTTTGTACTTTGAGAATTGTGTTACACATGAGTAAAAATAATGCGGTGAGTACTCCGTATAAAATTTTAAAATATGAGTAATATTTATTTTTCATAAAATACGATAATTACCGGTATGCTCGGAAATAGTGACGTGATCAAAGTTTTGTAAAAGGGAGCAAAATAGAAGCTAATATTTACTCCATTCGTGTCATTTTAATTGTCACTATAAGTTTTCCATAGTACGGAGTATAACATAATGCTATATGTTTACAATAAACAATAACAAATGTAAGGATGTTTTTACTTGGACCGTAATTCTTCCCAGACCAGACCAGACCAGACCAGATCAGACCAGACCAAACTAGACAAGACTTGAATAGTTATAAAAATACAAAGAAACCAGACCAGACCAGATCAGCAAATTACACTCCAAGTAAAAACATCCTAAGACATTTTTGTTATGAGTATTACTCCCTCAATCCCAAATTGTAAAATACAGTTATTATTCTTAATCTTTTATTTTATATATCAAAAGTTTATGAAATTTGAATTATTTTTTGCAGGTTTTGTAGCAATTTTAATTTAGTTTCTGAATATATAAATTTTATTTTCTAAAAGTAATTTGAGTGTTGACAGGGATCAATTTGCTTTATCGTCAGTCAAACATCGTAAATCGTAAAGTATCTTAAAAATTGGGACTGAGAGAGCATATACTTTATTAAAATGTACTATAGCTGCTTTTGGAGTAGACTTCTTTCTCGAAAATGAATACAAGACAACTATATTGATTCAAAGGGAGTACATTATAGTAACTCCAAATGTGATAAAACAGTAAAAAAGTAATTAGTTATGAACATAATTTATACTACGTAGTTAATTGCATATCTTTTTTTATCGTCAAAGTGGCTTTAAATTAATAAAATAGCATTCAGCAGGGGTACATGATAACAAAAGGACCACATGTAACCATCCGTCTTGGCCGAGACTCTGAGTTAATCACCCTTGACAAAGCAATATAACTCGGTAGACCTAAATTGGGCAACAAAAAGCCATTGATGATTACCGTAGACCTCTCATCCCCCAAACCTAATGCAAGAGTCTTACAGCATAAAAGAAAATAACAACAAAACACAAACGTCTTAACTTGGAAATTAAAATGCAGAAAAGATAAGTAAGCAAACTCCAAAATGCGTCGATTAACCCTTGGCGGTGGTTATGGGGGAGGCCGAACCCTCACAACGATTGTTGTTGCACCAAAGCGATTTTCCTCCGACTCGACCGCCCCTTCTTCATCATTGTTGTTGCACCAAAACGATTTCCCCGGGCGCCAAACAGATGACATCAGATCTTCGAACCCCGAAAGGCCTATCTTCCGGTCCGTAATCACGGCGTCGACTTCTCCTGACATGGAGATCCCCTCCCTTCGTTCGTCCCCTGCATCTTACTTTTTGGCCAAACCCAAGCCGCGGCCGAGCCCTTCCGACGAAGCACAGACCACTGCCGTCATTCGCCTTCACCACAACCTAAGCACCGTTCTTCGTTAAAAAACGAAAACGGGAAACGAACCTCAGCGGTGATAAGTCCTAGGGAAGAAACGAGACCCCAGTTGCGGTAAGCCCTAGGGAAGAAAAAATCTGCGTGGTTTCAATTCTTGTTAGCCTCATCTTCGCATACGAGTATATGGCTACATGGAAACATGATGAGGCTAGTTAATTGCATATCTAAATAGTTCATTACTGCAACCTCAACTAATCAATTATTCCACGAGTTCTCATATTTTGAAAAATAATCATAATAGTTTCATTATAAATACTTTTAAAATTCTCTCTCGATGCCGGACAATAAGCAATTCGTGAGTAAGTCGACTCTGAAATAATATATATTCATCGCAGAGAAGACTTTTTCAGATGATGCACCGCGTAAAAAGAATTGAGAACTCTAATGTCAACTATCTGTATACAAACTTCAATGTCGGGAAATACTTGGTTTTTTCTCACTTCACACGCACACATATTCATACTTGAAGTTGTTTTTAAGTTTCATTTGATCAACATGCAATTTAACAATCGAGTGAATATGAATCTTCAGGATCAGGACATGTTACGCATGTGAGTAATAATGTATGGACTCACTAAAGCGATTCCCCATCTTGATATTAATAAGATCAACAACCCACAATGGAATCATAATATTTACTTTATTACTAAGCGCTCAATCCATTAAGCTTACCTCGCAAAACATGAATATAATTCATGTATGGATATCCATTCCGGTCAAGAGTCTCCAATCCAGTAAATTTAACTCGCATCAACATGTCCTTGACCTCTAAATTTTAGCAAAAATTGTCACAAATGCCGCTTTTCAAAGAAAGTGCAATGGTGTCAACAACATGTTTAATTCTTGGGGATCGCTCCATCACAAACCTGTGGACGTTTACACATCTCATAACATTTTCCATTTTATCCAATATATATAGTTATAGTTTTTATCCAAATAAAACATAAGAGGACACTAATTTTATCATAAGCACTAATTTTATCCCATAGTTAGATTCGATGTCAGAAGCAAGGCACTTGCCCCTCGTCCCCAGGTCCTCGAGTGATTGGAAAATATTGTAAATTATGGTATGCCTCACAATATCAAAATACAATAGTATAATTTAGCCAACTATAATTCATTTATGTTTATGGAAAATTTATGTTTATGGAAAATATAGTACACACATTTTGAAATTTCATATTGCTTTATTCTTATTTTGAGAAACTTCCTTTAATGTTTTACTATTTGAGTTTTTTTCCGAATTAATGTTAATTATTTTTTTTTTTGCGAAATTAGGGTCGGGTTAAAACTATTTACCAAAATACTGCTCGATCTAACCATGGTAGACCAAAGTTATGGACCTTTAAAGAAAAAAAGAGATTTTTGTATCATGGGCCCCATACTTATTTCCTTTCTATTCATGCTATTGTTGCGTGCTACATATTTCGCAGGAGAGAGTCGTCCAACGAGTTTGCGACTTCAAAGTCGCCACTTCATTTGGCGACTTTGGTCTACCAGGGTTAGATCCAACAGCATTTTGGTAAATAGTTTTAACCCGACCCTAATTTCATCAATATTTTTTTAATTAACATTACTTCGGAAAAAAACTCTTACTATTTCTACTACTCTAATTATTATGTTATTGCTATTCTTTAAATTATAGTTGTATTTGTATTTCATTTTCTTCTTAATATTATAAACTAAAAATGATTACTATTTACATATTAGGAAAAAATTATCAAAATAAAAAAGTGTAATAAATAGTAAAATATTTCAAAATTAAAAAGAGATATATTACAAGTAAATTAAATATATATGAGGAGAGTATATTGAAAAATGAGTTTCTTTTTTTATTTGGCAAACATGAAAAATTGAAATGAAATAATGATTTGAAAGATATGATTGCAAACAGTGGCGGAGCCAGAGATTTATCAAAGAGGATGTGTACTAGTGGCTAAAGTGTGCAATTGACCAAAATATAATAAAAATAACAAAAATGTAATAAGTCAGGTCGTCAGCACAAGTTATAGTTCATTACATACTATTTGATTCATTTCTATAACATTGGCAAATCAATCCTATAAAAATTCATATGTTTAAAATGTTGCATAATAACTTCATATTGGGTAAGTACGGCCACCGACCTCTTATTGTATCATGAACTCATATGACTCATGTACACTTTTCTACACACTTATAACACAAAGATTCAATCTGATAATATCACCTTCTATTATACAATTGAAATGTACACGAGGTATTTTACAAGTAAACGAGTAGCTCACTTCACTGTTTGTATATGAGATTACTTCATTCTACCTCACTCGGTCACACTCACTTATGAAATGCCTTTTGGATTGTCTCCACCTCTCACTCTCAAGAATCCTCTTCACTAGCTCACACTCATCGAGAGACATCTTGGGACCTTTTTTCTCACAAGAAGGCCCTCGCTCTTCTCCATCAAGAAGACTATCACTCTCATTCACATAAGCGCTCCCGTTAAGGTTCTCATATAAATGAGGAGTCTGACCCTTGTTTATACTAATCTCAGCAAGGCTTCTCTAAAACTTCATATACACCACTACACTTCTAGAGAACTCCAAAATTCTTTAGAACATTCTTTTCTAAACAAGCCTTTCAGATTGTCTTCCGCACAATATCACATTGTTTTAGAGAATTCCACACTTTTCTAGAACATTTAATACTTCTCTACACACATATAGAGAATTATGGACATCTCATAATATTTTAAATTTCTCATGAGCTTCTCAACTAAGGAGAGAAGCTTACACTGCATTGGTGTTCTTTTAACCAATCACATGATCTCTGAAATGTTTTGATCTTTTCGTTGCAAGAAGTATGACAACGTATTCAGCAATCTCAGTACTTTCTTGCTCAATGTGACTAATAAAAGACAACCATGTTGCCAAAAAAATGTAAAACAATCAACAATAGTGTAGACTGATGCACCAAATACGTGTATTCATAAAGACACTTTTGTTGAAAGACTTTGTCTTATATTTGAACACTTAATTTAAAATTGACCTTAACTAGTAATTTTATTTTTTAAAGAAGAGGGCATCAAATATATTATAAGTAGTAGTATTAAATTTTTTGGTTCGAAGTGGGGGGCGCTTGCCCCATGCCCCTCCCTAGCTCCTCCAGTGATCCCAAATAAGAATTAGAAACAATGACACTAATATTACTTTCTAAGTTTCTAGTTCCAAAAATATTACCACTTTATTCTTTCCCAAAAAAGTGACCAAGTCGTTGGCCCCGTTCACTCCGTCCGTTCCCATTCCTAACTTTCTTCCCTGCGATTGTCCCCAATCCCAGATCTACGCATCCATCTTCCTCCCTCTTCCAGATCCGAACATCCACCAGAGCTCCGCCGAAGATAGTATAGTTCGATGCCTTCACCAGTCGAAGCCGCCCCCAAGTCCGTTACCATCTCCGCTCGATTCTGTTCTTCGCCTTTCTTCTTTCCCGATGAACGTGTCTCGCTGTGAATGTTATGGCACCGACCCTGTTTCTCTTCTCTTCCGTCCAAACAGCTTCAACCAAGCTCCCCTTCTCTTTTCCGTCTTGTGGCGCAGACCAACTCCAACATTACAAAGGGAAATAAAATAATGGAGCACCTAAATTAAAACAACAACTTGAAACAGAGCCTTCCCATAACTCAGTTGTGCATGTCTCCAACTCTCCATTTATCTGAGAAGGGGCCATTTCTTTAATTTCTTTCCTCTGCGTGTGAATTGGTATTTTTCTCCATTAATATGATAAGGCATCGATGGCTGGGGCTACAGTTGGGGTTACAGGGGATGGTCTGGGTGGGTGGGGGTGTGCACGGATAGTGGAGTGTGGCACTAGGGGCTAATGGGCAGGGGTGGGGCAGAGGGCGGCGATGTCCAAGGCAAGGGCGCTGGTTGAAGGGCTACGTCGGGGTGTGGGGTTTGGTATTGGGCAGCAATTGTGCAGGGCTGGAGGTTGGGGACGGTGTTGGTTGGATGGGGAGGGGGTCGGTGGATTAGGGAGGGGCTGGCGGAGTCACTGTTCGGGCACCGACAGTCGACGGCGGCAGTTTCGCCGTCGGAAAATTTTTGGTAAGGTGGATGGTGTCACTGTACTGAGGCCGGAGTTGGCATGTCACTGCGCGGCGTAACTATGGTGGTGTCACTGCGGCGGCGTCACTATGATAGTGTCACTGTGGCGGTGGCAGTGTAATTGACGTGAAAAAAATTGACGGTGACCGCTCTCAGTGACATGAAAAAATGAATACAGCATATATATGATTTTGTTAATCATTTTTTTGTCAATTTTTAAAAGTACTCACATTTTTTAGAAATTTAGTTCCATTTAATAATATTGAGGGAAAACCCCCTAAGAATTATTATTACCGGAATATGTTGTTATTATTATTACTACTACGTGGTTAGGCGCAGTAGTATAATTAGAGCTATGAATTTTATACGACGTACTTGGCAGTAGCATGATAAAGATTTGGTCCGTAATAAAGTGGATCCCCATCTAAAATTCCCCATAGTGGTGTAAAATATCACCTCACCTCAATCGGTGGTGTTAAAAAGTCTTGGATACTTGTTGGAATCTCATTGATATGCACCATTAAAACTTGACAAAGTCAGAGTCATGGGTCCCTACCTTTATATATCTATAATCTCTAATCAATATAAAATTAATAAATAATTATTAAAGAAGCATAACACTTCAAAGTTAACGTACACCACCATCAGAACATTAAGATATTATAAAGCAAAAAAGGCGGTTTCAGATCTCTCAATGCAACTAAGGTTTCTTTAGTTTTTACTAAAGGTAGATATAGTATGACTCTTTCCATCATTTGCAATGGAGCCAAAGATTCATTATTTTTTGGCTTGAGATTATGATGGAATAAAGCAAAATGACTCACTAAATTGTTTGCGCTTCTTTGTTATGAAGTAGCAGTCAGTCCATGCAATTTTGGACGAAATTTTCACTATGGGTCATCCGGAAACAGTCTCTTTGTGCTTTTATACAATGGTAATACTGCGTACATCCGACCCCCTCTTACCCCTTAGAGTGGTAAAAAAATATATCCTCTGACAAAGAGGATATATATTTTTAAGGAATAATAATGTGGATTTAATTAATACGTAGTATTATACTCCACCGTCTTCCATAATAAAAATATAATTTGATTACAACAATAATGAAAATCATGTTATTGTGTATTTGTGTTGAGTGTTTATTTGATGTAAATGATACTGGTATGAATATTATTTTTTAAAATAATTCAGCATTAAGTTACTCTCGAAACGTAACCGGGTTTAAATTGAATTAGTAATATATATACGGAGTAGTAAATAGAGTAAAAAAAGTTGTAAACAATTAAAACAAAATCCAAGAAATTTCTATAGATAAATACGAGGCACCAGAGGACATATCGGTTATGTTTGTCAAGCATAAGTCTCTACCTTCTAGTTTTTTTACTGTTCAAAAAGTCTTTAAAATCTTCTAGTTATATGTTTGACATTACAATTTTTAAGAGCTTTTCAAAAATTAAAAGATCATTTTTGAGATGCTATAGGGAGTAACATCTGAAAAAAAACCGTGACTTTTAGTATTAATTAGTCCTAACAGCTTGTATACCAAACCGAACTAAATCAAACAGTCAGCTTTTTACCAAACAGCTACCACATTTTCTCTTTAAGATCTTTTCAGTCACTAAAAGCTAACAGTTATTGAAAAGCTCACAAAAGTATCTTTTCTGCTAGTTGTGCCAAATATACCCATCATATACGGAGTATTTAAAATAATGTTAATATTTGAGAGTACAGTCTTATCAAGTAACTATTTTTTTTATGGAGAGAACTATAAATTAAAATTTAGTGAATGACTTTCTTCTTTCTCTTCATCAACGAAATCCTAGATTTATTATTTATATAGTAGTGTTAGAAGCATACTAGTATATGATAAGATCTAAATATTATCCATGAATTAATTTTTAAATATATTTGATATTATCAACAATTATCTCAAGCTTCATATTATCAAATATTAAATATTAATATTTAGATTTACATTAGATCTAGCACATACAAATAAATGTAATAATGAAAGTATAATACGGGTATATTTCAGATAACCTCCAAGTATTCGGAACTATGTAGAGTTCCTTTGTCTGAAAAAATACAAAAATTAAGAAAATAATGAAAAAGTAAGTATGAAAGAGAAGAAGAAAGCCTAATGATAATTGCATATTTTTAAACTTAAAACTTCCGGAAAATGGAGAATGTCAGAAAGAATTGAATAAAGTATCACTAAATGGTACTCACTACCAACGTCTATTGTCACGAGAACAATTTTGTTCATCCTCTCAAATGAGGGTGAACATCACCCTCGCCCCTGTTGGACTGTCACATAATATGGCAATGCTTTTAAATTTTCAATTGTTATAACTTTTGCATTTTTGGTTCAATATTTTCAAAAAATATATCAATATTTTTAATTTTTATGATCTTTCATATGATATCAATATAGTATATGTAAACCCGCACGGGTAGCTCAGTTGGTCGAGTGGTGGGAGATTTGGATCAATGGACCAATGTTCGAATCCCCGCAGCGACCGGGTGGAGGTCACAGAACCTGAAATAAGGTTGGGCCTCTGGGGCGCACGGGTGTATGGGCCTACTGCCATTCTGTTTACTGAGTCACCGTGACTAACCTCCCCACCATCCTGTCGGGTCGGGGTGGGGGGCTCCTGGGGTGGGAGATTCCACCTTTTTTTGGATCAATATAGTATATGTAAAATTAAAAAAAACGACTTAAAATAGATGTAAGAAAAAAAGTTTTTTTTTTCAATTTTTATGTATGCAATATGGATACCATTAGAAAGGACATAAAAAGTTATTAAATCTGATATAATTTTTAAAAAATTTGACCAATAAATAAAAAGTTAAATTAATTTAAAGAAAAAAATGGGATGAGAAGCCACATGGCAACTAGGGTTGCAAACGAATCAAATAATTTGTGCTCGATTCGCGATTCGAATTCGTATAAGACGATCCCAATTCAGAAAATTCAAATACAAATAAGAATATTAAATTTGAAACGAGTTGTTATCAAATACAAATAAGAATATCAGTGTATTCGATTCGAATATTAATCAAATATATTCGATTAATAAAAATGGTAATTTTAATATCAATATTAATAATAATAGTAATAACACTATAATAACTTTTAAAAGATAGCAATACCCTCTAAGTGTGACCCATATATACGCTTTTGCATACATATTCCAAGTCCATTTGTAATAAATTAGAATATAAATATATATACAAATCGATTTTTTGGTTAAAATGTCTTTCAAATATAATAAAAATAATTATGTATTCGATTTGAAGAATAAAATTAGAGTTGTTTGACTTTGATATATACAATTATCAACTTATTTCACACATTATATAAGTATAATTTCAATATGCATAAGAATATATGTGTGTGTTAGTGTTTATGTCAAAAGGTTTGAAATAGATCTATATTTATTAATCATAAAATTAATTCACTTTAGTATATATTGTGCACCATCTAAAAATGCATTGATCCATTAAATTTAAATTCTAAAAATACATATTAAGTCAGCATGCATTTACAACATAAAAAATACGGAGTATAAGAAAAGTTATTTTAGAGTGATATTTGACTAATATTTAACCTATGCTCAAATTGATTCGATATTCGTATATGATTCGTTAATTATTCATATTGTTAAACAAATACAAATACAAATCGAAATTAATATTCATTTCATATTTGGATTCGGATTCGTATTTGAAAAAATTAAACAAATGAAAAATCTCATTATTCGACTTGATTCGATTCCTTTACAACCCTAATGACAACAAATGAGAGAAGGGGGTGATGTTCACCCTCCTTGGATGGGGTGAACAAAATTGCACTCTATTGTCACTACTAACTATGGATGTTTTTAGATAGAATATTTCAGTGTAGATTACATTAATTAGGCTTAAATTAATTGGATCAAATTCAATCAAATTGTATCAAATTAACTTAGACACTAATTAAATTCATATAAAATAGTCATTTATCAGAATTAGACGAGAAAATATCAATCTAATTAAAAATATCTTAACTCATTATCGCATTGTTAGATCATCGCCTACGTTTTTGTTGAGAAACTCGTTAAAAACCTTGAACCCAATTACCGGTAATTGACTTGTTGTCAAAAAAATTGAGAAATTACCTTAAATAAGACTAAAAACGTTTGTAAATTTCAAAATAGGGCTCTCATATTTTTTTCCCTAAAATAGAATTAATTATTTTCATGTTTAAGCAGTACCAAATTTTAAACATGACTATTTTTCAAACTTGACAGTAATTGTTCTTAGTAATTGTTCTTATTTTGAGAATAAAAAATAAGAGTTCTATTTTGAAAATTCTCCAAAAAGATTCACCCGAGAAAAAAAAAACTATTTGGCAGAGCATTAGTCAATAGTCATGGTACTCAACTACTCATGGTCACGCAACCCACCAAATTTGCCCGCTCTTCTAATCTTTTGAAATTGGAATAAAACTATTTGATTTTTCTAAATAAAAGTATTATATTTTTTCACTAAATACAAGTAAATTTGTTTCATCTTGAAATCATAATGTTATAATTTGGTGATTCATTAATGTTGCATTATGAATGCTATCACACAATATTTTTAATTTTGACTATAATCACTTTTATTAAAAAATTAAAATATTGTAGTGATACATTGAAATCTCATATTGTACATTACTCCTTTTTAGAGCGGTTTCTGTTCTTCAAATTATTTAATAATGAACTGGAGTTTGTAAATTAGGGAGTACTATCTAATGAGTAATGGCATATTAGGTTAGAATTGACTAAAATAAAAACTCTTTACAAAAATGTGATTAATGACTATAGTAGTAATGAAATCATAATAACTTAAGTTACTATACCATTACACTGTAAATATTTTTGAAAATCCCCTAGAATTTATAACTTTCTAGGATAAAAACTAGACACAGAGAAGTTTTAATTTAGGAACAAAAATAGAATTTATATTCAAGCCTAATGATGAGCAATTTTTATAACTTTCTATGATAAAAGCTAGATACAGAGAAGTTTTAATTTAGGAACAAAAATAGAATTTATATTCTAGCCTAATGATGAGCAATTTTTATAATGGAACCGAAAGTATTGTTTTTATGTCTCGCAGTAATGATAAAATCTAATGAAATGTGTCAATTATACGAAGAATGTGTCCAATACAAAGTGTACGTCTATTCAGACACAGACTTTAAACATACAAGTCAAGGAAAAGTGAGATTTTATGTTTAAATGCTTGTGTTGATCGAATTTTAAAAGTATAAATAATTGCAAGTCATACAATAGGGTTTTAGAAGAAATAATGATTAATATATGACTAAAATAAGGTAATTGATATACATATGATTTTTATCCTTTAATGATTATAATAAAAAAATTGTCTTAAACATGAATAAAAATAATGTGAAATTCCAAAGAGAAATTTTGACTTTGCATTCCACATTTCAGGTGATATTGGACTTTACGTCCCATTTTTAAAAAACTTTGAATATGCACTCTATTTCTCTTAAAATGTCTTTGACTTTGCACCCTATTTTTAAATTTTTCTTTACAAAAAGTGGGATGTTGGGGTGTAAATTCAAAGTTTTTTAAAACGTGGTGCGAAGTTCAATATTATCTATAAAGTGGGCTGCAAAGTCAAAATTCCCCAATTTCAAAATAGGAGCATTATATTTTATTCCCTAAATAAAAGTATTTATTGTCATGCTCAGAAAATAATACCGATTATGACAGTAATACTGTCATACTCCCTCTGTCCTTGTTCAATGTTCCCACTTCAAATTGCACTCGTATTAAGAAAATGACATTGTTTGACACTGCTTGATACTGTTTTGTTTACCAAATAAGGAAAAAGAACTTTTTTAGCACGTCCAAAAAATAAAAGTTGAAACATTAAATAGGGACGGGGGAGTATTAAAACTTTTTTAAATAAGGAAATTGTCACATTAAAGTTTGACAATGTCAAAACGTGGTTGTAAATTTTCATGATGATGGTAAGTTACTCTTGTAACTTCTATATTTGAGAAATAACAATCTAGTACTCCTATTTTAGAATTTTACATCGTTTTTAGTCCCATTTCAGAAGTTTTCGGTAGCAGTGACTTTTAGTGATCATGATATATTCAATAATAAAATGTTGTCAACTTATGTATTCACATTAACTTTAATCATATTATTATCTATAGACTTTGTTTTAGTAATGTTTGAAGAAAAACTTCAATATAACATCATACAAGTAATGGTTAGAATAGAAACGGTGGTCTCTTCCCTCTTCGTAGGGTTTGGCAATTCCGCTGATCTGGTGCGGCTAATGCAAGGCGAACAGGAGCAAAGGATAGTAGATGACGACGAATGGCTTGAATCAGCAGGTAATCGGCGGCCAGCATGAAGCGAAGGAGGAGAGCCCAAGCGAGAAGTATGTGGGACGAGAAGAGTTGCACGAGATTCGAATAGTCCATATTCGAGATTCGTATGGAGGTTCAATTAGAGTGGTACCAATGATACGGCCTCCTCCTGAACCACCGTCATGGGTTGTACGAGGTGCTAGGGTCCGTGATAGTTTTCGTATTAGTTATTATTATTTTGTCATTTGGTTTCTTATTATCGTTTTGGTTGTTAGGTCTATCAGTTTGTCTGGGATGTTAGCCTCTTTTAATTTTGTCAAGACTCTAGAACCCAGGACATGTGATGAGGAACTTAGTTTACTGGTCATTGGCTCAAGTAAGCCCAATTTAGGATCAACGAATCTGGGTGCTTCATTAGAGATGGCAAATTCTAAGTCTGATTCAAGAGCAGACAGTAGACTATGTGTTCTTTGTCTGTTTGTACCCTGCTTACGTTCTTTCTTATTAATATAAGTCATTTGCTTCCAAAAGAAACATCATACAAGTACTTGAGACAACTTAAAACGTTTAGATAAATTATAAATAGCGTGTCATATAATTATTCGTATCAAAATGTACTTATAATTATCGAGTATTTAATTAATCGTAGTATTTAAGTATCATGTAGGTGAAATAGCGTGTCATATAATACCGAGTACTAATTAAAGTAGATGACCTAAATAAAAAGATATAATTAGGTAACTTTTTCTTATGTAGTTGACAAATAATCAAATATATATAATATACTCCGTATATAATATGCTAACTGCAAAAAAATGCTAACAAATACCTGCCGTAATTTAAATGCCGTAATTTTGAAAAATATATATTAAAAATATATATATAATGTATAACCTACCGTCATGAATTTACTTTCTTGATGCAACACATTTTTTTTGATCGATTTGATCGAGAGAGTGACAATTTCAAGTACTCTTATAGTCTTATACCTTTCCTCCTACGTAAAATGTGGTGAACGGAAATTGAGAGTTCGTTTGGTAATATCAAACTCGATTGAATCGTCTGATTCTGCTGATATTTATGAAGTTTTGGCTGAAGTGCCTGCATTAGCTGATTCTGCTGATTCATGTAAAAATTATACAATATTTAAATATATTTTATTAAATAAATAAAGAAAAAATTACATGAAAAATAGCTAAAATTATCCTCTGCAGTAACTTCAGCCAATACAACCAGAAAAATAACTATAATCTTACTTTTTCTTGCTATTACACAATCTATCGCGTGAAATCAAAAGTTACGTGTTTCGTAAAAATGTCAATCGATAAACCTGATAAACCGAAAAATATGATTACCAAATCACCAAACGGCCCCGAATAAAATGACACAACTTAAATGCGTTTATCGATCAAGAGATAGTGTCTGGCGTTTTTCTATAATTTATGTGATGACAATTTCATAAAATGGCGAATTCAGCCTCAATATGTACATTATGTGTTTGAGTGAGTTATTGTGAGTATTAGAGTATTTTTACTCAGATTAATTTCAGTCGCAAATCGGACCATATTAGATCAGACTAAATCATATTGGGCCAAATTTGAACAAACTAGATTATAGCTGATTAGACTTTGAGACCAGAATTACATAATACGGAGTAGTAATATACACACTCCCTCATCCGTTTTAGTTTATTCTTATTATTTTCATTTTTGAGTTATCTCTATGTGGTTCATATCACTTCATTTTAGTCTACTTAAATTAAATACCACATACAACTTTTATTTTTCAATCAATTTATTTATTAATAACACATAAAAATGGAACATAAGAAGTATAAAAAAAATTACTACTTCATAGTACTAGATTCATGGGTGTTTAGAATCGATTCTGCTTCTGCTTCTGCTTCTTTTTTTAAAAACGAAAATATAACCATAATCAATTTTTCATAACCTGGTCTCTCCCAACTTTTAAAACTATAAGCAATTTTGAGCAGAAATAATTTTAAGAAGAAGATTCATCTCTTTCAATCAGACTAAATCAGTTCATCATTTCATGCAGAGACTAAAGGATCTAAAAATTTGAATAGTGAGCATATTATCAAAAAATGCCAATGGGCCTGATGAGCAGAAATAATTTTAAGAAGAAGATCCATCTCTTTCGATCAGACTAAATCAGTTTCATCATTTCATGCAGAGACTAAAGGATCTAAAAAATTGAATAGTGAACATATTATCAAAAAATGCCAATGGGCCTGATGAGTGTTATTTTAGGATGTTTTTTTGAACTGTTTTTAGTCTCAGATCAGACATGATCCTATCAAACCAGACCAGATCAAACTAGATTTATATGATTATAAAATACTGAGAGACCGGACATTTATCAGACTAAGATTAGGTCCTTACTCCCCCAAAGCGAACCATGGGATATGATCGGTATATAATTTTTATTTTCGAAAACATACACAATTACATATTGGTGAAGTTGCATGTATATTAATCAAGATTGTTATTTTTTTTTCACATTTGGAATAAAGTTAAAATACACGTGATTATCGATTATTGTGCATAAAATTGTTATTTTTGTCAACTGGGACGAATTTCTTTCTTGGGTTAAGACATTGTTTTAGCTATGGACGAATCTAGGTAACTTTCACCACTAATCATCCCCAGAACATCAAGCTCAAGGTAGGGGTGGGGGTTTGGTTCTTAGCCTTATCTTTCCCGAATTGACACCATTTAAAGATGACGTGTATACATTATTAGGAATAAATGCAATTTATTAACCAGATAATCATGTGCAATTTGATTCAATATATATTTAACATTGTTCTGAAAATGTCTCGTGATAGACAAAATTTGGGCCCTACCAAAAAGAATATAATGTCATGTTCATGTTTAGGCTATTGTTCTCTTGCAATGATGCTATTCGTATAAAAATCTTTGCGCCATTAATTTCCCTCCACTTTAAATTTTTTTGACTCAAATTATACTCCTACCATTTTACCTAAAAAATTCTTTCAATTAAATTGCAAAATCCCCTGTTTCTTGTTTGTTCAAATTTACATGGAGTATATGGCCCGGGAACCCCCGGCCCACAGACTTCCACTACTCCAATAAAGGTCCAATAAGCCCAGAAAGCACAACAGGCCCAAATCACGACGCCCAAGGTACCAAGCAGCCCACAATGCGCATCAGGGGTGCCTTCGGCCCCTTGGCCGAAGGCTCTGAACCTCACAGAAGGGCCAAAACAAAGTTACTGGGAGAAAACAGCGAAAATCAGTAGCCCTCGGCAACTGGAGCCCTCGGCACTAAGGGGGTCCCCAGTACTCAGAGCTCTCGGCTAGTCATCTACAGCCGAGGGCGCCTTTTCCGACATAATATCCGCTCCACATGCGTACAGATCACCGTACCCAGTGCAACGTCCCATCCAACAGCCGCATTAAATGCGGCCACATGCGTTTGCCAGCGCCAACCAGTTGAGGTGACCCCTCGACCAATGGATGCTTGACACGTGTCCCTGTCCCGCATTTATTGCTACTATAAATAGCACCACATTTCCCCATTTGTAACCAAGTCGTAAGACACACAACACGCTACATTCTTTCTAATATACTTTCTCTCTCTATACTCACTTGCTCTGACTTCTCTCTAGTTATTCCCCGTAATAACCCCTCGGATAAGCTACCCCCCGGGTACACTATCCATCATTTGGTGCTCTCGTTGAGAGGTCGAACAATCAAGTAAGAAACCCTCCCCCTCGACCAAACACAAAACACCTAGCTAAAATGGTGAGAACAACTCGTGCCAACTCCAAGAATGTAGAGGACATGAACCTGGACCTCGGCGAGGTCGACGTCCCCGAAGCCTCTAACAGGGCTCTCGGGGGCGGCGTCATCGCCGGGTTGGACCAGACGGCTGTCGACCTACGCCAGCAGATTCAACAAAATGCCCCTGATGCCCGCCTCGGCATCGAGGCCAAGAAAAAGGACCAGAGCGAGAATCAAATTAGCCCTCCGGTCATCACCATCGACGTACAATCGGCGCTCTCCGCCTTCATCCAGACGCTCACCCAGAACCCGGGTGCCTTCGGCACTTTGGTTCCCCACCAACCTCAGGTCGGGGAGAATATTATGCCTCCCCCTCATCCACGACCCCTCGGTAACCCGGTCCTCCGGATGGGGAACTCCGAGGGGGTCGTGGCCCAAGATACAGCCTCCCAGGAAGTCCAGTCCCGGGACCGCCACAACGTGAACAAGGAACAACTCCGGACCTCCGCCCTCGAGAGACTCGGAGGGGCGCAAGACCGCCGAGGGGTCCAAGACCGCCTCGGGGGGAAGGCGTTCCAGAGGCCTCAGGAAAGTGGCGGGTCCGTCTCCAGGGCCAATGAAAGGCGTCCCCCTCAGGACAAAGGCAAGGCACCTCTCCATGCCGACGACGCACGCCACCAAATCAACCAGGCCCACTCGGCCCGGGTCCATTCGCAGGGGGCGGAGGCCCTCCCGAAGGACCCCCGGGACGAAATCATCGCGGCCCTCCAGCGTCGGCTTGACGAGATGGAGGCCACCAAAGCCCACGCCACCACTTCTGCCCCTCATGCAGACCTCAAGTATGAGGCGATGATGGCCAGGATGGAAGAAATGCAGAAGAAGATAGCCGAGGGCTCCGGGGAACCCACCATACAGCTCCGGACCCGGACGCCATTTACCCCAAGGGTATTGGCGGCCCGGATCCCGAAAAAATACCGAGGGCAGCTCATCAAGCCCTACGACGGGAAGACTGACCCCCAAGAGCACTACAGCAGGTATCAAAACGGCATGATGATGGTGGGGGCATCAGATGTACATTTGTGCCACTGGTTCCTCTCCACCTTAGAGGGGCCAGCTTACGAATGGTTCAATCGATTGCCCGAGGGCTGCATTGACTCATGGCAAGAACTCGCCCAGCGATTCTTGACGCAATTTGCGGGATGGCGCCGCACAAGAAAGCACTTCTCCCACTTGCTAACGGTGAGACAGATGAAGGAGGAGACCCTTCGGGACTTCCTGGAGCGCTGGAGAACGGAGGCTGATGAAGTTGATGGCGCCGACGACGGGACCCTCCTGGCCCTCCTCCAAACGGTACTCCGCCCCGGGAACTTCTCGAGGAGCCTCATTGTCGAACCCCCCCGCGATTACATAAGGGCCCTACAGCGGGGGGACCGGTACGCCGAAGTCGAGGAGGTGGAGAAATGCCACCACGTCCCAGATCAGCAACGCCCTCGGCCAGATGACAAAGGTAATCGGGGGCCGGGAGCTCCCCGCAATCATCCCAAGGATTCTGCCCCCTCCGGTGATCGCCCCCGGCATGGCCAAGCCAAGCCCAGGGGAGGCTACAAGGGGAATCCGAGGGCTTGGGCACAACCTGTCCTCCTGGAACACCCTCGGACACCTTTGACGCACCCCGTCAGCGTTATTCTTGATTTTGCTAAGGAAAGGGGCCTCGTGGAGCGAGATTCACGCGCGCCCTCAGAAGTATTTGCCATCAATCCAAACTACCCCTACTGTCGTTTCCACCGACACCAGGGGCACAGGACCGATGATTGCCATCAGCTGAAGACGGCCATCGAAAGATTGATACAAGCGGGCTATCTGTCCCAGTTTATCCAGGGCCCTCAGCAACAGGCCCCCCTCACCAAGGGCCAGCCCGAGGGCAAACTGCGAGAGCAAATGCATGGGTCAACCCCAACACCATTCCCTTCGGCAAAAAGAGGGAGATTGGAAATCTGGAGGAGGAGGAGGAGTACCCCCGGTACCAAGAAAAGAAACGCCACATCCTCATGATCACGGGGGGAAATACCGGGGGTGATTCTATGAGTCAACGAAAGAAGTGGGCTCAATCATTTTACATGGGGGAAGTCACCCATATGCCCCCAGTAAAGCGGCTGAGGGAGGAACCCATTATCTTCACTAACGCTGATCTCCCCCCAATATCCTCCCCACATAGGGATGCCCTCGTCATCCGGACAGAAATAAATGACACCATTATTCACCGAACTTACGTTGACACGGGCAGCTCCGTCAATGTAATGTACCTCAGCACCTTCAGAGAGCTGCAGCTGGAGAGGGGGTCCCTTTTGCCCATCAAGACCCCTCTTGCCAGCTTCATCGGCGACACCATTGATTCCGAGGGGGTTATAACCCTCCCGGTACTCTTCGGCGACGGGCTCCATAGAGCCAAGCTCGAAGTGGAGTTCGTCGTCGTCAACATCGACTGCGCCCACAACATCATCCTCGGCCGGCCAGCCCTCGAGGATCTCGAAGCCGTCATCTTCATGAGGCACCTCTGTCTCAAATTCCCAGCCGAGGGGGGAATCGGTTACTCAAGGGGGAACCAAAAGCTTGCCCGCGCTTGCTACCTTCAAGTGACAAAGAAGGTTAGCAAGACGGAGTTCCACATTGACACCATCACCGGAACTGTGGAAGCGGGAGAAAGGAGGCCGAGGGCTGAACCAGCCGAGGAGGTAGAAGACTTCGCGCTCGATCCGGCCAAACCAGAGAGAGTCGTGAAGATTGGAGCCAAGCTCCCCGAAGATTTGAAGACCGGCATCATCAGCGCCCTCCGTGCCTACTCCATTGTTTTTTCATGGGGGGCGGAGGACATGTCGGGGATCAGCCGAAGGGTCATCATCCACCGCCTATTGGTGGACCCTTCGGCCAAACCAGTACAGCAGTGAAGGAGACCCCTCTCGACCGAAAGGAGTGAATTTGTGAGGAAGGAGGTCGCCATGCTCCTATCTATCAAGCACATCAAGGAGGTGAAATACCCCTCATGGCTGGAAAATGTAGTTCTCGCACAAAAACCGCCCTCATTCCGCATGCGCGTGGACTACACGGATCTCAACAAGGCGTGTCCCATTGACCCCTTCCCTTTGCCAAATATTGATCAACTTGTGGATGAAACTGCGGGGTGTGAGATTATTTCATTCCTCGACGCATTCCGCGGATATCATCAAATATACATGCATGAGGAAGACGCTGAAAAAACAGCCTTCATGACTCCCGAGGGCATCTTCTGCTACCTTGTCATGGCCTTCGGCCTAAAGAACTCGGGTGCCACCTACACTCGGATGGTGGCCAGGGTATTCCAAGCTGTCCTAGGGCGCACCATGGAGGCGTATGTTGACGACATGATCGTCAAAAGCAAGCAATCAGCAAGCCATGCTGATGACCTGAGGGAGATCTTCGCCATCATGCAGAAGTTTAGCCTTCGGCTGAACCCAAAGAAGTGGACCTTCAGCGTTCAGGGGGGCAAATTCTTAGGCTACATGGTTAGCCGAAGGGGTATCGAGGCCAACCCCGAGAAGATCCAGGCCATCATCAATATGGAGCCCCCACGCAACGTGAAGGAGGTCCAACGGTAGACGGGCCGCCTGGCGGCCCTCAATCGCTTCTTATCAAAATCGGTGGAGAAGTCCTTACCCTTCTTCCAGATCATGAGGAAAACCGCCGGTTTCCAATGGACTTCAGAATGTCAGGGGGCATTCGAGGAGCTGAAATGGTACTTATCTTCACCCCATGTGCTCTCTAAACCCAAGGTAGGGGAGATCCTATACCTCTACTTGGGTGTTAGCCCGGCTACCATCAGCTCAGTACTCATCCGGAAAGAGGATGGCATCCATCATGCCATCTTCTATGTTAGCAAGACCCTCAGGGAGGCGGAACTCCGGTACTCCCTCGGGGGAAAAACGGTATTGACTATCGTATGGACCGTCAAGAAGTTGGGCCACTACTTCTAGGCTCACCCGGTCCGGGTCCTCACTCATCAACCCCTCGGCGCCTTGATGAGGAGCCCCACCAGCTCCTCCCGAATGGTAAAATGGGCTGTCTTCTTGAGCCAATACAACATCGACATCCGTCCTAGGCCCGCTATCAAGGGCCAAGCCCTAGCGGACTTCGTGACGGAATGTACGGCGAGATCAGCCGTGGACGAAGAGCACTCGCCCCCCTCAGACGATTGGTGGACCCTCTACACCGACGGATCCTCCGCCGCCAAAGCATGTGGAGGAGGGGTGGTTCTCATCTCACCCGAGGGCTTCCGGGCCTATTACGCAGTCCGCTTCTCCTTCAAAGTCTCCAACAATGAAGCCGAATACGAGGCCCTCCTCTGTGGCCTTCGGTTGGCAGCTAACATGAAGGCCCGACAAATTCACGTCAAGTGCGACTCCAAGTTAGTCGTTGGCCAAATATCCGGGGAATACGAAGCCAAGGAAGGGAGAATGAAGCAATACAAGGAGGCGGCCAAGGAGTTGCTTAAGGTATTTGAGGCACACTCTCTTACTCAAATACCGAGGGCTCAGAACTCCGAGGCCGACATTTTATCAAAGCTCTCGGCAGAATCCCCTGAGCATATCTCAAAGATTGCCAAAGTGGAAGAACTCAACCTCTCTAGCATACACGCTAGCCCCGTCATGCACATAAAACAAAGGCAGGGTGACTGGGTCTCAGACATTGTCGCCTTCATCACCACAGGGCAACTGCCCGAGGATGAGGCCCGCGCCAAGCTGGCAAAGCTGAGGGCTCCCAGCTACGCTATCGAGGACGGAAGGCTCTACAAAAGGTCCTACAACGGGACATTACTTCGGTGCCTTCATCAAGATGAAGCCGAAGTAGCGATGGAGGGGGTGCACAGTGGCACTTGCTCAGCTCATCAGGGACCCTTCTCCATGTCCCGAAGGCTAATAATCCAGGGCTACTTCTGGCCTACGATGGCCCGGGATTGTGCAGATCTTGCCCGGAGGTGTCCCGCATGCCAACACTTCCAGAAAGCCCCCGGCAGGCCAGCGATCAACTATGCCCCCATCAGCACATCCATACCCTTCGCTCGATGGGGCATAGACCTCGTGGGCCCTCTGCCGAGGGGTACCTCCAACAACAGGTACATCATCGTCGCCATCGATTACTTCACCAAATGGGTGGAAGCTGAGCCCCTCTCCAGCATTACTGAGGCCAGGTGCCGTCACTTTGTTCTCAAAAACATCCTCACCAGGTTTGGCGTCCCTCAGCAAATCATCTCCGACAATGGGACTCAGTTTGAGGCAGCCCCCTTCTGTGCCCTCCTAGAGGCATGGGGCATCAAACACACCTTCTCATTCGTTGCCTACCCTCAGGGCAACAGTCAAGTGGAGAACGCCAATAGGACTTTGCTCGAGGGCCTAAAGAAGAAGCTGGAGGCCGAAGGGGGTGGTTGGGTAGAAGAGCTCCACAACATCTTATGGGCCTACCGTACCACCCTTCGGCGGACAACTGGCGAGACACCCTTCTCCCTTTGTTACGGATTTGAAGCTAAGGCTCCCACTGGGGTAACATTTCCAACCCGAAGGGTCACACAGTATGATCCAGAGGCCAACGACTCCAATATGGCCCTCGACCTCCACCTTATTTCGGAACGCCGAGAGCAAGCCTTCATGCGCGCAGAGAACTACCGAAGGCAGGTAAAGAGTTACATTGACGCCAAGATTCGCTCCCGGGAATTCCAAGTGGGGGACTATGTCCTTCGAAGAAGGGAAGCTAGCCAACCAATCGAGGGCGGAAAGATGACACCAAAGTTCGAGGGCCCCTACATCGTGGCAGCCATCATCAAACCAAGAACTTACAAGCTAAAACGCCCCAACGGGACTGAAGTCCCTAGGCACTGGAATGTACATCACTTAGTTAAATTTTATCAATATTATCAAAGCGGCCAAGCCCTCATAACTAGTGAATGTATTATTTTACGGCCCAAGGCCTAAATATTCTGAAGAACAAAGGCATTTTGGAGACACCGAGAACATGGAACAGGATACTTACGAAGGGCCAAGCCCTCATATCACCCCCAGGCCCAAGGCCTTACCACAGGGGAGAACCCTCGGCACCAAGTGGCGAGGGTAGACAATACTATCACCTACAACAAAGTACCAACCGTCCTCAAAAGGAGACCCCTCGAAACCCGGTGCCGGGGGGACACACCACTGACAACTTTCAACAAATGGGAGAAACACCAAGTGTTTCCACAGAAGACCCCTCGGTACCAAGTACCGAGGGTGGACCACACAATCAACTGTGATAAAGGAGGAACACCAAGTGTTTCCACAGAAGACCCCTCTGTACCAAGTGCCGAGGGTAGACAACACAATCACCTGCGACAAATGAAGAAGAAAACACCAAGTGTTTTCACGGAAGACCCCTCGGTACCAAGTACCGGGGGCCGTACATCGAAACGAACACCAAGTGTTGTTTCTAAAGCCGTACCCCTCGAGGACGCCTATACCGAAGGCGCCACCTCTCGGTGCCGGCAGCACGTAGTGCACCCGGCCATTTGCAACCAGTGTGCAAATGAAAACCCTTCCCTGAAACGCTTTCCGCGTCATCACCCCAAGGGTATGATAGGCACGAGAAATGCCCAGGATTCGACTTTCAAAAACGGAACGCTTTCCGCGTCATCACCCCAAGGGTATGACAGGCACGGGAAATGCCCACGATTCGACTTCCAAACCGAAACGCTCCCCGCGCCACCACCCCAAGGGTGTGGCAGGCCACGGACTATGTCTAGCGCCGAGGGGACGACTTTCAAAACTGAGGCGCTTTCCGCGCCATCCCCCAAGGGGAGTCAGGCTACAGACCACCATATCTTTTACCCAGGAAACGACCCTCGATCCCCTCGGAACTCGGAAGGTTAACCCGAGGGGGAGCTAATGGTGTATTCTGTTATCTCCCGATAGACCAAGCCTTACCAAGAAACCAAGTTTCTTGAAGCCTTCCCTTCACTACTCAAAAAAAGGGGGGGGGGGGGGTGAAGGGGAGTAGACTCGGCGAGAAATCAATGAGTACATCACTCCTACAATTCACGAAAACATACCGAGGGCTCCCTGTGGGAACGCCTTCGGTACCTGGAAGCTCCTGAGCACAAAGGATACCATTCACAACAGACATCACCAACAAATGACCAAGTCCACTCAATGGTTGCCTCCGGCTATACCTAAAACCGAAGGCTCAAATATTACAAAACGTGGCGGGCTCAGCCAACAACAAATCAAAACGTCTCTGAAGGCTACTATATAACAAAGCTATCAGATGGTGGCCAAACCAAATCAAGAATCACCTCCGGCACCTCCCGAGGGGATGCATCCAGGCAATTCCCGAGGGATTCTGCCTTTTTTGTGCTAGATTTGGATCACAAACTTTCCTATATCAACATTGGGGGGGGGGGGGGGGGGGGCATGACAAACAACCGAAGGCTTTTTGTTGCCACAAGCCAACATTACAAAGCAAAGGAAACTATCCTAAACCTACAACGTATACGGCCGAAGGGTCCCCTCCCGAAGGCCAGCAGCAGGAAATACTTGGAGAAAATAATCTAAGTCCTAAATACTTTGCCCCCTGTGGGGCCACCAGCCAGCCGAGGGCGCATCTGAGACAAGGTCTTCACTTTCACCCAGGCTCCTCCTTCATACAAGCTACACTTAGAAAAATTTTCTAAGTCCTACATATTCTGACCCTCGGTCAAATCTCCATGCTGCCCGAGGGGCCATACGGTTGAAGGCTTGGTGAAGCTACACTTAGAAAAATTTTCTAAGTCCTACATATTTTGACCCTCGGTCAAATCTCCATGCTGCCCGAGGGGCCATATGGTTGAAGGCTTGGTGAAGCTACACTTAGAAAAAATTTCTAAGTCCTACATGTTTTGACCCTCGGTCAAATCTCCATGCTGCCCGAGGGGCCGTACGGTTGAAGGCTCGGTGAAGTTACACCTAGAAAAATTTTCTATGTCCTAACTATTTCCGGGCCATCGGTCATACATCCAATCAACGAAGGGTACCCACGTACCGAAGGCTACACAATATCCAAACACTTAGAGATATTTTCTAAGTCCTAAACACCTCGCCTCCGGTCATCTCATGAAGCCTACATAGAACCAGAGGGAAAGAATTAGCCGGGGGCCAACAGATGAACAAACACTTAGAAATATTTCTAAGTCCTGAACATTGTGCCCTCGGTGAAAGGTTCAATTGACTAAATATGCCTAGTGGCCGAGGGCTACGAGAGGCACTATACTTGGAAGAATATATTCTAAGTCCTAAGCATACATTCAGAAAAACGAAGGCATGCATTCAGACAGGGTGAGGGCATACATTCAAAAAAAAAACAATCGGAGGAAATGAATTATACACAAAAAGCCCGAAGGCCGGTATTCATTCATAAGAGGACTGGAAGAGTTAAAGTATATATTACAATATGGCCAAGGCCGAGAGTGCACAGATATTCATTACAGACAACAAAAAAAATAAAGGTGTTCGAAAGCTACTAAGTACAGACATTTCCTTCAGCTGTTGCCTCCTCGGCGGGCTTCGAGGTGACCTCCTCCCCGATGGCAGCCTCAGCATCACCATCACCGGATCCCCCCATCATCATGGAGTCATGGATCACAGGCCTCTCTTCACCCGGGGGGAGGGGGTTTCTCACATCTGGCTGCAAAGGAGGAAGGCCATACACCGAGGGGTCAAATTCCTCGAGGGAGACTTGGAAGTGCCTGGCTAGCCTCCGGTACACTAGATGTTGGGTGAAGAATTCAACCCCTTGGTAATAACTGTCTCCCCTCTTCGCCATCCGGTCTCCCCCGGGGCCCTTCACCTAGTCATCTACCGATGCCTCCACGACCGAGGCCACCCATTGCTGCCTATCTTCGACTTTCCAGCCCTCGGCCATGAATGCAGCGACGGCTTCCTCCCGGGCTTTGGCGATGGCCTCGGCCTTGGCAAGCTCTGCCTCCTCGGCGGCTTTCTTAGCAGCCCTCTCGGCCGCAAGCCTGGCCTCCTCCACTGCAGCCTTGGCCTTCAGCTCAGCGCCCTCGGCAGCTCTCCGGAGATCTTCCTCCAGCGAGGCCATCTGCTTTACAGCATCAGAGTTCTTCAGGATGAGCTCCTTCATCTCCCGATCTTGCTCCGCTTTCCGGAGGCGCCATTGCTCTAGCCTCTGTGCGTGCTCCCCGAGGGCTACACAAGCCTGATAAACAACAGGAGGAGGGGTCAAATTAATATGGAAAGAGCATTAAAGGTTAAACACAAGACCTAAGGAAGAAACTTACAGTTAACGAAGATTGAAGGATCCTGTTCTCGAGGGCCTCATCATCATAGGTTGAGAGGGCAGGCTTGTCCATTGCCGAGGTCATCCCCCTCAAGAAAGCCTTCGGCTCCGCCGAGCCATGTAGGACAGAAGCCCCCGGGGCCAAGGAAAGCTGCAGGATCTCCCGGGGGGCTTCGCAAGGGAAGATCGGCTTGGGCTGTCGCCGCAGCACCAACTGGGGGATCCGGAGAAGGGCGATTCTCAATGATCACCAAGGGGGCATCCTGGCCGACAGTTCCCCCTGTACCCCTCTGCTTCTTAGCCGAAGGCTCAACCGCCTTGCTCCCCTTTTTCTTTTTGGTGGCCCCCTCTGCCACCCCGGCAACTCCCTCCGCAGCAGAGGGCTCCGGAGTCTCCTTTTGAAAAAAGGCTTCCACAGGCGGTTGGACCGAGGGGTCCTTCTTCTGGGCTTGGGCCTTGCCCTTCTTTTTCTTCAGAGCGAAGAGTTTACCCGCGTCCATATTCACACCTGCCAACAAAAAAAAGGGGGTTAGACCGAAGGGAAATAGAGCAAAAAAAAGGAAAAAAAATCCTAAGTACAAAACAGGAAGCCCTCGGATACTACCTCCTGCCAGCACAGGATATTTCTCGTCCGTCTCGCCGAGGAAGCGATATCTGCGGAAGCCGAGGGCGAAAAACTCCTTGTCAGCAGTAAAGTCCTTAATGGACACTTGTTTCGTACGACCCTCCGGGATGTTGGCTATTATAAAGCCATCCTTCTCCAGAGCAGCACTTCCAACCTTCGGATGCCGACGGAAGCGATCCCGAAGTTCCATCGGAAAGGGGCTCTCGGCAATTCTAACGTAGCACCACCGCTCCTTCCAGCCTTTGTTGGACGAGGGTGCTTCTGTGAATAATTTCCACCGGGCTACCTGTTGCAGATTGACGAAGCCCTCGACGTTCGCGTGACCCCCTCGGCAGAGGTTGAAGCTCTGAAAAAACAAGTCCAGGCTGGGGGTCACCCCTCGGGCCCGACAGAGATTCAGGAAGCCCGCCACGTAGGAGTGGCTGTTAGGCGTCAACTGGCAGGGGACCAAGCCCACATACCGAAGGTACTCCCGAAGGAATGGGTGCAGGGGGAACCGGAGCCCCATTGATACCGACAGGATGTGCACGGCGATGCAACCCTCGGGAGCCCGGGAAAGCACATCATCAGGGCCTGACGCCACCACCACAGCCGAAGGCCTCACGTGCAACTGAGTCACGTACATATCTTCCCTGTCAGCCTTCGACCCTATCTCGAGAGCAGCAGTATTCAGCCAGGAGTACCCCTCGGGCACATCTATGGGCTTCCCCTGGTCAGCAACAACGCACTTCTTCTTGGGAGCAGTTTTCTTCTTCTCCTGTTTTTTCCCGGAGGCCACTCTTATCGGCGTCGGGTTGAGGGGTCGGGAGCTCCCTGCCTCACCAGCACCCCGAGGGGGAAGAACAGCCACTGTCACCCTCAGCCTCTTCTTCTCTTCCTCCTCCTCTGCAACTTGTACGGCGAGGGCAAGCTCTTCATCCTCCGCCTCTTGCTCGAAGCCCTCGGCTTCAACTTCAGCCACCAACTCCTTCTGCACCTCCATCGCCATCGCGACATCCTCCTGGGCCGAGGGTTGCTCGCTCGAAGACCCCGCATCCGAGAAGCTCTCCTCTTCCATCGAGGGATCCCTCGATATGTCCTGGGAATCACTTTGGGAAGACATCTTTCCACTGGTTCGAGGGCTCGGAAACACTAAGTTTTCTAAGTTACAACTCCTAAGTCTAAGGCCGCTAAGACATCTAGCTAAGAGGGGAGAAGGACAAGTGGGGAACTGACCTTACAGCAGGAGTTAGATCGAGGGAAGTGTTTCTCTCTCTAGAAAAAATCCGGCAGAACTTCGCTAACAAATGATCGCACAGGAGGAGTGGTGTCCGGCCATGGGGTATTTATAGGCGCCTGGATCCGGGCTTGGGCCTGGAAACCGGGCCTCCGGTTGAACTGCCATTATTACAAACCGTGGTTTCGCCCAATCGGTGACACCCGCCCACGGCCAACCAACGAGCACACACCACGTGGCAGCCCCCCCCCCCCAACGGCTATATTAACACGTTAGATATTCCAACGGCTATATTTCCAACGGCTATATTCTGGGAGCTCCCGACTACACTTGACAGACCACTGCTTCATCAACCAAGAAACTAGCCCCCGGGATTTTAACTTCACTCCACTTCATCAAGAAGAGCCCCCGGGTACACTTACCCAGAGACGCTCCCGGTTTGTGCCCCACACACTACATAACAAATGCCTTCGGGCTCACCCCTTCAGAAGCCCACGGCTTCATATCAGGCCCACCCCTCGGGGTTCCCCCCTCAGCACTTTGAGGGCCGGGTAGCCCCCGGGGAGTACGCCTCATTGACGGATAGCTTACGGCACACAGGTAACGGGAGCCCTCGGATGCCCTCCTCACCAACTAATCAACAAACAGGGGACACCCCGATAACACTTCAACTACTACCCGCATTCACTACGCCCTCGATCCCCAGATTGAGGGACTCCCCTTCGGCATCTCCAAGGATATCTACAGCACGCCACCGGCTAATCGACACATGCGCCCTCAGAACAAAGATAGCCTTCGGCATCAGCATTGTACCCCGTTTCGAGCCAGGGCTTCACGTTTTCGATTCATCATTGGGGGAATTCGGTGCACTCTTTTTCCCTCATTAGGATTTTTTCCCACAGGGTTTTTCCTAATGAGGTTTTTAACGAGGCATCCTCCCAAAATGAAACGAAAAGCGTCAGCCTTCGGCCCAGTACGGCAACGTGATTACTCTACTCCTTTTCACCACTTTGCAAGTGCCTCAAGGAGTGGGGGACTGGGGAACCCCCTCGGGAAAATCACAAAAATCACAAGCATGATCCCTCAAGTCCCGACATGTGGGTAACTGAGGGACTGCCCTCGGCAGGATAAACAAACAACAAACTACCCACAACTCTACAAACTACAACGGAACAACGGCAGAGGACAAACACGATTACTCCTTTTCCCTCAAGTACCTTTCGGCAAAAGGAATGAGGGACTCCTGATGGAGTAAATGGCCCGGGAACCCCCGGCCCACAGACTTCCACTACTCCAATAAAGGCCCAATAGGCCCAGAAAGCACAACATGCCCAAATCACGACGCTCAAGGTACCAAGCAGCCCACAATGCGCACCAGGGGTGCCTTCGGCCCCTTGGCCGAAGGCTCTGAACCTCACAGAAGGGCCAAAACAGGAAAACAAAGTTACTGGGAGAAAACGGCGAAAATCAATAGCCCTCGGCAACTGGAGCCCTCGGTACTAAGGGGGTCCCCAGTACTCAGAGCCCTCGGCTAGTCATCTACAGCCGAGGGCGCCTTTTCCGACATAATATCCGCTCCACATGCGTACAGATCACCGTACCCAGTGCAACGTCCCATCCAACAGCCGCATTAAATGCGGCCACATGCGTTTGCCAGCGCCAACCAGTTGAGGTGACCCCTCGACCAATGGATGCTTGACACGTGTCCCTGTCCGGCATTTATTGCTACTATAAATAGCACCCCATTTCCCCATTTGTAACCAAGTCGTAAGACACACAACACGCTCCATACTTTCTAATATACTTTCTCTCTCTATACTCACTTGTTCTGACTTCTCTCTAGTTATTCCCCGTAATAACCCATCGGATAAGCTAACCCCGGGTACACTATCCATCACACTCCATTACCACTTGTGAATCCAAACAAACGGTTGATTGTAACTTGTAAGAGTGTATTTTTCAGATTTTGAGATTTGATATATATTTAGGCAGTTATCAGCCCTTTTGGTAGCACGAAAATCGGCTGATTTGGCTGAATTTTTTGAATTTCTGGTTGAAATGGCCGCATTGGCCCATTCTGCTAATTTAAGAAAAAAATAATTCTAAAGTATATTATATTGATAAAATAAAGAAAAAATTATATGTAAAAATAGCTAAAATGGATATCTACAGGAACTTCGGCCAATACAGCCAGAAAAGTAACTATAACCTTACTTTTTCTGCTTATTACACAATTCTGCGCGTGAAAGCAAAAGTCACGTGTTTGGTGAAAAAATTGACTGATAAGTCTGATAAGCGAAGAAACAATGTTGCCAAACGGTCTCTAAATTTAATAATATTGCTTTTGCAAGTGAAGGAGTACATATATATTTGGCTCTTTAATTTAATCTAATAGGAGTATATTCTAGGGCTAAGCATTGAAAGATGGGCCACAGGACACAAAATCTGGCAGAAATCCAGAACAAACTAGTACTGACAAATGTAGAGAAGAACAAGACGAGCCCATATTAGCTTCTGCTTCAGCCATGGAAATGATAATGCCTCCTTGGTCGGATGAGTAGTGTTAAGGATGATGAACTCACTATAGGTCTAGAAGGGTGGTTCGTATCTTTCATGTTACTACATACGGAGTACTATATTAGCAATGTCAACCTTGTTCTTCACACAAAATCGATCTATTGACCTCTTCCAAGAGATCTCTCTCCATTCATTTTCTCTTAAGCAAGCTTAATTATAGTGTTAGAGATTATTTTGATCTTTTTGTTGTGAGAAATGTGACAATTTATTCGTCAATCCTGGCACTTTCTTCATCAAATGAGCAATAAAAATAAATTGAATATTTTGTATCTTTTCTATCAAGCTAGCCCCTTGATTTTAAATTAATTTTATCATAAAATATATTGTCAAGAACTTGAATTGTACGTACGAAATCACATACAAAGAACATGAACAATATAAATGACTGCATAATTGAACTCAACATGTAGCTCTCGATTGAGCAGCCTGAGCTAAACTACTTTCTTGTTGCAATTCTCTCCCGGTTATAAGTTCACCCTTTTCTAACATTTAATTTGTACCATAGTTTCATACGGAGTAATATTTTGTCGAAACTCATCTTTTCTTTTTCAAGAAACTCTTTCAATGTTATTAGTCATGAATAAATATTTAAAGAAGTCACTCACAAATTCATTTTTGTGCAATAGTTACATCAACTAATTATACTTGATGAACAAGACAATGAATGCGTGTATTGATTTTCATTCAAGATAAGAATGTTCAACCTATTAAACTCGTGACACATATTAGAAGTCTCATCATATCTTTGACATCAACTTTGGTTACAAATAATCAACAAATGATAATAATAAAAAAATCAATGTCAATTTTGAAAGAAAGTGCACTCGTTCCAACAATATGTTCAACTCCAAAGAAGAGTTCCAAAACATTTCCATGATAGTTCACATTTATCACAACAATTGTCATTTGCTCTTTAATAGAATTATCACTTTATCTGCAGGTAGTTTCTTTTTAACCAAATAGGGACGCTAATTTTATCATAGGTACCGATACTAAATATGAGGCACGAAAGGGAGGCAGCCCCCTAGATCCTCCACTGTTGAGATATTACATTGTTGGATTAAATTCATGTACAAATATGTGTACGCTTTGTCAATTACCCTGCATGTGAAGGTTAAAATAATTGTTTTGTACCAACAATATATATATATATATATATGTTACGAATCAAATGAAAATGTGATTTAATGTGTAAAATATGAGGTATTCACTTTTGTAACGCTGCAGTGCGCTATTATATTCCGGTAGTGCATTTTTTTGCGTTTGTAAAAAGCTCACTTATTTATAAAATCATCACCGTGTTTTTTTTTAAAAAAAATAGGGCATTTTTTTTACAACTGCTTGAAGTGTAGTAGCTTAAAATGACAACATAATTAAAAGATGTTAGTAATTCACGTATATTTACAGAAACATTGCACGCCACCTATTTAGAGAAATCCCCTTGTTTGTCTCTTATTTGGGAATTATATGTATGTAATCCATATATAATGTACATTTTGTCGTTACACGGGTTGTTATTAATTAGTAACTTAATAACAACAAGTATATTCTTCCAATATGTGCTCCATATTCTTTTGGCTGAAAAAAGTTTGTTACACAAATAACAAAAATGTTATTTATACTCACATACTTTTATATCCATCATGTTTGTATAAGGTTTTTTTTGTATGTGAATCTTGTACACAGACAAAATATGTTTGTACCAATTTTGCACTGATAAAATAAGATATATTTACAGTAAAAAACCTTCAAAAACATGATGAGTATAAAGTGAATATAAGAATGGTTATGGAAATATTAGATGCTCTAGTTTGACGGTTGAGGGAAAGGTTGGTGAATGCATACTCCATTCAACCGATGTCAATTAGTGTTGATATTAGATGGATGTGACTTAGTGCGTACAATTGTAAGAATCTCTTCCACATAAACATTTGAGTCAACCGTACAAACACTTTCAAGATGTGTTCTTGTTCATGCATCAAATTCCAACTTATGAACATATGGACTCCACATGAGATATCGTGTTTCTTAATTAAAATTATGTAACTATCAAATATTCAATTTTTGGAGACTCCGCACGAGATACTGTTTGTCAACTAAAATGATGTCTATCTATTTTGAAAATTCTTCTCATTTCCCATTTCGGAAAATATTGTGTGACTAACATTCACCTACATTTTTATTACTCAAGAACAATCATATATTTCTACTTTATTCTCAGACTTTTAAAATTCGATATAGACAAAGAGAGTAAGGTCTAATATTGTGAAATTGTCATTTACACCATTGTATTAAAAAGTATCACACGAGTACAAAAACAAATTGCCCCAACGGGTGAGCATGACATCCCACCATTTTTTTTTGTTTTTCCCGATTTTCCTCCTTATTTCTTCTTGAAAAAAAAATGAATCAATTCTTATTAATGATATTTTAGTTTTTGGAGAAATCACATTTTTAGTTTCTCATTTATTGCTCATATTAAAATGTAGTTTTCGTGTATTCAATTTTGTAAATGATAACTTCAATTGTTAGAATATTTACAAGGATGTTTTGATCGGACCGAGTTCAATCCAAAATCAGACCAAATAGACCGAATCTGATCAGACCATGCATACTTCGATGACCAAATACTTTGATCATACATCTACCAGATTAGAGTGTACCAATCCAGAAAATTACAATCCAATTAACAACATCCTAAAAAATGTGGTTCCCACCACTTAAATTGATTTTTTTGTAGTTTTGCAAGGTTAAGATTTTAATTTTAAACACGGTGAAAATAATTATACATTTTTTGCACAGTTTTTTTAAATGTGCTGGCAAATTTTTTTCTAAAAATAAAAATTGTCAGTAGAAAATATAATATTATGGAAATAATGTTGAGGAGAGGAAAAAAGATTCCGATAAGTTAAAAAAATTGGGTACTTTTTCTACAAATTTTCAGAAAAATGTTGCATTTATTTTTCTTTCCTTAAAATTTAGGCATCAAACAAAAAAATGTCGATCAAAAGAATCAAATTTTGCTTACAAACAATCTATTTTCTTGTAGTGCACAAAAATATAACCCTTCATCAATTTGATAATTTTTAAGACCAATGGAGTGTTTCAACTCTTCAGTCTTCAAGCTCCTATATGTGGAAATTTACAAACAAGTTCCCTTTGATTTAGTGCAACAGAATCTCCGCTTCCAAGAAAGAACTCAGTTATCTTACAACACCAAGCTCTTTTCTTGCTTCAGAGCTTATTGTGCTGCACCAGCATATTCTAGCTTGTAGGTTAAAGCTAGCGGAGGAAAGATAGGTGTTGTGCTTGTCCTATGTCCATGAAAGAGCTTGGAATGTTCAATTGAAAAATACCAATGAAATGCGTAGTACTTGGTATTATTTTTGTGTCAACATTATGCTCGAGATATGGCGGTGAAGTTAGGAATGTTAAAGTGTTCCAAAAAGTTGAATTCCCGACTCCAGAAGTCCTCCGCACCCCGATCCGAAAAAGCATTTGGGAAGTTATAAGTCACGTTGACTCAGTCAACTAAATAGTGGTAGACCAACCTTGTATCATTGAGTGTATAAAATGCAAGTCAATCTCTACCGTACTAGTGGGGGTCAATGCTACATGCTAGTATCTCTTAGTGCAATGACCGATTATCCTACCATGTATTGATCATCTGTAGGTTGTCTATTCTGTCTCACTTTTATTAGACCAAACATATCATATGAACTTGGATCATGAGTCATGAGTATATTCATGCCAAATCCAAAAAAACACCCTTCAAAGTTGTGCCTCAAATTTTGAATTATTATGTCAAAGGAACCATTAAAAATGATATTTTGAAATAAATATGGAGTTTGCAAAGTGAGCAGGCCAGCAATGGTGATGTAGATTATGCCGCGGGTGATGATTAGAAGAGGTGAACCACGAGTTACACATTTAACCTAGCTGGGATCAGATGCAATTTCCTACTGTAGTTAGCTACTAACAATAGATCAAGGACCAATACTCCGTATCAATCAATTGATTACTCTGTTTTGTGAAACTAGTTAGCCATTCATAAATTTATTTACTTTTTGATGGTACAAATTTAATTTATTTGAAAAATAAAATACTTCTTTTAAAACTTTGAAAGGTTATTAACTTTTTTTATTGAATCTGTCAAAAAAAACTTTTTTTATTGAATCAATAAAAATGCTCCAATGCATGCCTTTAAAGGTTGTTAGGATGTTTTTAATTACACCGAAACTTCTGGTCTGGTGGTCTTCTGTATTTAAGTCTGATCCGGTTGATATATGGTCTATGTGTATCTTATAATTGTCAAAATCTGATCTAATTTGTTCAAATCTGACCAAACCTGATATTATCTATTTAAGTCCGATCTGGTTTGTTCTAATCAAATTTGGGACGAAAATCCATTCAAGTAAAAACATCCTTAATTATTACACTTGGTCTAATTTCATCTTGAAGTTGATTAGGGACTTAGCATGAATGCCAAGTAGAACCTTACATGTGATTATTTGGAGATTATTTTGAGAGAAATGCTCTTAATCATGGTACGGGGCAATAATTAACCTAGGAACAACACGGGTTTAGAGGCGAGAAGACATTACATTTCATGGAAATGAGACATAGCAAACATATTGTTAGGAGAGCATGTGGAAATAATAAAGAAATTAGTTTGGTGGTGTGGATATGCATGTGCAATTTGGGATAGGCATAAGACAGCTTTCGACTATTCTGTGACCGATTATCAAATCGATCTGGCTGGCAAACTATTATTATCATGTTAATTAAACTATTAGAAATTGCTCAAAATAAGAGCAAAAACGTTTTGAAATTTCAAAATAGAAGTATATTTCCTGAATAGTAGTAATCTGTCAAGTTTGGAAAAAAATGCCATGTTTAAAGCTTAGTGATGCCAAACTTGGGAAAAAATTACTCCTATTCAAGGAATAAAAAGATGATAGTTCTATTTTGAAATTTCAAAACTTTTTTAATCCTATTTAAACTATTTGTATAATTTTTTTGATAACGAATTTAATTCGTAGTGATCATATTTTCTCTGTGTAAACTTTAACTATCTTTTTTTCTTTCTTAATTACTACGGAGTATTTTATATGAGTCCATGTTTATAAAGATTTGAGTCAATGAATATTTTTATATGGATTATACTTTATTTTCACTGATAATTTATGTGTATCAATATTGTGTGAGAGTTTGAGTACAAATAATATTGTAGTAATTGCCCTAAACAGGATTGAATGAGTTAATTGGACACATAGGATTAAAACCTAAATAAACATTAATTTTCTATACTCTTAATACCCCTCATATATATAATTAATTAATTGCCCCTAGTTTCCTTGGGCAATTTGGATAGCCCGTTGGTGGCTGACGGGACAGTCCAGTGGTGTCAATGGTAACCAGTGGCGGCGGCAGACAGTCTGGTGGAAAAATCTGGATTTCGTCCAATCACAATAAAGCTCACTATTTACTATGACTTCAAGTAATGAACTCATAGTAAATATACATTGATCCAAAAGGTGGAAGCTCCCACTCAGGAGCCCCCACCCCGATCCGATAGGATGGTGGGGAGGTTAGTCACGTGACTCAATCAGCAGAATGGTGGTAGGCCTATACGTTCGTGCGCACTAGAGGCTCAACCTTATTTCATGTTCTGTGACCTCCATCCGATCGCTGCGGGGATCCGAACCTTGATCTATTGCTCCAAATCTCCCACCACTCTACCAACTGAGTTACCCGTACGTGTAACTCAGAGTATTTACAAGTACGATTGGAAGAGCTCTAATCCCATGTTACAGTACATATTTGGGCGTTTGTTCACCCCTTCAAAAAAAGGTGATAGTTCAATTCACTCCTCCTTTCCTATGTGTTACTACCGTATATGGTATAAAAAATATATCAAAATAAATAGTTTTTGTGATCTTTCAAGTACTATCAAAGTTTTTCACTGCAGGATGCGGAGGTAGTGGCCTACATTTTTTTACTGTAATACTCGTACTTTTTTAGGTATTTTATTTTAGTTTTTAGATTTTTGAAGTTTTTTAGTTTTATTTTTATTTTTTTTATTATTTTTATTTTATGTATTTTATATTAATTTATTAATATTTTTATGATTTTTTAGGTTTTTTTATAAATAAAGCTATGATTTTTTTATTGATAAATATTTCTATTAGATATTATTTGTTGGGGGTAGAATAGGAAAAGTAGACACATATTACTTCTATTTGGGAATAAAAAAAGTATAATTCAAATGTTGAATTTTGGGCTACTTTTAGTCCCATTTAGGGCTAATAGCCGTATTACAAATCAAATTAATTAATAGTGTGTTAATTTCGAATACCCCAATTCACAAATAGTCTTTGAATATTAATATATAAAATTTCGTATAGAATGACCAAACAATTATTTGTATCGATTTAGTTTAATTTATACTCCCTCCGGTTCTAAATAAAATTCACACTTTAACTTCACACAAATTAAAGAAATAAATTGGATTTTATTATAGAGTACACTGTTGTGACAATGTTTGACAATGTTTGACACTGTTTTGCACTGTTTTGATGTAGATAATTTGCCAAATAAGGAAGGGAGAAGAAGTGTGAACTTTAATTTGGACCGGTCCAAAAAGGAAAGTGTGAACTTTATTTAGGATCGGAGGGGGTACTATAGTAAGAGGATGTTTGGAGTTACTTCTGAAAACTACTATAGAAACAGATATTGGAGTGTTTGATAAAAGTGTAAAGTACTTCCGGATGCTTCAAATTCCTCATAGAAGCAGTTTTTTAGAAGCTAGAGGTGACCAGCTTCTAAATATAATGCAGAAGCATAATCAATTACAGTTTAAATTTTGTTGACAATTTGAAAAAATAGAACATAAGTAAAATGTCTTAAATGAAGCCAAATTTAAAAGGCGTACATACATAATCAATAAAAGACACATCTTTTCGGTCTTCACATCTCTTTAGCTTTTAATGCTTTTTATTCTGTTCAAACGAGTATTGATGATTTTGCTTCACATTGTTCTGTGAGAAAAGATGTAAGTAATATTTTTTCTTTTTATTTAATACTTGTGTTGTTACGTTTGCCTAAATATGTAATTTAAATAACAGTAAAGTGATTTTGACCTTTATTTTATGAGTTTTATTAGATATTTTTGTTATAATTCATATTTTTAATATGTATAATTTACGGTTTATCTTGTTTATATGCCTAATATAATATATCTCGTTCATAGACCTAGAAATGGTCCGGACCGGCCCCTAATTAGTATCATACTCCGTACGAATTAATTTATCTACAAGTACTCTTGAGTTAATTGCATGTAAATCCGCCAGGTTTGATGTGAACGTGTTTTTGCTTTGGATTTCCAGGTTTAGTTTGGACAGTTAGAATCTCCTTGGAAATAGAATGAAGTCTGAAAACAAAAACGGCACTTTAATACGAGTATGTGTCTAACCTAAATAATTAATTAATTAAATTAATTAATAGCGCCTTTGGATTGAATTAGTTAGTTGGTTAGATACTCCGTACCGGCTACGGAGTTCTTATAATTATTAGACCCACGCCAATGCGCCATAGACTATCAATAACAAACCCTGCCGTACGTTATGCGTAGTAATCGTTGTACTCCATACTGATACTAGATTACTAGGTAAGATCTTTTTCTTGAACACACATAATTACAACAACAATCTTACTTTATAATTAACTTTTTATCAAATACGCAGGTCGATCGAATTGTGTAATAATCAAAATAAGTACGTTTAGAATCATTTTTCTGGCATAATTGCCTGAAGTTACCGTGGAATATCATTCTAGCTATGTGTTCATAATTTTTCTACATTTAATAATAAAATATATTTTAAATATAATTTTTTCATAATCTAACATATACAGAAAATTCACCTTCAGTGTGTTTTATATGTGGAGCTGGATAACACTTGCTTAACCCATCAGAATTTTTTGAGACAAAATACATTGAATTGTTCGTGAAGTAGTCGGCATGCAGTAGGTAGGGTCTAGCCATCAGCTCGCTGGCAATGGCGATTTTATTTCATATTTATAAATTGAATAAATGCTCATACCAGAGATACATGCAAATATGCAATAGAAAAATAGGAAAAAAACAAAGCATTCCAGCTCAGCTGATTGTGAGGTTACTGTGTCTAGTGGAAGTTTTCAAGTTCGTAACCCGCTACTCCGCTAGACACACAAGAGTTTGAAATTCAATGGAGTGAGTTTCAGCCCTGATTACTCCAGCCCCCGGCCCCCTCTCTCAAAACCCATGGAGTATAAAAAAATAGGGAAAACATAAACAAAATAGTCTCAAATTTTTTTCTTAACTAATATATGGTGTGAGTAGACTTCTTTTTTATTTTTAGGTTCAATTAGTTAGGCCTAATGTTTAATTTTTTTTGACAAAATTAAATGAAAAGTCTTAAGCACAGTTTGAGTTCTTTTAACAACAATGGAGCTAAGTTTAAAAAAATGCATTGATTTTAAGTAGCATTAGTTGTAACTCTTCAGAGCAATACAATTATTGGTGAAACAATAAGATCGACACGCCTCTTCACATCTTAAACGTAACATTTAAGACTTTTTATTCCTTATAATTACAAAATCACAAATTTATATTATTACTTTTGTACAACCGGAGCCTCTCAAATCTCATCCCAATTGTTTTAAAATTCCAATTGTGAGCAAATTGGTCAATAGACAATATCTGAGTTCCTAAGAGAACTCTACAAAGAGCCGTCTATGAAGAAGCAAGGGTCCCAAATGCACTCTTCTATGTAGGGGTGGGCATAAAACTCGAACCGAACTGTCCCGTAATGGTACCGAACCGAATACCGGGTATTTAAACGGTTCTATAGATTTATCCCGTACTGAAATCGTACCGTTTGAAACGGGTACAGGACCGGTCCTAGATTTTGAGAACCGAAAAATATCGAACCGAACCATTCGTAAATAATGCATTTGAATTTTTTTATATTTTTTCTATATCAATAGATCTAGATCAACTCCGCCATGACATCATTTTTTTGGTATCATGTCTGTCCCAAGCCAGGATAAAGGAGGAGGGTGTTGTGGTAGGCGTGTGACGGCCAACAGTATCACTTAGTCACATCATATGACATGAATCGAAATATGAATATCGCTAATGCTAGGTCGTCACTCGTAAGTGACGTATCATCCCTCCGCCAGGGGGTGGTGTCAAATATGCAAGGGCGCGCTACACTTCATAGACCTGGGTGTGGTGATAAGAATGCTAAGGTTGCTAGGTCGCCGCCCGGAAGTGGCGCGTCATCCCATTGCCCGGGGATGATGTCAAATATGCAAGGGCGTGGTGGGGTCCGAGATGAGGCTAAGAACAGAAGGTGGAGTGCTAGATTGCGTTTTGGGACATGGAATGTTAGGTCTCTTACAGGCAAATCTTCCGAGGTAGTTGAGGTTATGAGGAGAAGAAATATCAGCATTATGTGTGTGCAAGAAACTAAATGGGTTAGAGAGAAAGCACGCGAGATTAATCCTGAGGTTTTAAGTTGTGTTATTCGGGGAGAGATAATATAAGACTAGAAATGGGGTAGGCATTATTGTGGCACATGACTATGTTGACGATGTGGTAGAAGTCTTCAGGAAGAACGATCGCATCATGAGCATTAAATTGGTGATAAGGGGTGAGATTGTGTCTGTGGTAAGTGCCTATGCACCACAAGTGGGATTGGATGCATCTACAACTCAACAGTTCTAGGAAGATCTTGAAGACGTGGTGCGACGAGTGCCAAGGGGAGAGAAGATGATCATAGGAGGTGACCTCAACGGGCATGTGGGCTCGAGTCGTGATGGCTTTGAGAGTATTCATGGCGGACATGGTTTTGGCACTAGGAATGAGGCGGGAAAGAACATTTTGGATTTTGCCTTGACGTATGAGTTGGCTATAATGAACACTTGGTTTAAGAAAAGAGAGTCTCACCTTGTAACCTATAAAAGTAGAGCTAATAGTACCCAAATTGACTACTTCTTAGTACGGACCACTTGGAGAACTAGGTACACTGATTGTAAGGTTATTCCAGGTGAGAGTGTTGTCACTCAGCATAGGATGCTTGTGCTTGACTTTTGAGGTAAGAAACATAGAAGACAAGTTAAACAATAAGTGGAGCCAAAGATAAAGTGGTAGAGGCTTGAGGGAGATCTTCAACAAAGCTTTACACACAAAATGGTCGGTGAAGATGTATGGCGTATTGATAATGAAACACGTGTGGATGATGTGTGGTTATCAATGGAGTTGACCATTAACGAAGTGGCAAAAGGATGTACTTGGAGAATCTAAAGGATGTCTGCCACCTAAAAAGGACACATCTTGGTGGAATGATGAGGTGAAACAAGCCATAATAAACAAAAGAGATTGCTACAAAAAGTTGGGGACAAGTTGGAGTGATGAGAACATAGAAGCATACAAGAAGGCTAAAAGACAAGCAAAGAAAGCCGTAAGGGAAGCACGAGGAAAAGTGAACAAGGAGTTGTATGAAAAGTTGGACTCTAAGGAAGGAGAACTAGATATTTAAAGACTTGCTCGTCTTCGTGATCGCAGGACTCAAGATATTGCAAAAGTTAAGTGTGTGAAGGATGTCGATAAGAGGATATTAATGGACGATGAAGAGATAAAAGAGAGGTGGAGGTCATACTTTGATACACTATTCAACGCGAACAAAACGCAAGATATCGGTGATTTGTCCATACCAGATTGTATGGTAAATCGTGATTTTGTGAGAAGGATCCAAACAACGGAAGTTAAAGAAGCTCTGAGGAAGATGGGACGGAAAAGAGCAATGGGGCCAGATGGCATACCGATCGAGGCTTGGAGAAGTTTGGGAGAGAGAGACGTCGAGTGGTTAACAAGTTTCTTCAACATGATTTGGAGAAACAACAAGATGCCAACGAGTTGGAGGAAGAGTACTCGTATCCCCTTATTTAAGAATAAAGGTGATGTACAAGAATGTGCCAATTATCGAGGGATTAAGCTTATGAGTCACACCATGAAACTTTGGGAGCGAGTGATTGAGCAAAGATTTCGAAGGACTGTGAAGATTTCAGAGAATCAATTCGGTTTTATGCCTGGTCGCTCAACAACTGAGGCCATTCACCTTCTTCGGCAACTTATGAAGAAGTATAGAGACGCTCATAAGGATCTTAATTTGGTGTTCATTGACTTAGAAAAGGCATATGATAGGGTACCTCGAGAAGTTCTTTGGTGGGTCTTAACTAGGAAAGACATATATGATGTGATCTCGTATAATCTTTTTCCCTCATCTTTTTTTCCTTGTTTTTTATCCTTATATATATAAGCATTATTTGTAGCCTTTTTATTTTATCATTTTTATGTATATTCATCTCTTTTTATATTATCTTTTTATAATAGCTTATCTTTTTTATCTTTATTCTTTCTTTTCCTTTTGGTTGTGATATCATGTATCGATTCATGTTAGTCGACCCCAATATCTTTTGGGACTAAGGCTTGGATGTTGTTGTTGTTGTATAAATAGATCTAGACCAACAATTTTATACCCCAAGTATGTATTCATGTGTCCATAAGATATTTAAAATGTGTTTATATATATATATATATATATATATATATATATATATATATATATATATATGAGAAAATTAACCCACATATGACTAAAATTTAATGTATTTCCCAAAATATGACTTCTATCTTTTTTCTTCCCAATATGATAGTGTTTCGTATGTATAAAACTAATATTTAATCATATTTTGGGATGTACAAAAGTAGTAGTCATATATTCTGAAATTGTCAATGTTTTAGTCATGTATTAGTAAATATCCCTATATATATATATATATATATATATATATATATATATATATATATATATATATATATATATATATATATATATATATATATATATATTGTTAGTTTTTCTTTTTAGATAATTTATATTATATTTTGGTATGTATTGAAAGAATATTAAAATTTTAGAAATCATTAATGATTATTTATTTCTAGTAATGTAGTGTACATGACTTTTTGTTGTATCATGTTTGTGCATTTTTTACAACTTAATTAATATGGTTTAAATATTAGCTCTCAAAGTTCAACTATAAATTAAATTAGAACTACGGAGTAATATTTAACCTAGAACGAAGAAGAAGAAGAATGTTGAAGATTTCTATTATATTCAACAATTTGATGATATTCGTTTTTATATTTTCACATGAACTTAGTAAAAATGATATTTATCTCGTGCGTCATCATTTTGCTCTACTTTTTCTTAGTTGTGTTGCACTATTTGTGTAATTGTGAATTTTAGTACTATGTATGCAATTTCTTGTATTTCTTTCAACATTTCATGTGAGGTTGTTGGTGTGATGATATTTACTAATTGCAAGATTTGTTCAAAAAAATTAGCATGTGTTTGACTATAAAGTGATAATTGATGAATTTGTTTTATAAAATTATATGATAAACGTTTTAAGTAATGTTTTTTTCTTTCTATATATACTATGACCTAGAATATAATACTCCGCAGTAAATTATTCTCATTTATATCTAGGATTTAATACAAAAATACTTCTATATTTAACTATACAGGCGACATTTTAATCTGAATTAGAATTATTTATGGGTTTTTTCTAACTAAGTACTCCGTACAATTTCATGTAAATTTAGGAAATTTTCTCTTATTTAATCTTTTCATTGTTTTATGTATTACGTAAAATTATTTTTATTTTGCTCCTATTTAGAAAATTTTCTCTTATTTATGTAAGAGAATAATATCCACGATGAACGTTTGGATGGTCTCCTTATATACAAGGTTGGACAATACAAATCCAAATTATCTTGGCTGGGAGATAAATATATGATGTTTGTGTTGCGCTATAGCATATGCAATAGGAAAGAAGAAAGGGAAAAAGGGAAAATAAGCCCTCAAACTAACCGAAAAATTGCAAATCACCTCTTTTATAGGAAGTTCTGTCCGGCCGTCGCCATTTGAGGCGGTTACCGGTGGAATTTTTGCTCAATTTTTTTGGGCATCTTCTTCATTACGTCTAGTTTACCCATACCAAATTTCAGCTAAAAATGCAATCGGGAAGGAAGTCAAATAAATGTTTGAAAATAACTGCGCAGTTAAACAGCGCAGTATATTTCAGAAAATCATTTGACTGTCTTTCTGTTGGATAGAGTCTCCTATAAAAGGGTTGATTTGCACTTTTTCGGTTAGTTTGAGAGCTTATTTGCACCTTTTCCCAAGAAAAAATTAAGATAACACTTTTGAGGCTCGTTGGAAGGAGATTTTTTTTGTTCTTTTTTGGGAAAACTGTCAAATAGGTCATCGAACTTTCATAAAAATGTCAATTAAGTCCTTCTATAGGAGATTTTGTCCGGCCATCGCGATTTGGAGCAGTTCCCTGTGGAATTTTTTTATGAAATTTGTTGAGCATCTTATTCACCAAGTTTAGTTTACTCATACCAAATTTCATCTAAAAATTCATTCGGGAACACATTCAAATTAATTCTTTAAGATAACTGCGCATTTTTGGGTTCTCTAATTGATTTGAATGCGCTCCCGATTAAATTTTTAGCTGAAATTTGGTATGAGTAAACTAGACTTGATGAATAAGATGCTCAAAAAATTTCATCAAAAAATTCCACCGGGAACCGCCTCAAATCGCGACGACCGGACAGAGTCTCCTATAGAAGAATTTAATTGATTTTTTTATGAAATTTCAAGGACCTATTTGACAGTTTTCCATTCTTTTTTTGACAAAAGAAGGAGAATCGTTCAATTCGGACTGTTAAATTGAGTTTTAATTACAATCCAAAAAATTTGTGGTGTCGATAATTACAATTCAATCGATAGTGTACATGGTTTGCACTTTACACTTAAAAAAACTTCTTGCTGAGTAAAATAATATCTATAAGCATGATTGTCAAGCATTAAACTGAGGCCTATTTTTAGTGATGCCAGGATATGGTATTAAGTATAGCCCCATTTAAACTCGTACCGGTAGCTCACTTGATTGAGTGCTAGAAAAGTTGAAAGAATGATCAATGATCAAAACCCGCAATGATCGTGTGAAGGTTACAGTTCATGCATGCTGGATTAGACCTTTGATACGCATGAATATAAGATTTACTATCATTGATTCCACTGAGTCACTGGGATTAGGGGTGGACTCGGGCCGAGTGGCCCGACCCGGAACCGGCCCGGGACCGGTACTGTTCCGGCCCGACCCGGTGGCCCGCTCAGTGACCGATCCGGGTAGGCCCGGTCCGGTTCGGGTCAAAACCTATTTTTTTTTCAATTTTTTTTTTAATTTTCGGGTTGGACTGAGTATTTTGGGCCATTTGGGGTGGTTTGGGGATTGGGGGTGGGAGGGGGGTTAATTAGGAAGAGGAAAACAAAAAAAAAATTATAATGGGCTCGGCCCGGCCCGGCCCGGACCCGGTGGTTACCCGGGCCGGTCCCGGGTCCACCATTTCTGAACCGCCGGCCCGCCCGGACCTAGGCCCGACCCGGACCCGAACCCGACCCGGACCCGAGTCCACCCCTAACCGGGATTGGTAACGTCCTATAAATTTTAAAATTTTATCGGATCCGGACGCGACAGCCTTTGAGGTCGGGGGTTCAACCTTCAATATAGCCGCATTTAATTTGGTTTGTGATAGTGGGGCAAACTGCAGCATAATAAAGTGGGGTTCAATCACTATATCTAATCTCATTTACGTTCTATTTGCCAATTAAGTACAACTGTCACGTTTTGTTGTTTGCCAACAATGAATTTGAGATGATTTTGATGTAATGGCTGAAAACACCCCAGAACGAATACAAAGTGGAGTGTTTCACAATGATAATTATGTACCGTCCCAATATTACTTCCTATTTTGACATTGACTTTGCACGCTATAAAATGAGAAATATGTGATCTAATTAAGCAAAACAAAGAGAAAGTTGTGACAATTGCCGTAAATCATAAACTAGAGGGGGGAAAGATACAAGTACAAAAAATGAACATAGATTTCATATTTGTAAATAACTTTTATTTTAATTTAGAAATAAATACTCCCTATATATTATTTCAATTTTTTATTTAGCAAATTGCTATGCATTTTCATCCCTCGGTGAGCTAATTCTATAGCCAAAATTAAAGTTAACAATGACATTTTAATGCAATTTGAAGGTAAAGAATCTTATTTTTATTATTAGCTTGATGATGTAACATTTCATATCAATTTGCCCAGTTTTCTAGATACTAAGAGTGATATAAATTGTAGTACTCCCTCCGTCCCGTTAAAAGATTCTCACTTTCCTTTTTTGGACGTCCTGTTAGAAGGTTCACATTTCCATTTTAGAAAACAATTAACAATCTTAAGTGACAAATTTGTCATTAAATATTAAAAATAATACATTTATAATATCACGGTTATCAATTCTAACACATTATAATATATACCTATTAAAATTATTTCTCAAAATATACCAAAAGTATTTGATTTAAGTATCACCTAAATAACCGTGCCATTTTGTTATGGGAACCTTCTAGCAAGACGGAGGTAGTAGCATTTAGTAGATGTATAAAGATTTGAGTAGACCTCAGAAAAATAGGGAATTAAAAAATAAATTAGCTAAAGATCTTTAAATGTAAAGATGATGCAAAAAGGTTTTAAAAAAGATTATCAAAGCTGAAAACAAAGATGGAAATTTCAAAAAAAAAGAAGGTATATACTAAATCTATAAAAATGAATAATAACTGAAAATTGTAAATAAATTGAAAAACCTATTAAAAATATACCAAATAGGGAAAAAAAATGCTTAAAGCTAATAGCAACTGAAACAATTATTCAAATTCTATTAAATAGAAAATGAAAATACAAATGCACCTTAATCATGGATTCATGGGACTCATTCATTTTTTCTCAACTCAATGTCTTGAATGCCTAACTGACCAATTTATGTAAAAAGATTGAAACACGCATCCACGATATTAAGAAGCATAGAATACAAATTTTATTTTATACATCAACACAGAAAGTTGTCAACTGATTATCTGCTCAAATGTTGAGCCTAAGGAGCAAACTCCTTAGAGGCCTAAATCTTTCTATAGCCAGATGGAACATCAGATATCAACTCTCTAGACTCAGACTTTGAGAACTCATAACCATAGGATATGTGACAAGTTATAGCAACATCATCCAATCCAATGTTGAAGTCATTGGCCCTGCCAATTAAGCTGTCTCTAAACAAAGCAGAAAACATGGAGACAATCAGTGAGCAGATGGTCTGAATTGAACTGTGCAACCACACTTTGAAACCTCATTTTCGACCCATAGAGTCAAGTTCACCATATACAAATAACAAATCCATGATTCCTGAGACAGATAAGAGTGAGTGGGGACTGGGGGACTAGTGCTTATCAAAGATGAGCAGCTTCTGAAGCCATGGTACAAGAAACAAGGTTCCCAATGGAGACATTATGATCGATCACCTTATGAAATCGATTGCATAGCACAACGCAATGCTCACCATCATGGTACATCGTAGACTTGAGCACCGACTCCAAGACCAAAGGTGGTGCAGGCAATGTTTGCAAGTAATAAAACAGGTTAATTTGGGGTTAGGATTTCAGATCAAGGATTTAAACTACTTTTGAAATATAAAAAAATTAAGAGTAAGAGTGAAAAGGTGAAAGTTAGAAAATGAGAGAGAGATAAGAAGTATTGTGCAATATAACAAAGAAACAGAACACCAAAAGGCCCCTGATACTATAATCATAATGCTTCATCATCTAACCATAAAAAAAATAATGTCCGCATAATGAACTTTTAAAAAGGTGGAAAATTGCTTAAGGCCACATAGAAGTATGCACTAATAAACTATAAAAAAGGGAGCAACCTGGTGCATGAAAGCATCTTCGCAAGGCAAGGGTTTGGGGAAGGGCCCCACCATAAAGGTGTATAAGGGACGAGTTTTCCTCTGTCAAATTTTTTGACAAGAGGCACTCCTAAAACTTGAACCCCAGGCTTTAACACCTTAACTGGTGCACCAAGGCTCCCCTTCAGACTAATAAACTATAACACACGAAAATTTAAAATCACAAGTTATTTCCTCTTCTTTGATAATCTCTTCAGTTTCTGATACTGATCCCTTTCCCTCTTCTTAGATTCTTTCTGAATTGATTTGTTCACCAGGGACGGTTGATCCTTCAATGCAAAGCTCTTAGCGACATGACCCAAGTGAAGCTTCTTCACCATGAAAATTCCTTTCAGCTCTCCACGATGGGCAGTGTACGCCCGGACCCACGAGCAAAATGCATTCTTTGCCAGTTTTCTCATCTTAGCCTGGCACATTGACAAGTTTTACAAGCGAGTTAATAACTAATAAATCAGCATGTAGGTTGCAGCTTAGAACAGATAGCTTTTTAAGCTAGCTAATCTCAATATTGGCGATTGGAAAAGTTGCTGAAAGCAAGGTTCTGGGTCAAAATGAAACAAAATGATAGTTTAATATAACATTTACAACAACAATAACATCCAAGCCTTAGTCCCTAAAGAGATTGGGATCGGCTAACATGAATAGACATATGAAATCAGAGCTAAAAAGATAAAAATATATCATAAGATAAAAAAGGATAAAAGGATAAGATAAAGATAGGATAACGTTTACAAAGTAAGAAATTAAAATGGCACTATAAGCTGGCAAAGTGGCAATACAAAGCCAAAAATTAAGGCTCCATTTGGTAGCAAATTCTTGTATTCTACAGAATAAGTAGCGCTTTAGATTTTCTTATTTGGCTGAAATAGCATCATAACCAAACGCTTTATTTTAATAAATCTCAACATATTTAGCTATTTCAGCCACACTTAACAAAAAAACTCTTACCGAATGGGTCCCTTAAAAGCAGTAAATTATAAACATAATGGCGGAAGAATTTTTGTATAGTGGTAACTGGTAAGATACGTATTGTATTTGCAGAAGGTCAAATCTGCTTATTTTCACAAGTGCCATTTGTGCCTATCTATTCACAATGCGCCCACTACAGATATTGTAGTGAAAGAGACTTCGGGCTTGTTTGGTTGGGAGACTTCGGAAGGGAGGGGAGGAATGACTTTGCTTTACTAGTTTGTGTTTAGTTAAATTGTGTATTTTTGGTCAAATATCACAATCCTGAAAGCCCCCCAACCAAACAACAGATTACACATTACCTTTTAGACATAAAATCAATTAATTAATTAACTTATTAAACGCAATGAAATGACAAATGCAATACTATCTTGCCTCTGTTGCAACAAAGGATTCCAAAGATTTCTGCAAAAAAAGTGACCAGGGATGCATCTCTACTGAAACAAACTTCTTTGGCACATGCTTAGTACCAAACACGGAGAAGCTATCCAACAATTTTAGAAGGGGATACTCTGTTAGTGTCACTCCATGTTTCTCTAACTCCTGCAAGTACTCAGCTTCAACTGGCTGTAGAAATAATATAGAGTCGCCCTTTTCCCCTAACCGAGCAGTTCTTCCCACTCTGCATTAGGTTTAGAACTTGCGGATTAGACATAGGGCATCTCCACCATTTAGCAAAATTTTGAAGAAGAAAAAAACAAACATATTAAAGCAATTTCTATCACAAGATTTGTCCCACAAAAATCTTGTTTCATCAAATAAATCTTATTTTATGTGATTAGCCAAAAAAGAGGTACAAAAAAGTTAAATATGATAGATTTAGTAAGACCAACAGCTACATTTTGAAAATATATAGGATAGGATTTAAGAGTTAAACCTTGTCTATGGACATAAGTCACATAACACATTATCATAAAAAGTAGGGAGAAGGCTCAAAAATGACACCGATGTTATTTAAGAAGTTCGAATTGGACACTCAACTTTTAAACAGACCAATTTAATACATAAACAACTTGTTTTAGTAAACTTTGGCCACCCACAAGCATTTCCATTTACCCATCCTTCCCCACCGTTAAGTCGTCAATAACCCTTTATCCCCTCCAAAAGCTACAAACGAAATCCAAGTAATTGCTCTCATATATCCCTTGCCTTTCTTTCTGTAGTTCACAAACGTCGGTTACCGGTGTTTGCATTCTTGGGTATGAACAGAACGTCAGAATCCATGCTCCCAGCCATTGTCGTTGTCAGATTTGGAATATAAACCAAATTCTGGCGTGTAGGTCCAAAACGACCCTCGTCACCGGTGGATCTGGCCCTGTATGGCTGTATGTAATGAAGCGACCTCCGATCAATGATTTTGCCGACCGTGGTATACCTGGGAAACTTTTTCCCAAGTTCATCTTCTAATTGGTAAAGCTCCTCTTAGCATAGACGGGGAACTTGAAGTAATCGATGTGCTTATTGAGGCTCGAATTCAATTCGGGGAAGTTGGCCGGGTAGATTAGCGGAGGAGCGAGAGCCGATTAGCTGAGTGGCGAGCAACTTCCGATCAGCCTCCAGCTTTGAAAACGATGGCATACTCAGCAGCTCTCAATGACGATGGCGACTTGTTGATCGAGCAGAAACCATGGCTTGTGCAATTCATTGGGTATTCCGTCTTCCAATAGTGAATCACAGTAACTTTGGCATGAAGGGGTTTGTTCAATTCAGCGGAATCACCATCACAAAAAATCATCTACATTCAAGTAGATAAGGCACCATTTTTCTATTCACAAAAAGAGATGGATTACAAACACACACACATTTATGTTGAATGGTAGAAACTAGCTAGAAGAAGAGGCTGGTGATGGGCATTCTTACGGAAATAGCCACGTCTGAGTGGATAACATTAACGTTGGGATGCACCGTTAAACTGAAATGTGATTGGGTGGCCAAAAGTGACCCAAATAAACGACTTATGTGCTTATTTGATTCATTTAAAAGTTTAGTGTCCAATTTGATTTTGTCGAGAAATCTTGGTGTCCTTGTTTAGCCTTCTCCCTAAAAAGTATAATGACTATCACCACCAAAAAAATGCATTTGCACAGTAATATAAGTACAATAGAATCGTTTACTCTTTCTACAGTTAGCACTTGCAGAAAATTACCAAGTATCAAGATCATATTCTCCATCCCTTAAAAGAGTCTTCAGTCCTATAATCCTATTTAAAAAAAAATGTTCCAAAAGAGTGATTTTAAAAGTAAGCCTTCACTTTTAAGTAAGACCATACCTTGTAAAAATATAAACCTTACTTTAGTTGAGCATAAATAAGTTGAAACCTGCTTAAACATACCTCGTTTTTGGACACATGGAAAAGGTATCATCATAAAAAACAGCTTAATTTAGTTTAAAAATAGGTTCACAAGGTTGTACCCTGCTTAAACATGCCACTTTTTTGGGACGGGCAGATTATCACGATAAAAAATAGAGGAAGGCTGCAAGAGTCAGAATTTGATGAATTTTACCTGTGAACATACTCAGTGGCCTCACCAGGAGAGTCGTACTGTATAATACACCTAACTTTGGGGAAATCCAGACCCCTAGCAGCTACATCAGTGGAGACTAGCAGAGCTGATTTTTCTGTTTTAAATGCATTAAAAGTAGACCTACGGTCTTCATGGTTCATATTACCATGTAATCGAAAAGTTTTACAGCTCAAAAACTTTTGTTTAGAATCCGAATCTGATTGATGACTTGGTTGCCACTGAAACTCACCCAGAAGTGAATAATGAAAATCTACAGCATCACATGTAGAAAAGAATACCACTATCTGCATAACAGTGTGAAATTGGTGTTACAATAAAAAATAGTGCAAATGAGTTAAAACTCTACTAAGACTTGCCGAATTTAGTCTTTTGAGTACAAACTTGCTGATAATCCCGGCTTTCTGATGGACTCTACTTGGCATTTGGACTCAATTTAGTCCTCATCCACATTTTGCTTCCATGGTTAATGACTGAATTGGGACCAAATTAAATAATCGAAAACCAAATTGAGCCCTAAATTAGGTCTAAGCTCTGTATTTAGTGAATGGAAGAAAATAGCCTTCTCTTATAGAGCCAATTATGTACGAGGACTAAATTAGGTCTAAATGTCACACTCGAGGACCGAATCAAGTCCAACAAATGTTGAAGACCAAATTGAGTAGTGGTGTTTAGTTGAGGGGCTAAATCGGTCACTAGCTCTCCAATTAAGTCACCATTAGTGAAGTGAAGATTTGTATTTACACTATTCCTTAACCTTCTGAGTAGAAGCTTCCTTCTCAAATAGATGTTTTAATATTGAAAGAAGAACAACAAGCCGATTACCACATGGAACTGCAGAAAGAAAACGAGCAACAATCGATTAAGATTATACAAGGAGTGATTATGGTTAAAACATTAAACTCATGACATAAAAATTTCTAATGCAATTTAAAATTTGTTTGGAATTCAGAAAACTTATGGCAAGAAACAGGCATACTTGTCACGGCGGTAAGTCGAGTCGCGGCGCCAGCTGACCGCCATATCGCCTAGGCGACAAGGCGCCCGCCTAGGCGACAATTAGGCGACTAGTCGCCTATATGTGTATATTATATTATATATTATATATATAATTATATATTTATATATATAATTATATATTTAATTATATATTGTATAATATATTACTAACTAAAATGTATATAACTTAGAATTGAAACCCACAATTAATGGTTTAAGAATATTATTAAACTAATATACGAGCATATCAGTATATCACCACATCACCAGTAGATTAAATTAATGGTTTAATCACTTAATGTCTATATCATTATCACCATGTTCACATCATTTAATAAATTAATTGTTTTATACTTACAGTATCTATGTGGAAAGTTCCATTCTTTGTAAGCTTGCTCTTATCCATTAATATAATAAATTAATTTAAATACATTGATTGATACTTCATCATTCGCAAAAATATAAAGGGTTCAAGAAAAGTAACTGTACGCATATATTGATAATCTGATATACATATATATAGTTATATACCACCTAGTTAATAAATTTATTAAAAAATAAGTCCACTACACCGACCTAGAGAGTAGAAAATAAAAAATAAGACTAGATAAGAAATCGGTGGACTCAACTAGACTTCAAGCTTCAACGACGGACTGGACGTACCGAACTGCGACTTCGTCTTCTTCATTCGTCTGCCTCCTGCTAATATGTGATGCTAGTATGCTACGACTTTGGGCAATTAGGCGTCCGTAAGGTAGAGTAGCATGGGCTTGGCTTTTAATTAAATCAGTTTCCTAAAAACGAATTAAATTAGCTTCCTAAAAATAATTAAGGCTTGAATCTATTTTTAATTTTTTCAGGGTCGGGAGTTCTGGCCCAGTTTTTGCGACTTGCAAATTAGGCGAGGAATCCGACGCCAACACAGCGACTTGGCGACGACTTGGCGACGCCAGACACGCCTGGGTTTCTTCTGGCGAGTCGCGTGAAGCCGGCGAGCTTCCCCCAGCGCCTGGACGCCTAGTCGCCGACTAGGCGACGCCTAGGTGACGCCGTGACAACCATGGAAACAGGGAGCAGAGTTGAATTAAATTTGGAAGGGGAAAAAGTCTAACTCAATAAATGACTTGTTTATATTTGTTCAAGTTCTCTTTACTTATATATATAGAGTCCGGTTCTGGTGAAAACACTTCTTATCGTGAGAAATGAGAACGATCTAAAACAATGCACAGTATGGTTCACAAAGTATCACATCCGTAGTTAAAATAATGCAAAATTCAAATTTGCAAATTTGTGTATAAAATAATGCACATTTTCTAATTTATGATAGTGCACATTTATGTTTCACATAATACACGATACCCAAATCCAACGCCCAAGAATCATTTTCATTTCTCTCCTTAGATCATGTTTTCATTTGAACCAAATTCTATATACAGATGTATACACACACATGACACATATATACCAATTATATAATTTTTAAAGACTATGGAATCTAAATATATGTAAACGAAAGCAACCACATTGGTTTTTTCGTTGCATTATCAAAGATAGAACCAAACAGAAATTTATTTTCTTTTCAAAAATAATCTCAAACATTTTCCAAGTTCCGAATATAGCCTTAAGAAGTACTCCCTCCGTCCCCCTGTTATTGTCCCATTGCGGTTTACGATGCTTGACCGACGATAAAGCAAACAGATCCCTGTCCGCACTCAAATTATTTTTAGGAAAAAAAAAATACATATTCAGAAACTACATTAAAAGATTTACAAAGTCGCAAAAAACAGAATCAAATTTGATAAAATTTGATACATAAAGTAAGAGATTAAGAGTGATTTGTGTTGACCAAGTGAATAGGAAATGGGACAATAATAGGGGGACGGAGGGAGTACCTTTTATGTATCTCTGAAGTAGCTGAGAAGGAACCTTATAGTCCTCACTTGAACTTAATATCTTTGCAGATGTTAATAATGCATCATCTGAATCGAGTCCACTTGTTTCAATTTCTTCGTCATGATTCAGTTTTTTATTTGATATCTTATCGTCAAGACCAATCATTATTGGATTCTCTAAACTTATTTTAGCAAGATTGTTTACTTTATCGTTTAATGTTGCTGACAGTAGCAAATTTTGCCTCTGGACTTCAAGACCTCTAAAACTGGAATTCTCCTTGCCAGACGAGTTATATTGTGTGGACCCCAGTACACTAAGTATCTCTTCAATGTCTTTACCAAACCCAAGTTCCAAAATACTGAAAATTGGACATATGAATTGCAATAACATGGACAAAGTAAGAAAAAATAAGGGAGATCTGTTTGGACCAAATACTTGACTTCACTCCTCATATATTATCTTCTTTTATTTTGCACTCAGAGCGCCCCAAAGTGTGCGGCTGTTGCCTTGATATTAATAGTTCAAAGTCAAATATAGAGGTAAACATGGGCACAAATACCAAACATCATTAGGCTTGACACCCCCATGAGTTGCCTCAATATTTAACATTGTATACGACTGGCCATAGAGTGTTCAAGGGTGCAAACGCCAAACATATTTAAACATGGGGTGCAAATACTAGATTGTGTTAGGCTTTGCACACTATGTTTTACTTACATATTTGACTTTGCTTCCCACTCTGGGGTGCTTTGGGGAGCAAATTGATGAAAATAAAATATGGGATGTGAAGTCAAATAATGTGGTAATCACTGTGTGAACTATCAAATTTCCCCCAAAAATTGAAAGGGCAATTGTAACGGAATAAGTAAGCACACACCTGTCCGCTTCATCAAAAACAATCCACCGTAAGTTCTTGTGTGTGAATGAAGAAGTATTTCTCAAGTGATCCAGAAGACGCCCAGGAGTTGCAACAAGAATTGATATGCCTAGAAATAACAATAGGACAGAAAATGTTGTTTCAAATATCATTGGAAGAAAGTTTCAAAAACTTGAGAATAGCAAAAGACTATTTCAATGTCTTCTACCTTTACGCAGTCTAGCCTTCTCCTTTGAGCGGTTTTCCCCACCCATTATATAGCCAGGAACAATCCAGTGGAAGCGGTGCAACATTTTCTGCAAAATTTCATATACCTGGAGGCATAGTTCATGCGTTGGTACAAGAACCAACGCTATCAAGGATACTCTGGTTATGATCAACAAAGACATACCATCTCAATGGATAAAACAAAATACTGAAACAGCTAAGTTCTCGGCATCATTTATATATTTATTTGTACGTGATAGAGCTGTACAGCCCAGAAAGATGATGGGATTTTTCATAGATGCTAGATCCATATGGTTCCAATTTCATATGTCGATTTGTGTTAGCCGACCACAAACTCCAAAACTCTTTTGGAGTTTGGACTAAGGCTTGGGTGCTGTTGTTGTTGTATGCTAGAACCATATGAGGGACTATGTTTAACATCTTGATTGATATGTTATTTAAGGGGGGAAATCAGCTCTGTTAAGAGGCGGGTATTGCTGAAGAGTTCTTTCGTCCTTTCAAGGCTCTTGGTAGCTCTCTCTAATTTTAATGTCTTTCTTGTAATCTCTGTTTAATAAATTCACTTTTATTTTTGAAAACCATTGCCTTCTGCTACTCTAAAGAGTATTTATTCTGGTAATCTGGTGGTCATAAATAGTGTGCCAAAATGAGTAGATCCATGATCTATTCCTCGCACTACGTTGGGGAAACCATGCTTGGCATGGGACTTCTGAAAGTACCAACTACATAGTGCCACAGGCTCTATCAATCTCAGATTGTGATTAAAGGCTTAAATCTCAATTAACCCTCCACGGATAAACTGCACTACTGGTTTTGTGTGGCCTCTCGGGGTGGGTGCATCATAATTTCCCTAATTCAGTGTGCATTTATAATAGAATATAGCATATAATTCATTCATTCATCATTACCCCAGTGCCGCAAAGGCTCCCACCTACGGTGGGGTCGGGGGGGGGGGGGGGGGGTCGGATGTACGCAGTCTTACCCCTGTACTAAGTACAGAGAGACTGTTTCCGAATGACCCGTAGTGAAAATTGCGTCGAAAATTGGATAGGCTGACTGTTACTTCATAACAAAGAAGCGCAGACAGTTTAGTGAGCCATTTTGCTTTATTCCATCATATTCCCAAGCCAAAAAATAGTGAGTCTTTGGCTCCATTGAAAATGATGGAAAGAGAATATAGCATATAATTAAGTTAAGAAATAGATAAAACATCAGTCAAGATGATAATTATACTCCCTGAAATTATGTTGAACATGGATACAAAATCCATGCTAATTAAACCCCGTAAACTTTCTCCATGTTTATGTCCCCCTTTCCCATGGTGTCTAACTGTCTATCATGGGTCATGGAGCCATATGTGACTACATTCTATCATATATACAATCTAACACACAAACTGATTTATTATAGCTAAGCACCTCATAGTCGTGCTTCACTAACTAGCTTACATGTTAAAGTGCAGCACATTGCATCCTTCATTTGTAGGACCAAAAACATTAAACAGTGAAAGCTCTAAGGTGCACCTATGCAGGCCCCACTTGGTAGCATGAATCAGTAAGCAGAATGATTGGTATATGCATAATGAGTAGCTTTTGATTTGCTCATTTGTCTGAAATCAATCTTACCAAACACTTTTTCATTCAAAAAAATCAGCATGTTCAGTATTACCATCTCATCTGTTTCAACCATATACCGTTATCAAACAGGTATTTAATTTAGAAAACTTTAAATGATTGCAAAATATTGGAATTTGTGCTACTTCTGGCATATGTATATACATAAAGTTACCAAGAAGCCATGTCATATGTAATAAGTTTAGTACAACTGTAGGCATGCAATAGAATAACAGGCCATAACAGAAAATAAAAAAAAAGATATCAAGGACCCTGCCATTTGTTTTTTCTTGCACTCAGAGCAAGAGTTGCATGTGCAAGAGTACAACTAAAGACAGAGAAGAGCACTTCAACATAAAATACATACCGAAAGTACCATCAGACCGCTCAATCCGAGGATCACATCTCTGCAATTGGTGAATAACTGGAGCCAAGTATGCCACGGTTTTCCCTGTTCCAGTTGCTGCGTTGACTAGCCTGTAAATCAAATAACAATGAGACCAAGAGCACCTCAAAGATTAAGGAGATATAAAAAACTTAACTTTACTGGTAATAATAACTTCAGCATACTAAAACAAAATTAAAAGAGCTGGAAAAATAATAAAATAAAAGTGGGAGGAGAAATACACATGTCGACCAGATAGAATAACAGGAATTGCCTGAGCTTGAACAAGAGTCGGAGCCTCAAAACCCATCCTCTCTGAAAAAACGTCCAGTACTTAATCAAGGACATGGCTAGGGGAAAAAACGAAGTAGCTAATTAATGTAGTGGTTAACAAAGAGAAAACCTTTCAGCTGGTCGCACAGCGTTGGATGAAGACCGAGGCTAGCAAAAGAGCAAGAAGAGAAAACATCTGAACTGTTTTCTGCATGTTTGCCTTTCTTCTTGCTAGGGTTTTGATCCATTGTCGACCTTCTTCTTCACAGTTGGGTCGGATTTAACTGAAGAGGTGACTGGTATACCGTCTATGAATATAGATGCTCCTCGGGTCCTCTTTTTTTGTAAAGCTCCTGGGTTCCTTATACTCGACCTATTTTATTTTATTTTTAAATAACTAGTATTCTGACTATTCTAACCCTAAAGCATGAGAGGCAGACCTGGTTTGAATAATAATACACATACCTTTAAGCAAAAATAGAGAATCATGTATTAATTTATTTTTAAATTAATAAATTATTTTATTAACTACACATACCCTTAACCTGGTCCTCTATTTATTTTATTTTTAAATAACTAATACTCACTCGTGCGATGCACGGCCGAAATAGAGAATCATGTATTAATTAAAAAAATGAAATCCAAAATGATACATCAAAACTTTTACAATGACGACTTCAACGACCACAAACAAAACCATATTACTAGAATGATGATCTTATTACTTTTGGGTGCAAATATTAAGAAAGTAGCATAGAAATATTATGCACCATTAATTCTAGTATTGTTCACTCATGCTTTCTTTGCCTTACGTAGTGCGCATATGAGTTCTTTTCTTTTTTACCGTCTGCTAAAGTAAAACAATAAATTGTAGCTTCGTTTTTTATTTAAGTGCATCGTGTCCGGGAGCTTTTAAACCACAAACACATCAAATAGATTTGTGAGGGAAATGGTTTAACTTTTTACCATTTCCCTCATAAAATTTACCCATTGCACAGTGATGGAGTATATGGGTCCAGACCACATGGCCCACATACTCAGAAGACTAAGAGAAGCATAGTTGGCATCCAGTGGGCCCTCTGTTGGCCAGATGGCACCCCATCGGCCAAAGAAGGGTCAATCCAGAATACGCTCCGGAAGCCAAGGACCAAAGAAGACTTGTCCTTCCTCGGTCGTGCCTCCCTCGGCCAGATGGCCCTCCATCGGCTGGATAGACATCAACTCATCATAATACGGTCCGGAGGCTAGGAGAACCGGGGTGCCTCCCTCAGTCAGACGTCTGTCGGCCACAGAGAGCTCTCACAACTAGACCCCTCATGTAATCATCCCAATAGAGGCCTTATATTGTAATGGGCCTCCCAAAACCACTTTTCCCTATAAATACTCCCCTTGGCAGCCATGTAAAGGGTTGGAAATTCATTAATATATTGCACTTCTCTCTCTAGCTCTCACTTCTCTCTAAACATATAGTCTATCATTTGGTGCTTTCATTGAGAGCTAGAACAATCAAGTTAGCATCCTTCGTCGCTACCAAGCACAAGCTAACTGAAATAGGAAGGACAAGGTCAAACCGTAACCTCGTCGACAAAGGTATCCCTGAAACTCAGGACGAACGTGAACGCTCTGGTGATGCTACGTCCGACAAGGCAGGGGACGAGGAGATCTTCCATGAGACGATCGTCCCCACGGCTGACCTTTGTGATCAGCTTAACAGCAACGCTCAAGACGCCTGCATTGGCCTTGAGAAGAAACGCATCGAGAGAGGCGACAATGCCTCGAGGCAACAGATTACTCCCGCTGTTGAACCTCAACTCCAGGCCGCTCTATCGGCCATCATAGCCAGCCTGCTCAGAACCCCACCATCCTAAGCGCACTGATGCCAAGGATGGGGGAGAACACTACACCACCACCACCTCGGTCGTTGGTCACGAACATCGGCAACAATGAGGGAGTGGTAGCCCAGGACACGGCATCCCATTTCGATCCTGCTTCCCCTCGTCGACCTGGACCGACCTCAGTGCGTAGAGCCTCAGCCTTCAATAATAGGCTAGGGGACGCGCATCATCGGCCAGCATCGGAGAGGCTAGCGAGACGGATTGGTGAGCGTGAGCCTGGCTCACCAAGGGAGAGCTTGGGGTCCATATCCCGAATAGCGGATTGGCCCCGCCGTGACAAAGTCAAGGCAAAATACATGGGGACGACGCACGTCGCCACATCAACGCGACTGAAGCAGCCCGCGTGGGCACGCACGTCGACACTACGGCCGCCAAAGACCCTCGGGACGAAGCCATCGCCCAGCTTGAAAGGAGGCTCGCTCAGATGGAAGGGAAGCAAATGGCCGAGGCACGTACGACTGCTGCATCCAGGGACCCCAGCTTCAACGACCTCTTGCACAAGGTCAGCGCCCTGGAGCGGGAGCTGGCCGACGGACGTGGTGACCCCGTCATCCAAATAAGAACAAAAACTCTTTCACCACAAGGGTGCTCTCGGCCCCAATACCCGAGAAGTATCGGGGGAGTGCCATCAAGCCTTTGACGGCCGGTGCCCAAGAGCATTTCAGCCGCTATCAGAACAACATGCTGATGATAAATGTGTCTGATGAATACCTCTGCCGTTGGTTCCATTCCACTCTTGAGGGACCAGCGTACGAGTGGTTCAACGCGCTGCCCGAAGGAAGCGTGGACTCATGGCAAGATCTTGCCCTACACTTCCTCACCCACTTCGCCGGAAGGAAGCGCATGAAGAAACATTTCTCTCATCTCCTCTCCATCAAACAGCAACACGGTGAATCACTCCGGTCTTTCATCGACCGATGGACAAAGGAGACAGACGAGGTCGAAGGTGTTCTCATCCTCCTCATCCTCTTCCAAGGCGTTCTCCACAGCAGATCCTACGCGAGGAGCCTCATCACTGACCCGCCGAGGTCATACACCAAGGCACTCCAGCGAGGGAGCTTGTACGCTGACGCCGATGAGCTCCACTCCCGCAAGAAGGATGGAGGCCAGCCAACAAAGAAGACAAACAATGTGTCGGCTCCAAGCGCATCCTCGACCGGAGGCCATGCCCGCTAGAGCCGGAAGGAGCGCCCATGGCATCCGAGGACGGACGTCCCAAGGACTCCACTCACACACTCAGTGGATACCATCCTCAACTGTGCAGAGATCCCCGGTCGGCCAAGGAAATCTACGCCGTCCACCAGGGCGGCACTTATTGCCGTTACCACAAGAACACCTCCCACAATATAGACGACTGTGTCACGCTGAAGAAAGTCATTGAGCGCTTGATTCAACGGGGTGAACTCCACCAATTTGTCAAAGGTACCCCGAGGAACTCCACCGTCAATCAGGAAGGGGACACCTCGACGAAGAAGTCTGAAATTGGGAGGCTCAACGACGACGAGGACTTCGAGGAGCCCCAGCCGAAGGGACGCACGGCCGACGGTTCGGCCTCCATGGTGAAGTCCTACCAGCAAGCCGACGAACGGCTGAGCCAGCAAGCTGACGGACGGCTGAACCAACAAGCCGATGGACAGCTTATCCCTCAAAATATGAAGGGCCCCACATCTCGGTGAAGTTCTATCAGCAATCCAAAGAGGGTCCAAACGGCAGAGCCCCCGCCCCAAGGTCAGAAGCTCATTGAGAAGCTAACTCATGTACGGGTTGTTGATAAGGTTACCACCCTCGGCCTCGAGCTACTAACCTTAATAAAAGTCGTTGCCATGAACAACGCACGTATTGTGTTCTGCTTATTTCTTGTAAAGTTTAAGTAAAGGATGTCACACAACAAAGCATGTCGCATCGGCCCCTTCGAGCGAAACACTCAGGTATGGCCGACGATGCCACACAACAAAGAACGTCATCTCGGCCCCTTAGAGCGAAACACTCAGGTATGGCCGACGATGTCCCAGGACGAGGGACCTGCAAAATGGCCCGCGTCTTGAAACGGGAAGCTCACCGTGTCGTCCTCGCGCCATATCGCATGGCGACAAGCCTGAAAGAATGGCTGAGGTGACAAAATCCCCACACTTGGGGTGGGGAAACGGCAGCCGTCGGTAACCGACCAAAAGCCTAGCTCGCGCCGTAAATAGATGGCGGGACCCCCTAGACCAAGGGACGATCCAGCGCTAGAGGCCGGACAACTGCCCTCCTGGACTCCCTATCAGGCGAGGGAATAGCAACCCCCTCGATCGAGCCTGAAAGAAGGACCCCCACTCCTCGCTCAAAGCAGTAGAGGAAGAAATAAAAGTGGGAAAGCCGAAGGACCGTGCACTCACCAACCTCGGCGAAATCCCCACAAATAAAAGAGGGACAGTCGAAGGACCGCGCAGTCGCCGACCTCGAGTGAAATCCCCACAAATAAAAGGGGGACAACTGAAGGACCGTGCACTCGCCGACCTCGAGTAATAAAAATAAAATCCCCACAAATCAAGCCACATATTTGGCTAAGTACATATCAGGCAAACACTACGCATTATGGACCAAGCAATACCATACACGCGGATCAGATGTGCATCCCCAACTCCGTCCAACTTCATACTGGTGTCAAAGCATGGTCCTTCACACGACGTACGGCTTCCACAGAGCCGTTTTCATCAAGGGACATGCGTCCAACGCTGCCCTTCAACTTCAAGCCAGGGTAAAAAACTTGGTCCTTCATACGACTTGCGGCGTCATCAACGCCTTCGCCATCAAAGGATGAGTGTCCCCAGCGCCATCTTCAAACCAGGGTCAAAGGTCCTCACATGACGTACGACTTCATCAAAGCCGTCATCATCAAGGGACGTACGTCTAATGCCGTCCTTCATCCTCGAAACCAAGGTAAGAGCTTGGTCCTCCATGGGACGAACGGCTTCATCAGCGCCGACGTCCTCAGATCATAGCAGACCCCTCAGTCTCAACGTGATCCTTTATCTCAAGACCGGCTTCGCAACGCCGAGCGCCTTGAGCTGTCGATTGGGCTTTTCATCCCTTCCAAGATGAGGACCATCGCCTTTGTATGACGATCAGCCTCATCAACGCCTCGTCATCAACATTGCGGATCGGCCCCTAAGCATTGCGATCCGCTCATCACGACCGGGCCCTCGGCCTCGGCGTGATAATATGTCTCAAGACCGGCTTCCTCAGCGCCGGGAGTCTTGAGCTTACATGATGGCCAGCTTCAACAATGCCTCGTCATCATATTACGGGCTGGCTCCCTAACGCCGTCTATCCTCAAATCAAGAACGCCCCCGGCCTCAACGTGATCATCTACATCAAGCTCAGCTTCCTCAGTGTCGGGAGTCTTGATCTTATATGACGATCAGCTCATCAGCGTTGACGTCCTCATATCGCGGTAGACCCTCGGTCTCAACGTGATCTTTTGTATCGACACGGCATACCCTCGTTCTCAACGTGATCTTTTGCATCGACACGTTAGACCCTCAGTCTCAACGTGATCCTTCATATCGACACGGCAGACCCTCGGTCTCAACGTGATCATCATACTCTGAAGACCGGCCTCATCCTCTCACTATGGATAAGGACCGTTGCTTGGACTTTGGGATCGGCTTCTCAGCATTACCGCCCTAAGATCACGTATGGCCCCTTGGCCTCAACGTGATCATCTACATCAAGACTGGCCTCCCAGCGCCGTCCTCATCTTCAGACCGCCGTCAAAGCCCGATCCTTCATATGACGTACGGCTTCATCAACGCCATCGTCATCAAGGGACATGCGTCCAGCACCGCCCTTCATCTTCAAGCCAGGGTCAGAGCCTGGTCCTTCATATCACGAACGGCTTCATTAACGTCGTTGTCATCAAAGGATGTGCGTCCAATGTCGTCTTTCATATGACAAACGGCTTCACCAGCGCCGTCGTCATCGGGAGACGGGCGTCCGACGCCGTCCTTCATCTTCAAGCGTCCAATGGCGTCCAGTTTTAGGCCAGCATAAAAACCCAGTCTTTCATATGACAGATGGCTACACCAGCGCTGTCCTTAATCTTCAGACGAGCGCCAACGCCTTTTCCTTAAGCAAAGGAACCGGCTTCATCAGCATCGTCCCTAATCTTCAGACGAGCGTCCAATGCCGTCCTTCATCTTCAGACGAGCGCTCAGCATCGTCTCTCATCATCAGACGAACGTCCAAGCTTGGTCCCTTATCATAGGACCGGCTCCGCCGTCCCTACTCTTCAGGCGAGCGCCCGAACGCTTTTGTCCATCATCAAAGGACCGACTTCATCATCGTCGTCGTCCTCAGATCACGAACGGCTCCTCAGCCTCTGCGTGATCCTATAGCTCATGACTGGCTTCCTCAGCGCCGAACGGCTTGAGCTAGCGATAGGGCTCCCCATCCCTTCCAGGTTAGGGACCGCCACCTTTACGACGAACGACCTCTCAGTGTCGCCGTCTCCATATCACGAACGGCTCCTCAGCCTCAGCGTGATCCTATATCTCAAGCCCGGCTTCCTCAGCGCCAAGAGCCTTGAGCTTATATGACGATCGGCTTCATCATCGCCTCTTCATCATATAATAGGACCGGCTCCTCATCGTCGTACGTCCTCATATCACGGCAAACCCCTCGGTCTCAACTTAATCCTTCATCTCAATACCAGCTAATAACCGCTTACGCGGCGTTGTAGTAAAACGGAGTCTAACCTTTCGGTTTTTCCCTGAGTATCGTGTCTCTTGAGGAATGGCGGATGAGTTTCTTGATTTTAAGTCCAGTCAGAGGTTATCGCAAATTATTGGAAGCTTTCCAAATTAAAACTTTTGATTGATTTTCTAAACTACTTTTTGAAAAAGAAAGTAAATTAAATTATGCAAATACTAATGATGGCTCAAAAATAAACTAAAAGAAAAATATAATACTACCTCCCTCCCATAATTAACTTCCCATTTCGGATTACGATGCTTGACCGATGATAAAGCAACTCGATCCCTGTTCATACTCAGATTACTTTTTGTAAATAAAATTTACATATTGAGAAACTACATTAAAACCGCTACAAACGCTGATAAAAAATATAAATTTGATAAAAATTTGATTTATAAAACATAAGATTAAGAGTAATTTAAGTTGACCATGTGAATAGTGATTGTGAAGTTCATTTTGGGATGGAGCGAGTATTAAACTCTGGGGATGGAAGAGGGCTTTTATAGCCGGAGTTTCGTGAAAGGCGATCAGAAGGGAGGCCGCCCTCCGGCCATGGCCGGCAGCCTTCGTGAAAGCTACGTGTACGCGTCAAATCCGCCGCAGGCGCCCATGGAGGGCGGCTGCCCTTTTGGCCGCCTCCCGTCTTGTCTCAGCGACCGGCAGCTCAAAAATCACATCCCGTCGCAGGTGGCCACGGAGGGTGGCTTCCCTCCGCCCCCCGTCGGCAGCCTTCCATCATTTTGCTGCCATGCAAAGTGTGGTGTGCTGAAATTGTCGAAAACTCGTAGACGCCCAGAAAGTCGGCCTCCTTATCGACCGCCTCGCATCAAATGGAAAAGTTTTCGTCACTAAAGTGTTAGATATCTTTCTTGGCTAACTACTGGAATTTGAATTACATGCACTGGATTTGTAGTTTATGAGCTATGAAAAAACGGTGAGCCCGTATCACTTTCCATCGCAATTGCGAATGTCTGACTTCTTTGAGGAATATGTCCATTCTACGATTGTTATTTGGTTCTGTGTTCTTCATAAGAGTTGTAGAGCAAGAAGATGTCAATGTAATGCAACTAGTATCACAAACGTTGGGCAATCATGCGCCAACTAGTATCACAAACGTTGGGCAATACGAACATGTGTCTTTATGCATCGTCCATTTTCATAAAAAATGACCATATAGGCAACCCCTTCTTGGTTTTTGAGCTTTCTTGCATGATTTCTTCATCTCTTGGACTCTTCTCAAAGAACAATTGGTCAACATATCTTTCAAACTTCCATAGCAATTCATTTGTTGGCAAAAAATGCAACTTTCTTCACGCAATTGACCCGAAATATCGCCAAACATGTTATGAATGTGATTTTTACCTGATTTCATGAAACTTGAACCGAAATATATAAAACATGCCTTGTTTTTATAGTTTCAATCCAAAAATCGCTTAAATTTGATAAGAAAAGTAAGTACAAAAATGGACTTATCAATTTCCTTACACTTAAGCGTTGCTTGTCCTCAAGCGACAAATCAGTTGCAAACACACTCAAAAATGTAAAACCTGATTGTATTACAATCGAGTTGCTATTAAAGAAATAGAAACAAAAACCTCTTCTTTTATTTTCAATTTTTAAACATTTTAGAAAAAATCACCCAAAATACAAGAATTTAACATTTTATCACTTAAAAAAAACTATTGATTATGTTAAACCACCAATCAATTCCTTATCCCAAGGTTTTCATTATTCTAGTTTGGACATTCATTTTGTTCATTAATTTTTTTGCCTCTTTTTTTATCACTCTTTTTGGCGGTGTCATCCCATGGTAAATGCATACTTTATTCTCACAGACTATGATTAACGAATGAAACAGAGCCCCTTTTCGGAGATGGAATTGTCCTATAACAATGAGTTTTGAAGAGTTTTATTAATAATAACATTTTTGTTTTAATGAATAAAATGAATCTCCAATTAAAACAAATTTAGCCCTTTACATTCGCAACCAAAAACACATAACAATTTCAAGTTTTCTAAAAATAATAATAAAAGTAAATTCTTATAATAAGAGTGATTCTCTAAGCTATTACGTGATTGATAACAAATTGAGAAATTAATGTTTCATATCAAAAATAGTAAAAAGATTGTTCTAAAACAAGGTTTTAACTTTTGAGTGTAAAACGCAACCTCCTCACACTTGAGCTGGACCTCGCCCTCGAGGTCTCTTTTTAATGAACAAAGTTTTGAAATAAAGACACTTTTTTTTGTTCTTTCCTCACACTTGAGTTTTGAAAAGATTTTGTGAAGAGGAATGATGAAAACAGGAATAAAATTGTTTTAAAAATATCCTTACATCATCCATAGTCAGTTTTTTTGAAACCGGGTCAAAGCGTTCAACTCACAATTTATTTATTGAAGCACAACCTGCAATCACACAAAACAAACAAACAAGGTTATGAAAAACATGAGTTGCCTCCCAAGAAGCGCTTTTTTAACGTCACTAGCTTGACGTTTGAGAGAGAACTCTCTGTAATGCAAATCAGTTGTGGAGCACTCATCAATAGTGCCTCCACCTTATCCTCCAGGTATGCAGTCAGATGGCGTAGACCTTCAAACTCTCGTGACCACCAAAATATGACATAATCTTCAAAGAACACGTCGTTCGAACAAGGAATTAACACATATCCTGCATCACTCTTATTAGTAGAATCAACAAGTATTTCAGGATCAGGTGCCTCTGGTTTCTCCAACCGCTCAAATGGAGTCATCAAGGTAAAAATAGCCTGACTAGAGATTTCATACTCCTCTCTTGATGGGTTTTTCTCTTCTTCATCTATGCCCTCAACATGAAAATCACAAAGTTTAGACTCTGTGTCACTCTCTAAGAATGCATCCCAACTTCCTAACTCACTAACCCCACATATATCATCCAAGCAAACAGATCCTTGCCTAGCACAACTATGTTTGTCATCATTGAGTAAAGAATCAAAGAAGGCGTCATCGGAGAATGTTTCCTCCAAATCACACGTGTCAATAACAACTTCAACAGGCATTTGGGCTTGTGTACGATGAACATCTTCATCAAGGCTATCTTTCAAGGTCTGTTTAGGTGAGAGATCATCCATAGATGGTAGGGTAGGACCAGTATCACAAAGTATCTCCTCATCTATGGTCTCTTCATCAACCTCAGTGGGCACTTCCAGATTGAGTTCTTCAGGACTAATTTCTACGAGGACATGCTCTAGCTCAGTAGCAATGAGAGGCTCAAAAGAAATAGGGGTGCAAAGAGTTTCAACCATCTCACCCATAGTTATTGCAGCCTCCTCCTCGGATGTAGTTCCTTCCTCGTATGCCTCCTCTTGAACTTTGTGTTCATTGCCATAGATGATTTCTTCAAACAACTTTATGAGACCCTCGTCAAGAGATGCTAGTTCAATCCTGGTTTTTTTAAGTCTTCCACACAATCGAGTAAGACTGATTTTAACTCTTCGAGCTCGTGTTGAGGTTAAGGTGAAATTCCAGAGTCAACCTCGTAAGAGTACTCGTTTGTGCCGGTGTAATGATTTTCTAGCCTTTCGTGGTAATTTTCATGATAATTAAAATCATCGCGATAATTACCTTGATAGGAAAAATCATCATAGCCTTCAAAGTTTTGCCCTTGATGAAAATAATTATCTTGAAATTGGTAATCTTCATACCCCAAAGGTGGATTTTCGTACCATTGATTGTTATCCTCATAACCTTGCTCATAATATCCTTCATTTTGATTATTTTGGAAACCGCTTTGTTCATAGTATGGATAGTGATATGGTGGTTGAGAATGAAAGTGTTCACTTGAGTAATCCATGAGAAAATCTCAAGCAAACACGTGAGAACAAAACAAAAAAGAAATAGAAAGTATCCCTAACTTGAATTCTCCCATTCTAAAATCAAAATCAAGATTTCACTGTGCCATTCCCCGGCAACGGCGCCATTTGATAACCCACTTACGCGGCGTTGTAGTAAAACGGAGTCTAACCTTTCGGTTTTTCCCCAAGTATCGTGTCTCTTGAGGAATGGCAGATGAGTTTCTTGATTTTAAGTCCAGTCACAGGTTATCGCAAATTATTGGAATCTTTCCAAATTAAAACTTTTGATTGATTTTCTAAACTACATTTTGAAAAAGAAAGTAAATTAAATTATGCAAATACTAATGATGGCTCAAAAATAAACTAAATGAAAAATATAATATTAAACTCTAAATGGATTGATCAAAGAAGGGCAATGAATTGAATTATAAAATATGGGTACATCCTTTTAGCTTGGACCTAATAATTAGGAGTATTTATAACTAAAGATTGCACTAGTAATTTCTTTTCTCATTGACAAGATTTAAGTTACTTTCACTAATTTAACCTATTTCTAGGCTTCATTAATGTGTTCAAAATGGTTGGAATAAATTATATTCTAATCTCATAGACATGATAGATATAAGTTTCCGCATTTTAGCTAACAAAATGGTTAACTTCATTAATTAATTAAATTTCTCATATTAAACAATTGAATTTATTCCTCATAAACAAAGATTAAATTCTATCCATTAATTTATCCTATCTCTAGGCTTCATTGATGTGCTCAATATGTTTGGCTTAAACTATTTATAATTTCATAGACAAGTTATAAATAATCTTCCAAAGTTTAATTAATGAAATGACCAAATCTATTAAGTAATCAAATTAATCATTTTAAACAACTAGTCCATAACATTAGTTAAACTCCTAATTTTCAGTCAAACAAGGTCAACCCATATTCTTTAATTCAACTTATTCCCAAGAGTAAATTAACTACAACAACTCATTACTAGTTTTAACACTTTACATATAAAATAAGACATGATCATAAATCATAAGAACAAAATAAAATATTAAAGTGAATACTCCCAACATCTAAACTTTTATTTTTTCACAAAAAAACATCATTTTTACTAGGTATTGAGTTTATCTAAGTAGGAGATTAATATAACAACAAGAACTATTTTTCTTGAATAAATATGGAAAATACGAAATTCTTAAAATTAATGTAGAGAATGCTTCACCAACATTTGGAAAATAAAAACAACATATTCAGAATCTACACGACGAGAAGATGAATTTTCATATAAAGAACTTACAAATTGGAGCTAAAATGAGAAAGATATGAAAGATTGAATTTGAAGGTCCAACAATGGTGGAAATTTGAGCTTTGATGAGGAAGAAGACACCCTTTTTGATCTGAGTTGGGTGTGAGATTGTGTGTTTTGAGTTGGGGATGGAAGAGGGCTTTTATAGCCAGAGTTTCGTGGAAGGCGGTCAGAAGGGCGGCCGCCCTCCGGCCATGGCCGGCAGCCTTCGGTCACTTCCCCGACAAAGCTACGTGTACGCATCAAATCCGCCGCAGGCGCCCATGGAGGGAGGCCACCCTTTTGGCCACCTCCCGTCTTGTCTCAGCGACCGGCAGCTCAAAATTCACATCCCGCCGCAGGCGGCCACAGAGGGAAGCCGCCCTCCGTCCTCCGTCGGCAGCCATCCACCATTTTGTCGCCATGCAAAGTGTAGTGTGCTGAAACTGTCGAAAACTCGTAGGCGCCGAGAAAGGCGGCCGCCTTATCGACCGCCTTACGTCAAATGGAAAAGTTGTCTTCCCCAAAGTTTTAGATCTCTTGCTTGGCTAACTACTAGAATTTTAATTACATGCACTGGATTTGAATTTTATGATATATGACCAAAACGATGAGCCCGTGTCACTTCCATGCAACTGCGAATGTCTGACTTGTTTGAGGAATATGTCCATTCTACGATTGTTATTTGCTTCTGTGTTATTCATAAGAGTTGTAGAGCAAGAAGATATAAATGTAATGCAACTGGTATCAAAAACGTTGGGCAATCATACGCCATGTTATGATCAAAATACGAACATGTGTCTTTATGCATCGTCCATTTTCATAAAAAATGACCATATAGGCGACCTCTTCTTGATTTTTGAGCTTTCTTGCATGATTTCTTCATCTCTTGGACTCTTCTCATTGAACAATTGGTCAACATATCTTTCAAACTTCCGTAGCAATTCATTTGTTGGTAAAAAATGCCACTTTCTTCACGCAATTGACCCGAAATTTCGCCAAACATGTTATGAATGTGATTTTTACCTGATTTCATGAAACTTGAACCGAAATATATAAAACATGCCTTGTTCTTATATTTTCAATCCAAAAATCTCTTAAATTTGATAAGAAAAGTAAGTACAAAAATGGACTTATCACCGGCCTCCTCAGCGCCGAGCGACTTGAGCTAGCGAGCGGGCTCGCCATTCCCTTCCTGGATGGCGACCCTCGCCTTCATGCGACGAACGGCTTCATCATCACCCTCTTCCTCGGATCACGACACACCCCTCGGTCTCAACGTGATCATTTGAAGACCGGCCTCCTCAGCACCGAACGTCTTGAGCTAGCGATTGCGCTCTCCATCCCTTCCAGGATGGGGACCGTAAGCTTTACGACGAACGACCTCTCAAGTCCGTCGTCCTCAGATCACGAACGGTTCCTCAGCCTCAGAGCCTTGAGATTATGTGACGATCGGCTTCATCATCACTTCGTCATCATATTATAATTGTCTCCTCATCGCCGTCATCCTCAAATCACGCCCGGTCCCTCAGCCTCGGCGTGATTATTTATCTCAAGGATGACTTCCTCAGTGCCGAGAGCCTTGAGATTACATGACGAATGGCTTCATCAATGCCTCGTCATCATTTATTTGGACCGGCTTCATCATCGCCATCATCCTCAAATCACACCTGGTCCCTTGGCCTCGGTGTGATTATTTATCTCATGGACGGCTTCCTCAGCACCGAGAGCCTTGAGCTTACATGACGAACGACTTCATCATTGCCTCATCATCATTTATTTGGACCGGCTTCATCATCGTCGTCATCCTCAAATCATGCCCGGTCCCTCGGCCTCGACGTGATTATTTATCTCAAGACCGTTCTTAGCCATTTCTTTACTGGATGGCGACCGTTGCATGGATTTCGGATTGGCCCCTCAGTGCCATTGTCCTCATATCTCGAGACCGGCTCCCAACACCGAGGTACTGTTATAGCGACTGGGCTCGCTAATCCCCACACGGATAGCGACTGTCGCCTTCATATGATGCACGACTAATCACCACCGTCTTCCTCATGTCCAGACAGACGTCCACCGCCTCGTCCTCATATTCAGACAGGCATCCATCGCCTCGTCCATTCAGACCGGCTCATCAGCGCCGTTGTCCTCACCAGCAGATGGGCGTCCCCTCAGTAGATGGACACCGCTGCAGCTCCACACCCAGGCTGAAGGGTTCACCCCTTGGCGTTCATTTTGGGGGCATTTGGTGTGCTCTTTTCCCCTCATTAGGATTTTTTCCCACTGGGTTTTTCCTAATGAGGTTTTTAACGAGGCATCGCCCCATCATTGATAAAAAGGTGTCACCCTCGGCCCCCTATTGAAGAAACGCATTACTCTACTCCTTTTCATCTCATTACATGTTCCTCAAGGAGTGGGGGACTAGGGGGCTATATTGGCCTCCACGGGTTCCAAAAGATCCCAAGATCCACGGGTTCAAAAATGCAACGAACACAAGCCAATGACAATGGTATCTCAACGTCCACAGTCATGTGGTCACCCTTCAGCCAAGCGGAAGCGCAAAGTAGGCATTATCCTCAAAACCAATGACAATGGTATCTCAACGTCCACAACCATGTGGTCACCTTTCGGCCAAGCCGAAGCGCAAAGTAGGACACACATCATCCTTAATGTCAAGGACGCACATCGTCCCAAAGATCAAGGACACGTATCGTCCTCGAAGTCAAGGACACTCCTCGTCCTCAAGGCCAATGGCACACATCATCTTTAGAATAACGACATTCATCGTCCATATCACGAACAAAACAAACGTGCCTCGAACGTGCGCAAGCGTAAGATCCATCAACTAAAGTCAAAGGCACAAGAGCAAGACATTCATCGTCCTCAGAGCCAAGGGTGCACACCGTCCTCTGGTCTTTGACCCTCATCATCCTCAAAGCCATTGACAACAAACTACGAGTGATTTCACTTCGGCCTGAAGCACCGAAAGCAATTGTGATGCCTCCTCGGCTGCACAGGGGTCACACTCATCGTCCTCAAAATGAAGGACACTCATCGTCCTCAACATGAAGGACATTCATCGTCCTCGAAATGAAGGGCAGTCAACGTCCTCAAAATGAAGGACATTCATCATCCTCAAAAGGAAGGATAAAAGGCAGCCAACAACTATGGCACCGCCTCGGCCTCGAAATGAAGGACGTTCTTGATGGCTCAATTGTGGAACTCCTCGGTCAGAAACGCCGGAACTCCCAGGTAAACCTCCGAAGGCCAAAAGCATCAAGACAATAAGGATCTACTCCCTTTCACTTCGTCTATATCTCAGCTCAGAGAGTGGGGACTCCTCATGGAGTATATGGGTCCAGACCACATGGCCCACATACTCAGAAGACTAAGAGGAGCACAACAGTCACCCAGTAGGCCCTCTGTCGGCCAGATGGCACCCCATCGGCCAAAGAAGGGTCAATCCAGAATACGCTCTGGAAGCTAAGCAGAAGACTTGTCCTCCCTCGGTCGTGCCTCCCTCGGTCGTGCCTCCCTCGGTCGTGCCTTCCTCGGTCGTGCCTCCCTCGGCTAGATGGCCCTCCATCGGCCAGATAGACATCAAGTCATCAGAATACGGTCCGAAGGCTGGGAGAACCGGGGTGCCTCCCTCAGCCGGGTCTCCGTCGGCCAAGGCTCCTTCGGCCAGACGTCTGTCAGTCACAGAGAGCTCTCACAACTAGACTCCTTATGTAATCATCCCAATAGAGGCCTTATATTGTAATGGGCCTCCCAAGCCCAAAGCTTGGGAGCCCAGCCCACTTTTCCCTATAAATACTCCGCTTGGGAGCCATGTAAAGGGTTGGAAATTCATTAATACATTGCACTTCTCTCTCTAGCTCTCACTTCTCTCTAGACATATAGTCTATCATTTGGTGCTTTCATTGAGAGCTAGAACAATCAAGTTAGCATCATTCGTCGCTACCAAGCACAAGCTAACTGAAATGGGAAGGACAAGGTCAAACCGTAACATCGTCGGCAAAGCGATCCCTGAAACTCAGGACGAACGTGAACGCTCTGGCGATGCTACGACCGACAAGGCAGGGGACGAGGAGATCTTCCATGAGACGATCGTCCCCACGGCTGACCTTCACGATCAGCTTAACAACAACGCTCAAGACGCCCGCATCGGCCTTGAGAAGAAACGCAGCGAGAGAGCAGATCAAAGATTATTTTTTAAAAGAGTATATGTTGCCCGCCAACTTCAGCATAGGGAAATAAGAAAAAGCCGCATTAAAGTTCAAAGTATCTACATGAGCTATTTCCAGAATTTGGACTATGGTAAAGACTCAGTTGCACAGTGGGAATGTCATCAATGTCAGTCACAAATTAACTAGAAATGCGGGAAGAAAAAAGTATCTGTCCCACTTCAATCTTTCAAGGACATACCTTTAAGAAAAAGGACATGTATTAGGTCTGCCTCTCATGCTTTAGCAATTTCAAGAACTACTTTTCACATAATGAAGCAAAGGGGACAAATAAAATCACATACAAGCACCATTAAACCTTTCTTGACAGAAGAAAACAAACTGACAAGGTGTTTTTTTGCTTGAACCACTTTATCCTATCATCTTTACCAAAAAATCCTACTTTCCAAGGCTTTAGTGCATACATCCATATAGATGAAAAGTGGTCCAATTTGAGTAAAGTTATGACTAGATGGTATATGCATGAAGGAGAGGAACCCCAGATAGGCATGCAAAATCAAAGAGATTTATAACTAAGGTAATGTTCTTGTGTGCTCTGAGAAAGCCTATATTAGGTGGTGAGGGGGAAGTGATATTTGATGGCAAGATTGGCATTTGGCCATTTGTGGAACAAGTAACAACAACCAGAAAAACAAGAACAAGCCAAAAAATAAACTGGTGACTAAACCAATCTTTCCAGTCACAAAAAATGTTTACAGGGACACTTTGGTAACACATGTTATTCCAACAATCAAAGCCAAATGGCCAACTCTATTAGGAAAGCATGTTATCATCCAACAAGATAATGCCAGGACACACATTAACTCACAAGATGAAGGATTTGTTCATACGGCTACAAAAGATGGTTGGAATATTGATTTTGTGACGCAACCACCTAACAGTCCAGATATGAATGTCCTGGACTTGGGGTTTTTCAACTCCATTCAATCATTGTAGTACCAAACTTGTAGTAAATCAGTGGATGAGTTGATAGTAAATGTACAAGATGCTTTTACCAACTTATCACCAAAGACACTCAACAATGTTTGACTAACACTACATTTTACAATGACTGAAGTTCTTAAGGTTAATGGTGGAAATAACTACAAGCTTCCCCATATAGGAAAACAAAGGCTTGAAAGACTTGGTAACCTACCTACAACCATTCAAATGGCCAACAACATTGTGCAAGATGCATTGCACATGTCAATGACATGCCTACTACCTCACTTCAATTATTATGAAGAGAGTAGAAGCTTTTTTGTCACCCAAGCTCTCACTTAACTCTTTTATCATCATAGAACTGTCATTGACAAGCTCTCTAATAAGTGAGTTATCTTCATAGAGTATTGGAGTTATGTGTAGTATGCATGTTTTTTTTTTGTGTTTTTGTGTTTTTGGAACTCTGCATAACACATTTATATAATGAAGCATATGTGGACATTGTATGTCATTCACTGTCTCAGATATACAGATCACAAAAAGTCCTCTCACAGAGTGAAATTAGCGTCATAGAGTTAATTTGAGGTTACTTGAACCTCAAATTACCCTCAACCATTTTAAACTTCATCATTGAGGGATCACAAAACACATAAGTATCATTAGAATACAAGGGTGGCTGTCAATACAATAATATAACCTCCAACATGTAGCTGAACGGATAAAGTCCTCTCAAAGAGTATCATTTGCATCATAGAGTTAATTTCAGGTTACTTGAACCGGAAATTACCCTAAGACATTTTAAATTTCATCATTGAGGAATCACAGAACACATAAGTAGCATTAGTATACAAGGGTGGCTCTCAATACAATCATATAACCTCCAACATGTAGCTGAACAGATAAAGTCCTCTCCGAGAGTATCATTTGCATCATAGAGTTAATTTCAAGTTACTTGAACCTGAAATCACCCTCAGACATTTTAAATTTCATCATTGATGCATTACAGAACACATTAGTATCATTAGCATACAAGGGTGGCTGTCAATACAATCATATAACCTCCAACATGTAGCTGAACAGATAGTCCTCTAAGAGAGTATCATTTGCATCATAAAGTTAATTTCAAGTTACTTGAACCTGAAATTACCCTCAGACATTTTAAATTTCATCATTGAGGCATCACAGAACACATAAGTATCATTAGCATACAAAGGTGGCTCTCAATACAATCATATAACCTCCAACATGTAGTTGAACATATAAAGTCCTCTTACAGAGTGAAATTATCATCATAGAATTAATTTCATGTTTACTTGAATCTCAAATTACCCTCACACATTTAAATTTCATCATTGAGGCATCACAGAACACATAAGTATCATTAGCATACAAGGGTGACTCTCAATACAAACATATAACCTCCAACATGTAGCTGAACACATAAACCAAATACGTATAACCCCACAATTGACATCATCAGTTAAGCCAAACATAAACATCAACATAATCGTATAAACAGAGAAATAAAGAAAGAGTAAGGTATAAAAACATAGCTTTCATGGTAGAAGCCATTGTCACGAATATTATGGTCCAGCACATAAGTATCCTCGATTTACAATTCTGGATGGCAATGCAAGTTCTAGTCTTCATGTGTTTGACCGACAAACCTAAAGTTCTAAGCTTTCTGCTAGATCCAGATTCACCTTTTCGCTTCTCACCATCATCGTCGTCACGTGAGCTTTCCATCCGCGTCTCCTCCACAACCGATTCAATCAACGCCTCTGCATGGCGGTTGGATTGAAGATTTGGACATATAGAATCCGGAAACACTACATCTACACCGATTGTGGTTTCAACAGACTCAACGTTGTAGTGCAATTGCATTTGTAAAGTTTAAGGGTCGGACGAGGACAAAGACAAAAACAGATGAGATGATAAGGAAGATCAAAAGATAGGGACGAAGAAGGGAGGAGAGAGGAACAGAGAGAGGAGCGGGTGACACAAAGAGGGAGTGGGGGTTAATGCAAACGTACAGAAGATAAAAAAAAGGGGGGGCTGGTGGGGGGGGGATTATTTAAGGGTATATATGAGAATGAACTTTAGGTTGTTTACTAGAAATGGAAAGAGGGCCATCATATTGGGACAATCCAATAAGGAAATACATGACCATCAAATTGGGACGGAGGGAGTATTCAACATCACATAACATGAAAATTTTAAATATTTTGTAGTACATCTTTGTAAACAGCATTTGTTGTCTCATTCAAGCTTTGTTCGTTATCATCTAAAATTAAAATTTTCAATCTTTTGGGGTTCGTAACTCGCAAAACTGTCACATATAGCTGACCATGCCTGCAAACCGGTTTCTTCAATAATAAACCGACATGTGAAAGAGACTGTCATTGACTCATATTAATGGTCATAGCATAAGCAACCATTATTGAAAACTGTCTTCGCCGTAACTTAAAAGGAAGCCTCACATCAGATGAAGTTAATGAGAGCGTTTGAATTAGCACTTGTTGAACCATAATTCTTCCGGTGAGACTGCAATAAGTTCATGTAAAAACAATCTAAATCCATTTAGAAACTCATATGACGAACAACCCTTTGATAAATAAATAATACAAGGAATTTTAGCAAACAAATTTGTTAAATAGTTAACAAACAACTGATTCATAACAATTTTTTTTAATATTAATTATATATGGATTTTGTATAAATACTTACTCCGTATTAAAACGTAACCCATATAATTAACAACCCTTTGTTATTTCCCCAAAAAAAACTTAGTTAAATAAGCCCTGAATCTTGTAGAAGAACGTTTGAAAAACGAGCCCTATGAATAGGTCCTTAGTTAAATAAGCCTTGAACCGACTAATCAATCGACCAGAGATGCGTATAAACCTATGAATAACCTTACGATGCACAGGTAAAAAAATATAGTCAAATTTTTAGAATAATGTAAGTATAACTAAAAATGAATAAAATTCTTTACAAAAATTTCTTTATATTTTTCAAATAATTTATTGCTCAATAACTGCATCACGTGCAACACACGGGTGAAAAATGTAGTTACTCAAATAGAAGTAAAGTGTAGATTACACAAACAAGATTTTATTTACGCACTTTGCACAAATAGGATCAAAAAATAAACTATGTTTTCATAGGACTAATTATGTGTGTCTTGAACAAATATACCCTTATAGCTATTGAAATGTTTAATTCATAATAAAATAATAATAAAAAAAAAAACTTAAAAAATACTAAAAAATTAATAAAAATATTTCGATAACAATAATTTATTTATTTATTTATTTTCAAAAAATAAAAAAATAATTTTTTTCAAAAAAAAAATAAAAAACTCAAAAAAATATAATAAAATTCACCGCCGCCTCTGCCGCCTCTGCACCACCACCTCCAATCACCAGGGGAAAAAATGCCAAGTTCATTACGAATGCCATATTTATGGCAGAAAACAATGAAAATGTTGGCATTCTCAAAGAGAAATATGCCATGTTTTTGGCATTTTCAGAAAAAAATGACAGTTTTAGGGAAAATGACATTTTTCACCGCCCGGAGATGGTGGTGCACGAAGGTAGTACAGGCGGTGGGAAAGGCATCCATATATTTTTTAATTTTTTATGGAGTTTTACTATTTTTTATTATTTTTTTTTTAAAAAAATTATTTTTTTTAATTTTTTACTTTATAAATAATTTATAACTTTTTTAATTATTTTTCTACGAATTTTTGATTTTTTATCGAATTTATTATGAACTAAACATTTAATTAACTCATATTTAAAGGAAGGGTAAGAATGGAAGGAAAAAATAGGTATATTTCCAATAGGACTAATTTGGTCCTATTTTGAAAAGAAAACATAGTAAGTCCTATTTTGAGTTTTTGCCATAATTTTAGTCCTATTTGGAGTAATTTCTATACAAAATATAATTTATTTAGTTTAACAGATAGAAACAACTAAACTTTTTTAGGAATGAATGACTCACATTTTGGTCTTAATTAGAGAATTTATCTTGATTTATCCTATTCACAGACTACATAACACAATAACTTGACGATAACAAATTGTGTAAAATACTCCGTAATAAAAATATGTTGAGTTGAAGTTAATTTTCTAGCTAAATAAATTGACTGAAGTTACTGCAGAAGACCATCATATCTATTTTGACACAAACTTTCTGAATTTTATTAATAAAGAATATTTTAAAAATAATTTTCCATAATTTAGCAGATTTAGTCAATTATCATCGATTTGGGTAGATTTATTAGCCTATTAAACTGAATTCAGCGTTGTCAAATAGGCCCTAATGTTTTCTCCAGGAGAACTGATGGACTGAGATTCACTATCCCTTCAATTCTTAAAATGTCATTATGTTATCAACTTGGACAACCTAAATACTATAACTACGTAACTTAATCTTAGTGTTTTTTTATGTATTTGTTGGTTCATGAAAGTTCTTTTTTTAGAATTCATGAAAAGATTTCTTATTTATCAAAATTGCAATATCTTTGATATTTTGCAACATAATATCTTTTTAACTTTGTCAATTGGGCCCAGAACCGTGTCTTATGTAAGGCTAGAGAGACCCAAGCATGAGGGCCCAAAAAATATGAAAAAATCAGGTGCCCAAAATTTTACAAAAAAATAGTATTATACAATTTGCGCTCAACGATTTGCGAAAGGACACGAACGAGTTAGTGACTGAAGCTGACTGCTGCGGTCCACAGAAGAGGCGAAGAAGTTACGAAAGAAGGACTGAATCACTAGTTCTTGCTGGCCGGCCGGCGGCCGCTGGCTCTGGAGGAAGTCCGTGTCGGCCTTCTCTTTTCTCTACTTGACTTCTTCTCTGGCCCGAAGAAGTGACTCTGGCTTCGCACTAGTTCTAGCTTAAAGCTTCTATAAACTATAGTTAATCGACTCTTGCTTATTTGTAAATAGTACTTCATTCTTTGCTTGTTTTTTATTTATTTAGGGTTACCATTTATCAATATTACAATTACGGAATTCTCGATTTACAATTAATTTAATTATAATATTATATGCTTTGTATTTTATAGAGAAAATTACTAATTACAAATATATATTGTTAAGGATACCACTAAATTATGTATTTTTTATTTTTGTCTGGATCTCAAAAGAAGAAAAGGCAATTATGTATTGAATCATTAACTCAAAGTCAGATCAGGAACATTAATAAATACTTTTCAAATAAAAAAGTCACATCTTCACAAAATGTAAAAGGTGAAAAGGAGGGCACTTCAAATGAGATTGAAGAAAATGTAATAATTGATAATCTTCATGACACTCTTGACAATTGACATGCTTCTCAAAGTTTTCGAAGCATATAAAAATATTTTCATGGCCAACCATGTCTCAAGAAAGGTTGAATGGATTAATTATTTTATCAATTGAGAAAGAATTTATCGATGACATAAATTAGTGAACGTGATTACTACTTTTGCATTTAAAGCTATTCAATGAGTTATACTTGATTAGTTTTTTGATATATTCAATGTCATTTTGTTACAATGTACTACCTCCGTCCTTTAAAACTTTGCCAAAGTTGACTGACACGGAGAATAAGAAAGTAAAAACTGTGTGGTTAAGATTTGTGCAGAAGAGAGAGAAATAACAGAAACCACAAAATAATTTATTAAAAGGGAAAGTGGCAAAGTTTTTTGGGACGTCCCAAAAAGGAAAGATGACAAAGTTTTAAGGAACGGAGGGAGTAAGACTTTTATTTAAGAATTGCGATTTTTTATATTTAGTCACTGAATTTTGATAAATCTATATGACAAACAAACACAATGTATAAAACCCACTTATGTAGGCCGCCTCAGGCCCGATCGCCCAAGTTTAGGTAGGATCGACACTGATTGGGCCTTTTAAATTATGCTAAGTGCTATTGATTTGATAACTGCTAAGTGCTAGCCAATTAAAACATACTCCGTACTAGACAAGCCCTACATGACGGCTCGACCGAGAAGGTATTGGTAGGGGAATGAATTCGTGATCTCTCTCAATCACTAGTTCAAATACTCCATCGATTCAACCACCCTTAATGGTTTACCATGTATGTTCTCACATTGCCTGCATGTATAGACTTTACATCTCAGCAGATTCAAGCATGGCTAAAGATTTCCTGGTGCAACTAATTCATAGCATATGCTTCGTTAGAAAAACTTGTCGCTTCCTTGCAAATCACAGGTTCGCTGCTCACAATCAAGCTTACCCCATCGTGCATCAACCCGTTCACAGGGGAAAATAGGTTTAGCCAAACTGTTATGAGACCAAATTCATGGGATTAGCTCAATGGTCATATTGCGCTATGTGCAAGATGTCAGTCTAAACAACAACAACATCAAAGCTTTAGTCCCAAAAGATATTGGAGTCGGCTAACATGAATAGATACATGATGTCACAGGCCATATGACATGAAAATAATTAAGACTCACCGTCACGTTTTACACACTGGTTTTTTTAAATTATTCACAAATACTCCCTCCATTTCCAAAAGAAAGTCACGGTTTGACTTCACGATTATTAAGGAAATAAATTGAGTTTACTGTAGAAAACAATGTTTATACATTGTTTGGCACTGTTTGGACACTGTTTCGCACTGTTTGGATGTAAATTTCTTTGTCAAATAAAGAAATAAGGGAAGTGTGATTTTGTTTTTGAAAATCTCAAAAAGGAAAGTGTGAGTTTCTTCTAGAAACGGAGGGAGTACATGTTTCAAAAGTATTTATTTCTCAGATAATTCAGTCTAGTCAACTCATTTAGCCACAATTTCTACTTTCAGTCTATCAACCATTTTGGCAAAACTCAGTAACCAAATAATCACATAAATTTACTCAGCAAGAGTGATGGTATATTAGATCATCTTTTGTACTGTATATCAAGATAGGCATCATCATCATTTACCCCAGTGCCGCAAAGGCTCTTACCTACGGTGGGGTAAGGGGGGTTGGATGTACATAGTCTTACCCCTATCCTAAAGCACATAGAGACTATTTCCGGATGACTCATAGTGAAAATAGTGTCCAAAATTGCATGTACTGACGGTTGCTTCATAACAAAAAAGCCCAGACAGTTTAGTGAGCCATTTTGTTTTATTCCATCATATTCTCAAGCCAAAAAATAGTGAATTTTTGGCTTCATTGCAAATGATGGAAATCTATCAAGAAAGACAAGTTAAACTATTTAATAGTCAAAGAATAGGGCATATCCATTACTAGGGATGGTTTAAAGAAGATGCCCAAAGATTTACAGCACAAAATACCTTCTATTAACAATATTGTGAACGCGGCAAAGCCATAGTGAAAACTGAGCTTGGGATCCAGCTTGGACGGGATTTGATCTGCAAAAAAGATGAATAATTAATTAATTTAAATCATAAAATATCATTCCGACTTTGGATATGAACATTGAGCTTATGGCAACACGGGAGAGGGGTAAATGAGCATATACTGCAAAACTTCTTTAAAATGATCGGCACACTCCTGACAAGGGTACATGCGAGATATAATCGCCATCTGCAAATAAGGTGAAAGAGGGATTAATGAAAATTTACTGGAACAAAAACAATTATAATGCCTGTTTTGTTACTTTCTTCCAGAATGTAATCCAACACAATAAAAATATTTATCCAAGTGCTTGAAAGAGCATGAATGAAATATAGATTTGTAATTGGCATTAACGAATGGACTTCGACATGGTCATAGCCTCATATAAACTATTTAGTGCTCGTTCTCAATTAAGAAGAGCTAAAATTCGATCTTTAGCTTCTTAATGCAGATTGAAAGATAAAAAAAATTAGAGGAACGGGGATTGTGTACCAATTCTTTCACATCTTTCTTCTGTTGCCTGGTTGGCTTCTCTGGGTACTGAAACCCACATCCAGATATAGATTAAATGAAAAACAATCAAAGGCATCACCAGAAAAAATGTCGTATGAGCCTCAATTACATGTCATATCAAAGAGAAATACCAGCTTATGTGTAACTTAAAGGCAACATGCACATAAAAGTATAAAGGATATAGGCTGATTAAAAAACAAGAAAAAAACAGGAAATATGACGAAATAAGCATGAAATAACCTGAGATGCAAGAGTGTGAAGAAAAGTCCAAGTGGCCCTTCCAAGTTCTTCTTTAATCACTGGGCCATCAAACGTTTCCTGAATGGACTTGGGAAAGAGGATAGTAACCCATTAACAAACTGCATTAACTCTTTAAATCTACATCATGTACAAATCTGATAATTTTTCTCAACGAGCATGAAACGGAAGAGCAACACATAGCTGATTTGCATGAATGTTTACTGGACTTTGTATCGAATATCTAATGGGCACATATTACTATTTACCCATTGCCTAAAAAACATTCAAGAAATGCAAATGATGCTCAGACGAGATCAAAATGAAGAACCAATGCAGTCGCTCGTGTGCTTGAACTTACCTTCTTTGGAATTGGAGTGGGTTGGAGAAGATCTGAGGTGGCACGTCTTGGAGCCAAGTTGTTTGATATTGAAGTAGTGGAAATACCAAAGGGTGGATTTGTAGTGTTTGGAAAACGTAGGAAGTGGGAGAGATGGGTTTGGATGCTATTTGATACCTTCTCGAATGATTGGAAGATAAGCTGCAACGGATTCTCTGAAGGCGACATGGGAAACAATAGGCAGGTGGGAACAAGACCTGTCTGTATCCTTAAATCTGCATTCTTAAAAGCCCAAAGACGGGTAATTTATATTTGGATTAATATAAAAAAAATGTAAACACTTTTTCTAATTAAATTAACATTCATTCTTCCAAAAAAAAAATTAACATTCTTAATAACAGTATTTCAATATCTTTATTTTAAATAAATGACTTTTGAAATTCATTGAATGAAATAAAGTAGAACTGCAGTTACAAATTACAGCATAAGGTAATCTAAATAATATCAAGAGATAATACTGAACATATTTAAATTTGTTTAGTAAGAAATTAAGCAAAGTAGAATCGCGGTTACAAAAACAAAAGCCCTTGTGCTAATCACTTAAAATCCAACAAGTCAACTTTAAAATAACAGATAAATTAACTAATCATCTATCAACAACTATGAACTAATTTAAAAAAGAATCAAAGAGGGCCGAAGGGGAAAACCGCAAATAGTTCAGGCATGTTGCCTTCCAACGATGAAGTTGACATTAGAAATTAGAATGCAGAACAGCAGGGCCTCAGACTATGCAGCAGTGTAGAATGAAGAAGTTGATTATCAATTGTTGATATCAGAACGCAAAGATGGTGAAAGCGGAGATGAAAGAGGCAAAAGAAGGGAAGCCAGCGTCATACGTGCGATGCACCCGAAGGCGGAGCACAATGAAGAGGCAGGGCAGAAGGCGGCAAAGCGTAGGTTCGAAAAACTTAAAACCACATCAAAATCAGCAGAACTTCAACCGAACCTCAACCAAACTAAATTGAACGGGAAAAAAACTGAAATAGAATGCAGAAAACCAAACTGTAGTTGTTTGGTTTGGCTTTGGTTCTGGTCTTCTAAAACTGAACCGCACTGAATAAAACCGAACTAATTAGGATATGATATTTTATATGTTAGCCATTAAGCAATAATCCGAATATCATTGTTTTGTGTTACACATATTACGAATTTCTTATTTTTTTTATTGTAATTTCTTATTAGATGTTAAGTTATTATATTTGTGATTTAGTTTAGTATACAAAGTTTATTTACACATTCATTCCCTACAATAATATAGCTATATTGATCCTGTTAACTATGCTGATCTATTAATTTTTTTATGCATGCAGTTTGTAGTTTGTTGCGTGATGCTGATGTGTTTTCACCGCTTATTACTAGTAACTTTTGTTTTTATCTAACCTAAAGTTTTTATATTGACAAAATAAAAAAATATTCATCTCAACTAAACCTCATATTGAGTGTATATGTTAATGAACTTTCTTCTAACTAATCACAAAAAAAGTAAATTAAGAATATATACACTTTTGTTTAGGAATTTTTGAAAGTTATATTGACATGACAAAAATGTTAAATAGAAAAGACTAAATTAAGGTAAACAACTTTTAAAAACAAAACTTCTTTAACTTTTTTATAGACAATTTATAATCTTAATTTACATGTGTGTGTTCTAGTATGCTTGTATTTTGTTATGTAATATGTCTGATTCCCCCCTCCAACTTTATTGTATCATTTTAAATCAAATAATCATATTTTTTGTGGAAAAACAATGAAACCCGAACTAAAACAAACCAATCCAATCAAACAATGGTTTCAAGTTTCACGTTTTAAGACGGGGAAGTTGTGTTTGTACCTTAACATAGTCACGAAGTCGTACAGAGGGTACACACTCCCTTTCCTCGTCCATATTTTGGTTGCATGTTAGTGGGGGTGATGAAGACACAACACGAGGTGATGATGTAGGATCACCCCCCTACTTGTGGCTGAGTAGCAGAATCATTCCTATGAGGATGATCAACGAATGGCTTGGCTAGACAAGAAATCAATGAATGTCTCTCCTTATCCTGTGGATAGGTGTAATAATAGGCTCCTCAGAAAGTTTTAGAGGATCAGCAAAAGGGAGCACAATCTCAGAAAAAACATCACGTGTAATGATAAAAGTGTCATGTGTCCCTGCACTAGACATGCCATCCCTTTTTCCATGAAGATACCCAACAAAAACTTCAAGAATGTTTTTGGGTGACCAAGACTAGGAGCCCAACCATGAAGGAGCTCATTCGGTGACTTTCTGTGCAACAAAAGAGATGATGTTCGATTGATCAAATAACCCAATGAAAGAATACAGTTGCCCCACAATTGTATAGGAAGAGATGCATGATACATCAAGGCACGAGTAACATTCAATATGTGACAATGTTTCCTCTCAACGGGTCCATTTTGTTGGGGGTGTCCCCCAATGGCCCAATAGAAGGTTACATTCAAGATGCCCTGAGATGAAATATAGTCTCAACGGGTCCATTTTGTTGGGGTGTCCCCCAATGGCCCAATAGAAGGTTACATTCAAGATGCCCTGAGATGAAATATAGTCACATATACAAGTAAATTCTTTCCATTATTACTTCACTCAATTTTCAGGTTGGCGTGAAATTGGCGCAACACCATAGCAAAGAAATTCTTTAGAATATTGGACACAACAGCTGGAAATAAAAAATATCCAAAGAGCTCGAGAAAAATCATCCACTACTGTAAAATACCAGAAATCGTTAAAAATGAGTGATCGATACGAACCCCACAAGTCACAATGAGGGGGTGTTTGTAATTGATTCTTCTTATGCTTCTTTTTTAAAAGCAGAAACCGAATCAGAATCAGTTTTTCATAAGCTGACCTCCTCCGACTTCTAAAAAACTGCTTCTAGGAGCATTTTGGAGCACTCAAAAGTACTTATGCACTTTCATCCAAACACCCCAATATCCGCTTCTGCTTTTGCTCTATGAAGGAGAAGAAGCAATTTTAAGAAGTAGATCCAAACACCTCTTGAATTAACTCAAAAACGATAGGCATCTTATTGAACTAGAAGGAAATCTACTTCGAGTACGTTTTGCTCGTAGGCAATCATCAAACACTTATGATGTTTTCTTTTGGACTGTTTTTAGTCCTAGGCCAGACCCTTTCAGACCAGACCAGACTTAAACAGACCATACCAAATCAGCAAATTTCAGTCCAAAAGGAAACATCCTTAATTCAACTAGTTTGCAAGGTTTAAAACGGCTAGTTCGAGTATCAAGGCGGTTTGTTCGAGAGAGGCGAGGCGTAAGCCTCCGGACGTATTGAGGTGTTAGCCTCCGAACGTATTGAGGCGTAAGCCTCAAAATTTACCAACAAGTAAAAGTGAAAATAGTTAAACTAGTAATAACCAACTATAGATATCATGATAAAAGTCCCAGAAAGTTTCAAACACTATATGATCACAACATCAAACACTATAACTCAAACCCAAAACAGACATATCACATATATGAAAATTTCAAACTCTCGAAGCTTAATCATCATGACTAGCAACAAAAAAAGCCTCTAGAAACTGTTGCCCAGAATCAACAATAGAAACCGTTGCCTAGAGCCAAAAGGGTACAACAACAACAACCAAGCCTAGAGCCAAAAGGGTAAACTCCAATTTTATTCATCGATCAGCAACAAGGTGTATAAATAGTCTTCTAGTAAGAGACTCAACTAGAAATCCTAGTCGAGCTCAAATAAGTAAACACTAATTAAGCCCAAATTAACTCTACTAAATACTTTACTAATAATAGGCCCAAACTAGAAAACATAACATAAACTTTATAATAATAAATAAAACCATAATCCCAGCCCACAACCAGCCCACGGAGGTGGGCCCAAGCCCGTTCCCACCCCGGCTCTCTATCGATAATCATTATATTTTTATATCTTAAAGCCTCTTTGCTGTCATTCCTTCTATCATCACTATCAAAATACTTAAGTTCTTTCTCCTCTTCATCATCATTTACCTCCATTACTTGTTTATTTTTTTTATTTTTTCCTTGGTTACCCATTTGCTTCTTTTTTCAGAAATATGGATAAGTTTTAATGATACGTAGAATGCTTAATAGGGAGTATATGTTAGGGTTTAAATGGAACAAGACTAGGAGGTCGTTTGGCAACCCTCATTTTCAGCTTATCAGGCTTATCAACCAACTTTTTTATCAAACACGTAAATTTTGTTTTCGCGCGCTGAATTGTGTAATAAGCCGAAAAAGCAAGGTTGGAGTTACTTTTCTGGTTGTATTGGCTGAAGTTACTATAGATGATCATTTTAGCTATTTTTACATATAATTTTTTCTTTATTTTATTAATAAAATATATTTCAAAAATATTTTTTTCTTAGATCAGCAGAATCAGCCAATGCAGCCACTTCAGCTAGAACTTCATAAATTTCAGCAGAATCAGCCAAAATAGCCGATTTTCGTGCTACCAAACAGGCTCTAGTTTGTCTTTAGTGTAGACACATGTTGAATGTATAAGCCTTTTACTAAATAAAAACATTGCCTTCTTAAGCTACGAGCACATTAAAAAGATAGAAGCAAAGGAAAAATGCCTCACAAAAACGCCTCAAGACGCGCCTTAGGGCGTACGTCTTATATTTTGAGGCGTAAGCTTCTTGTCCAGCAAAAAAACCTAAGCCTCAAAACCTTCTCCACCATCTTTAACAACGGATGTCCAAGTCTTCAATGCCATTTTTTATTTCATTTTCACTCGACGTATCGGTTTAAAATGTTACTACTAGTGTAGCTTATGAATAATGTTCTTCGAACAACAAGTATAGTGGTGAACTAGAGGTGCGGAGCCAGGATATCTTCATAGGGGGGGAAGATGGCAAAAAAGAATGCGATTAATCAAATGTATCGTAAAATATAGAAACATGCGTATACTATTAGAATCGTAGGTTGGTTGATTTGAATTCTTTAAGAATTGTTAGGACGATTCAAAGTCATTCTTTTACGACATGTTAGGATAATCAGTAATGTTTAGAACAAGAAAACTAATGCTACGAAATGATATTTTATTATTTTGCATCACACCATTAAAAGCAAATTAAGTATGATTGATATTTTTTATTTTATTTGCATATATTCAGATATATTACAAATAGACATAAGTTGGTGACAGGGGCCTAGTCAGGAACTCAGGATGGAGGTTCGGGAGGCGATGGTAAACCAAAAACTATTTAAACGAGTAGACAGTTTGAACATTATGATTAAAATGCATTTAAATTCATAATTATATTTTTAAGAAATACTCTCTTCATCCCATAAAATTCTTCTCACTTTCCTTTTTGAGTCGTCCCAAAAAATTCTTCTCACTACAAGTCTACAACCATACATTTTCACTTCACTCCACTTTCTTAATATGCGTGGCAAGTCAAACTGGGAAGAATTTTCTGGGACGGAAGGAGTACATACTGTATACTCCCTCCGTCCCAATTTGACAGTCTCATTTCTTTTGGGTACAAGTTTTAATAAAGTGGTTGAAAAAGTAAAAATTGTGGTTGAGATTTGAGTGTAATAAAGTGAAATGATATGGACCACACCTTTCTTTCCAAAAATGGAAACAGGACCATCATTTTGGGACATCCTATAAAGTAAATACAGGACTATCATTTTGGTACGGAGGTAGTATGTAGTACTCCCTCCGTCCCATAATACTTAGCCAATGTTGACTTGCACGTAGATTAATAAAGTAAAAATTGTGTGTTTGATATTGGTGCAGAGGAGAGAGAAATAACTTTAGCCACATATTTGTTACTTTAAATGAAAATGAAAAAGTATTTTGGGACGACCAAAAAAGGAAAGTTGATCAATTATTATGGGACCGAGATAGTATGAAATTAAAATGTTAATTGAACCCACGAATTATTAAAATACTTAAATTAAAATACTCCCTACGTCAGCAACGAATTGTAAGGCACTTTAAGCCCGAGGATAAAGAAAACATGTCTTTGTTGCACCCAAATTATTTTATTCAGAAATTAGATTAAAAGTTTTACAAAATCTCAAAAATCAGAATAAAATGGGGTCACTTGTTTTGACCAAGTGTCTAAGAAAAGTATCTTTAGGACTAGGGGAGTAATAGATAGTAAAATTTACGAAGTAACAAAACTCACCTGCCAGGCTTGTGGCTGAGGCCTGAGGCTGACTGCCAAGAGAAAGAGTCAGCGAGATTGATATAATGAGATTGCCAACTGCCGGACTGGGAGACTGGCAGTGGAGCGGCGGGCAGCACGATGCGACGCGGTCAGCCGGGCTGACGAATGCGGCGGCGGACAGACGGACCGCGGACAGAGGGCGATGGGCGACGACGAGTGGCGGCGGGTCTCTGGCCCTGTGCGGCTCTCGCTCTCGCTCTGTTTATTCCGTTCTGCGATTTGCGGATTTAGGAAGAACAAGACCGACTTCGGACTTCCATCTTCGCCAGGGGTGGGCCTGTTTTCGTTTCAGTTGGATATCGGTTTATTTGAACTAGAAAATGTACGCGATACAAAATACATGAACACTATGCTCTCTAGTTTCATTTTAATCACTTAATTAGGATATGAATTCTTAATTAAATTTTAATTTGATTATGTATTTCTGTAGATATTTTAATGTAATTTCTGAATATGTAAATTTCATTAATTAAAATTGAATTATATATCCATAAGGAGGATTTAACTTTATCATTGGCCGCCGTATACACAACTATATGTTGGAAAAATGTGTTAAAAATTGCATTAAATGGTGATTTTGGGGCAATTATTTGAGTGGGGTTCACTTCCGATTTGGGTCGGGTCAAAGTGATTTCGGATTATCCTTGTTAAGAGCTACAATTCGATATATGGTACGCTCAAAACGGATAACGGGTGAATGAGGAATTGATTCTTGAAGTTCACTCGTTGAAATGGAAAAACTGGGAAAATGATGGATTTCTAGTGTGTTTTATCCCACACCGGAAAACCAAAGAGATTTTCACCCCCTTATAAAGGGAAGCTTCTTTTAAGGAGTTAAGATTCCTAAAGGTAAAGGTTCTCTCTTACGCGCACGGGGATGCCGATCAAATCCCGAAACGGAGAAGAAAAACCGCGACTCGTGTGCGTGGGCGACCATGACAGAAGGCCTTGGGGTCTTCTGTTGGCTTCAGACCAGAACACCTCGGTGGAGGTATTCTGTTCGCACTAGAAGGTTTTCTAGTCCGTTACAACAATACATGCCCAACGTTCTTCTCTTTTAATGCTGCGTTAAATGGACAGTTTATGGACGATTCAATGCCCAATGGACTGGTCATTGATGTCTTTTAATGCTGCGTTAAATGGACAGTTTATGGACGATTCAATGCCCAACGGACTGGTCATTGATGTCCAACGTTCAGGTCCATTAACACTCCATTTAACACACAACAAATCCTCCTATAAATAGCTGGCAAGTGGTTTGCAACAAAGACATGTTCTTACACGTTCACAAAAGCAATCATACACGTATTTTAGTTCTCAAAAACACCTTCAGCTCTCTGAAAATCTCCCAAGTGTTCTGCTATTGTTCCAGTTCGCCTGGACTTTCGTTTGTGTGCTCAAACGATCGTTCGTTAGCCACCGTATCCTGGGAAACGGTTGTTGCAACGCTCCTAGCACCGTGGGAGGCGACGAATACGTTTTCAGCTCATCATGCGTAGCACGAGCTCTGGCTAAAATCTGCTCCATCTTATTTCTGTTTTCTTTTAGCTAATTTATTTATTAATTAATTTTATTTAATTAATATTTCTTCGTTTTCCCGAAACACACCCAACACTATATTGAAGTATATCATTCAAATAACTTTCAAGAGTAGTTATGTTTGGTATTGACCCGATCATATAGTTGTAGATGGGATCTGTGAGGAGGTCTACTGCACCTGTAAAATTATACCAAGAGTGTTCAAGTCGACAGTGCCATTCCGCCCTTGTTTCAGGTAGTCAAAGATCGCTTCTGTTCACATGAAAGTTTAAAGTTGGTGTTTTTTAACATCATGTCTGGTTGTGTTTTGATGATAGCAATTGGTGACTGCGACGTAGAGTCACCACCCTAGCACAATATAGAATATATAATAGAGTTAAATGTGTGTGGTAGAATGAGTTAAGAATCCTTGGTGTCACTTTTAAGAAATTGTTTGTGACTTGTGATGGTTTAAAAACAATACTTTTTCACATTTGGAATTGTGTACTTATTTATAGTTTGACCAAGTAGTGCTCGATTATGGACGATTTATATAGTCCAACCAAGTAATGGTTGAACTATATATAAACATTATTGTTGCATTATTGCTATGAAGTCAACTTGTCGACCTCATTATCTTTTTTTAATTAGCCGATTAACATATGGTGGACTAACCCATAATAATATACATTTTCTTTCATAATAACGTATATTTTAACATACATTTAGCATAATTAATATTTTATACTTCTACAATGTTTACTACGCAGTTCAATAGTTTAACTACACAACGACCTGTTGGAATTCCTAAACTTGATATATAATCATTAAAATTTCGTCTGTGTACTTCAATGGAGAGAGCTTCTTTACACTCAGACGTCTCCAAGCCATAGAGGTAGTAATTTGATGGCTCATATGTTGCTTCAGATGACTTGATGACAATCTTACCATTGCATTCGTCACAAGTGAATTCACTATTAACCATTTCCTCAGGAAGTATAATGTCCTTTTCGCCCTAACCAGACTGCTCCAAAATCCAAACATTCAGCCCACAAAGTAGTCCTACCTTTCCTTTGAAATTTAATATTTCTTTAAAAATTTTGGATGGTCGAACCACCATGCAGGACCTTCTTCATGAAGAGAGGCTGCTGGAACAGATTGTTGTTGAAATGTTTCATTCTACAAGTTGAAGAATGTCACCGATATAATCTCTTTATTTTCTTTTTTGTAATATAGTTTTTCATCAATGCATGTACAACCAGCATCTCCAAGTTCAAACTCAGCACTGGAATGGAGCAAGTTCTTCCATGTTGGGCTTCCCTTGGTCAGAATATGACACTTATCTGAAAAATTACCATTGAAGTGTAGAAGTTTGAAGTTTTTGGAAGATTTATCAAATTCAAGTGAAAAGGTGCTAGTGGTTGTGATGTGCCCCAGAATTGGAAGAACATTTTTTCTGAATGTTGCCAAATTTATGAAGAAAAGAGAAGGTGTTTGTTGGTGATCAAAGATGTCATAAATATGCAACACTTCATGACCTTTGGAAATGTTTGAAAGTGTTTGAAACTTTGTGGTGAGGCACGAAAGTGTAGAAGATAGAAATGACATGAACTTGCATTTTGTCAGAAAAAATTACATGGACTGTAACACCGCACCTGAACGTCCTTGAAATTCAAACTAAATTTCAAAGCTTATGTATTGAATTTCCCTATTATCGAACAATTGTAAAACGATTAAAGTTTTACGTAAAGTGTGATTAATCATATTACTGTTTGGGCTCGTATAATAGTAATGAACTTCTAAATAATTAATTGGGTCATCTTATTTATATTGGAGCCCAACATTCTTAAATAAAAATATATAACCCTTCGATACAAAGTAAGAACGGTCGGGCAACCCAAATGTTATTTTGGGCCTAACCTGCTAAAAATAGCAATTATTCAAGAATGACGTCCTAGACCCACTGGAGGGTGACCCACACGGTTAGTAGCCCAGCTATATGAATATTAATGTCATAAATAAGTGATAGAATGATTGGAGAAGAATACAAATGTCTATGGTCCCATCTTTGGCATTATTAGGCTAAATAATGGGAGTAGGGGTTTCTTTTATAATTATACATCATATAAATTATGGGGATGATGGATAGTCTACCCAGGGGTATGTATCCGAAGGTTTATTGCGGGGAATAACTTAGAGAGAAGTCAGAGCAACTAAATGTAGAGAGAGAGAGTATTATAAATGTGGAGCGTTTTCAGCGTGGTTACAAATGGGGAAATGGGGTGCTATTTATAGTAGCAATAAATGCCGGACAGGGACACGTGTCAAGCGCTCATTGGCCGAGGGGTCACCTCAACTGGTTGACGCTGGCAGCCGCATGTGGCCGCATTTAATGCGGCTGTTGGATGGGACGTCTGTGCAGGGTACGGTGATCTGTACGCATGTGAGGCGGATATCTTGTCGAGTGAGATGCCTTCGGCTATAGAGCAGTAGCCGAGGGCTCCTCCAACCGATGGCACCCTGGTGCCAAGGGCTCACGGTGCCGAGGGCTACTGTTTTCGCCGTTTTCTCCCAGTTTCTTAATTTGCTTGAGAAACCCGTTCTGTGAGAGTTTAGAGCCTTCGGCCAGGGGCCGAGGGCACCCCTGGCGCGTAGTGCGGGCTGCTTGGTACTCTGGGCGCTGTGATTTGGGCCTGTTGGGCCTTCTGGGCCTGTTGGGCCTTCGCTGGAGTAGTGGGAGTCTGTGGGCCGGGGGTTCCCGGGCCATATACTCCATCAGGAGTCCCTCACTCCTTTTGCCGAAAGGTACTTGAGGGAAAAGGAGTAATTTGTGCTTGCCCTTTGGTGTTGTCCCGTCGTGATTTCTGAAGTTGGTGAGGAGTTGTTGCTTTTATGTCCCTGCCGAAGGCAGTCCCTCAGTTACCCACATGTCGGGACTTGAGGGCTTGCTTTGTCGTTTGTTGGAATTTCACTAACTTTGTAATTTAATGATTTTCCCGAGAGGGTTCTCCGGTCCCCACTCCTTGAGGCACTTGTAAAGTGGTGAAAAGGAGTAGAGTAGTTGTGTTGCTGTTGTGGGCCGAAGGCTGACGCTTTTCGTTTCATTTTGGGGGGATGCCTCGTTAAAAACCTCATTAGGAAAAACCCTGGGGGAAAAAATCCTAATGAGGGAAAAAGAGTGCACCGAATTCCCCCAATGATGAATCGAAAATGTGAAACCTTGGTCAAAAATGGAGAACAACGGTAATGCCGAAGGCTCTTCCTTGTTCTGAGGGCTCATGTGTTGATTAGCCGAAGGCTTGCTGTTGATGTCCTGGGGGCGCCGAAGGGGGCCCCTCGATCCGGGGATCGAGGGCCTGCCGGATGAGGGCAGCAGTGGAATTGTTACCGGGGGGTCTACTGTTTGTTGATTAGTTGATGATGAAGATACCCGAAGGGTTCCCATTACTTGTGTGCCATGGGTTATCCGTCAATGAGGCAACTCCCCGTGGGCTACCCGGTTTTGCAGTGATGAGGGGGAATCCCCGAGGGGTGCCCTGATGTGAAGCCTTGGGTTTCTGAAGGAGTGATCCCGAAGGCATCTGCTATGTGCTGTGTGGGGCACAACCCGGGGGCGCTTCTGGGTAAGTGTACCCGGAGGCTCTCCTTGATGAAGTGGAGTGAAGTAGAAAACCCGGGGGCTTCCAGAATATAGTCGTTGGAAATATAGCCGTTGGAATATGTAGCGTCAGATTTATGGCCGTTGGGGGGGTACACGTGGAGTGTAGCCATTAAGTGCTCGCGGGCGGGCGTCACCGGTTGGGTGAGACGACGGTGCGTAATGATGGCTTTGGCTGCTGGGAGCCCGGATCTCGGCCCAAGCCCGGATTTGGGAGCCTATAAATACCCCAAGCCAGGGCCATTCCTCCTTTACGCATCCAACATCCCTAGCGAAGCTCTGCAAAAAATTCTAGAGAGAGAAACTCAAGCCTTCGGTCAAACTCCTTTCAAGGTCAGTGTCCCGCTTCCCCTCAACACTTTTTGTAAGTTCCGCCCTCTGGCCTTAGATTAGGGTTAGGGTCCCGTAGAAATCCTTCGAAACCTTAGGCACATTTCGTGGCAAAGAATGTCGTCCGAGAGCGATTCCCAAAACATATCGGGGGACCCTTCGGTTGATGAGGAGCACGTTTCAGATGCGGAGTCCGTGAGCGAGCCCTCGGACGGTGTTGATGCCGCCCTGGCCCGGGAGGTCCAGAAGGAACTCATTGCTGAGGTCGAAGCCGAGGGCTTCGAGCAAGAGTGCGAGGATGAAGACTTAGCCCTCGCATGGCAAGCAGCGGAGGATGAGGCGCAGAATGAGAGCATGAAGGTTACAATTGCTGTTCTCCCCCCCGGGGTTCTGGGGAAGCCAGTAGCTCGAGGCCGCTAGATCCGATACCTCTGAGGGCGGTTTCCGGGTTGAAGAAGAAGAAAGCGAAGGCCGCTACCAAGAAGAAGGAGAGGGCTGTCGATCAAGGAAAGCCAGTGGACATGGCCGAGGGGTACAGTTGGTTGAACACTGAGGCTCTCGAGATCAGGTCGAAAGCCGATAGGGCAGATCTGTACGTGACTCAGCTGCACGTGGGGCCCTCGGCCGAAGTGGTGGAGCCAGGTCCTGACGACGTGCTGTCCAGGGCGCCCGAGGGGTGTATCGCCATTCACGTCCTCTCGGTTTCTGTGGGACTTAGGTTCCCTCTGCACCCGTTCCTCCGGGAGTACTTGAGGTTTGTTGGTCTGGTCCCCTGCCAACTTACGCCCAACAGCCACTCCTACATTGCGGGGTTCCTCCAGCTCTGCAAGTCCCGAGGGGTGAAGCCCAGCCTGGATCTATTCTTCCAGAGCTTTAATTTGTGCCGGGGGGGCACGAAAACGGCGAGGGATACGCAAACCCGCAGTAGATTGCCCGCTTCAAACTGTTCTCCGATGCTCCTTCTTCCAACAAAGGATGGAGGGAACGTTGGTGCTATGTAAAGTTGGGCGAGAACCCATTCCCGAGGGAGGTGCGCGATCGATTCCGAAGGCACGAAAAGGTCAGGAGTGCTGCCCTCGAGAAAGACGGCCTAAAGCTGGCCAAGTTCCCGGAGGGGAAAAATAAGAATGTGGCCATCAAATATTGCACCCTCGAGGAGGATTTATACACCCTCGGGTTCCGGAGGTACCGCTTCATAGGGGAGACCGATGAGAAGTACCCTCCCTTCAACAAGGCCTTCGGAGGAGCCGGAGGTAGGAGCCGAGGGCTTTAGATTTTTGTACTTAGTTTTTTTTGCTTGGATGTCATTGTCCCTTCGCTTAGACCCGTCGGCCTAATCCTTTGTCGTATTTTTGCAGGTATCCCCGTCTCCATGGTAAACGTGAAGGGCCTCGCTCGCCTGAAGAAACAGGACCCGAAGGGGTCGGGACAGGGCAACCAGAAGCCCGCCACTGCCCTCTTCAAGAAAACCGAGGGCGATGCTGCTGCCAGCAAGAGGAAGGCAGCGACCAAGGGGTCCCCTCCGGCTATAAAAAAGCCGAAGAAGGGGGACATCACCGATAAGGAGCCCCCGGTCATCATTGCTGATGAGCACCCCGCCTCCGGGGTGCATGTGGAGAAGCCGTCGAGTGGAACGCCGGCGTGGGCAGAGGAGTTGCTGCCTGAGGTCCTACAAGTTTCGTTTCCGAGGGGTACCTCCCTGGCCAGCGGCACTGTCGACCCGGGGGCCATCTTGAGGGGCATAACCCCTGAGACGGATAGAGCTGCCCTCGGGGCTTATAATGATGCGGCCCTCGAGGACCACATTCTCCGCTCCTCCCTCTCTGTAAGTGTTCACTTGGCTTTCTCCATCTTCTCCTTTGATCATATTGTGTGATTGCCTCTAACCGTTTTGGTTGTTGGTCTGCAGGCTTGTCTAGCCCTCGGCGAGCATGCCCGGAGGCTTCAAGAATGGCGCCTCCATAAAGCAGAGCAGGACGCCAAGATGAAGGAGTGTATCCTCAAAAATAAAGAGGCGGTGAAGCTGGGGGCCAGGCTAGAAGAGGAGCTTCGGCAAATGGAGCTAAGATTGGAGGCTGCAGAGAAGAGCAGGGCTGATGCTGAGGCCGCTGCTGAGGAGGCCAGGAGAGCTGCCAAAGAGGCCGAGGATTCCAAGGCGCTAGCCGTCGCCAAGGCTCAGGAGGAGGCCGTTGATGCCTTCGTCGCCGAGGGTTGGAGAGCCGAGGGACGCAAGATGTGGCGGTCCTCGGTCGTGGAGGCATACGTCGATGAATGGGCCGATGGCCCGGAAGGGCAGAGAATATTATGAGGCCGGCGAATTCTTCACCCAGGCCCTCATCTACCGGAGGATGGCTCGGTACTTGGGCATTGAGCCAAAGGATTTTGCCCCCTCGGCATATGGCCTCCCTCCCCTGCAGCCTGATGTCCGTGAATCCCTTCCCGAAGGTGTACAAAGGCCTGACCTTGAGGACACAGAGCTGAAGAATGAGGCCGAGGACGACGCTGTTGAGACCGGAGCGGAGGCATCATCGAGGCCGGCTGCAGAGGACACCCTGGTGAATGATGTTGTTGAAGTTGTCGAGTGATTTTGTACTTAGAAATCCCTGAACATACTTTGTAATGAACAATGTTGATCCTTCTGCTTCGTCCTGTTTGTAATTTCACACTCACTTTGTTTTTGATGAATGCATGCTGCCTCCGGGCTCTTCACATTTGAATGCGCCTTATGTTTTGAATGGATGCCTTCTCCTTTTTGAGTGTGTGTCTTCTCCTTTTTGAATGTATGTTTTAGGACTTAGAATATTTTCTGACTGTAGCTTGCCCCTGGAAGCCTTCGGTAGTTGGGCACCCTCTGCTGGATATGCAACCGAGGGTTCAGTAGGAATTAGGACTTAGAAAATTTTTCTAAGTGTAGCATACCATAGGGCCTTCGGGTGTTTGTAGTAACCCAATTCCTAGGACTTAGAAAAATTTCTAAGTGTAGATTTTCCCCTAGAGCCTTCGGGATATGGCATCCCTTACTGATGTGTGAATGTTGGACCGAGGGCCCAATGTACAGGACTTAGAAATTTTTTGCAAGTGTAGTATGTCACGTAGCCTTCGGCTACTGTGGAGCCCCAACTGAAATACTGATCAGGCCGGGGGCCAATTCTTAAGGACTTAGAATTTTTTCTTCAGTGTTGATTCCTTGTGTACTGTAGCCTCCGATTGATAGGTAGCCTTCGGCTGTTAGGTCCCTTGAAATGAGGGTGAAATATGTAGGACTTAGAAAGATTTCTAAGTGCAGTTTTTCCCTTGGGAGCCTTCGGGAGCTGGCATCCCTTCTTGATGTATGAGTAGTTGACCGGGGGAAAAACATGTAGGACTTAGAAAATATTCTAAGTGTAGATTTTCCCTTGGGAGCCTTCGGGAGATAGGTTCCCTCTGACTCCACATCACTTTGCGAGATGCCCGGGGGCTGCTCATTTAGGACATAATATTTTTTTTAAGTGTTGTTGTATTGCATGGCCTTCGGCTACCATATTCCCTTGGCTGTAATATTGATTGGGCCGGGGGCCCAATCTTTAGGACTTAGAATTTTTTCTAAGCATAAATTGATGTTGAATCCTGTTGTTGTGAAGAAAGCCAATGAGGAGTGTGTGCCCTCGGCATACACTTTAAAAGTTGTAGAATTTGACCCTTGTCATGGGGTAAGGGCCCTCGGTACTAGTGCGTAACAGATGCCTTCGGTATTTGTTTGAAGGTACCGTTTTAGTGTACTTTGGATAGTCCAGTCCCTTTGTATTGTTGAAGCCTTCGGTGTTCGTGTGACCGGAGGTGACCAGGCAGTGGACTTAGCTATTTCTTGATGCTATTTGTTCGAGTAGTATCCTTCGGGAAATAGGAGCCTTCAGTTACCGGAGGTGTTCCCGTGGGGAGCCCTCGGCATGTTGTGATCTGTTGGAGTGTACTCTTTGATTTCTCGCTGAGTCTACTCCCCTTCACCCCCTCTTTTTTTTTGTTGGTGGTGAAGGGAAGGCATCAAGAAACTTGGTTTCTTGGTAAGGCTGGGCCTATTAGGAGACCATCAGAATACACCAATGGCTCTCCTCCCTCGGGTTAACCTTCCGAGTTCCGAGGGGATCGAGGGTCGTTTCCTGGGCACAAGATATGGTGGTCCGTAACCTGCCTCCCCTTGGGGGATGGCGCGGAAAGCGCCTCATTTTTGAAAGTCGTCCCCTCAGCGCTAGACATAGTCCGTGGCCTGCCACACCCTTGGGGTGGTGGCGCGGGGAGCGTTTCGGTTTGGAAGTCGAATCCTGGGCATTTCTCGTGCCTGTCATACCCTTGGGGTGATGACGCGGATAGTGTTCCGTTTTTGAAAGTCGAATCCTGGGCATTTCTCATGCCTGTCATACCCTGGGGGTAATGACGCGGAAAGCGTTTCAAGGAAGGGTTTTCATTTGCACACTAGTTGCAAATGGCCGGCGGCACGAAGCGTTTCAAGGCACACCGATGGTGGTGCCTTCGGTATATGCGTCCTCGTGGGGTACGGCTTTTAGAAACAACACTTGGTGTTAGTTTCGATGTGTAGCCCCCGGTACTTGGTACCGAGGGGTCTTCTGTAGGAACACTTGGTGTTCTCTTTTGTTGTAGTTGATGGAGGTGTCTTTCCTCAGTACTTGGTACCGAAGGGTCTTCAAATGAAGCACCTGGTGTTTTGATTGGAGTGTTCGGTGCTGGAGGGCCCTCGGAGGAAACACTTGGTGTTTCCCAACAGAAGTTGATAGGAGAGCATATCCCTGGCACTGGGTGCCGAGGGGTCTTCTGTGAAACATTTGGTGTTTTTTCTTCGTTTCGATGTTTGATGATGGAGGTGTACCCTCGGCACTGGGTGCCGAAGGGTCTTCTGTAGGAACACTTGGTGTTCTCATCTTTTCTTTTTTGATTTTGAAGGTGAGGATGTACCCTCGGCACTGGGTGCCGAAGGGAAATGAAACACATGGCGTTCCTTGTTGTTGGTGATAGGAGTTCCTTCCCTCGGCACTTGGTACCGAGGGGTCTTGACTGAAAACACGTGGTGTTTCCACTGTTGTTGTAGGTGTTGATGGTGTCCGCCCTCAGCACTTGGTGCCGGAGGGGGTTCTTCTCGTGGTGAGGCCGGGGGCCTGTAGTCAGTATGAGGGCTCGATGTCTTGAATGTATCTTCATTCTTCGAAATTGGAGGCCTTGGGCCATAGGATAGTACATTCACTAGTTATGAGGGCTTGGCCGCTCTTACATTATTGATAAAATTTAACTAAGTGGTGTACATTCCAGTGCCTAGGGACTTCTTTCCTGTTGGGGCGTTTGAGCTTGTAAGTCCCGGGTTTGATGATGGCTGCTATGATGTAGGAGCCTTCGAATTTTGGTGCCATTTTTCCTCCCTCGGTTGGTTGGTTGGCTTCCCTCCTCCGGAGGACATAGTCCTCCACTTGGAATTCTCTGGTGCGAACTTTGGCGTTGATGTAGCTTTTGACTTGCCTTCGATAATTTTCTGCCCGGATGATGGCCTGCTCCCGGCGTTCTGAAATGAGGTGGAGGTCGAGGGCCATGTTGCTGTCGTTGACCTCGGGGTCATATTGGATCACCCTTCGGGTGGGAAGGGTGACTTCCGTAGGAGCTTTGGCTTCAAAACCGTAGCAGAGGGAGAAGGGTGTTTCACCTGTTGCTCGCCGAGGGGTGGTGCGGTAGGCCCACAGGATATTGTGAAGTTCTTCCACCCAACCACCACCCTCGGCCTCCAGCTTCTTTTTGAGGCCCTTGAGCAAGGTCCGGTTGGCATTCAAAACCGTAGCAGAGGGAGAAGGTGTGTTTGATGCCCCATGCCTCCAGAAGGGCACAGAAGGGGGCTGCCTCAAATTGTGTCCCATTGTCGGAGATGATCTGCTGGGGGACGCCAAACCTTGTGAGGATGTTCTTGAGGACAAAATGACGGCATTTTGCCTCTGTGATACTGGCGAGGGGCTCAGGCTCCACCCACTTGGTAAAGTAGTCGATGGCCACAATGATGTACCTGTTGTTGGAGGTACCCCTCGGCAGAGGGCCCACAAGGTCTATCCCCCATCAAGAAAAAGGGACATATGTGCTGATGGGGGCATAGTTGACCGCTGGCCTGCCAGGGGCTTTCTGGAAATGTTGACATGCGGTACACCTCCGGGCAAGGTCAGCACAATCTCTGGCCATGGTTGGCCAGAAGTAGCCTTGGAGGATGAGCCTTCAGGACATGGAGAAGGGTCCCTGGTGAGCTGAGCAAGTGCCACTGTGCACTTCCTCCATTGCGACCTCGGCCTCATCTTGATGAAGGCATCGAAGTAGCGTGCCATTGTAAGATCGTTTGTAGAGCCTTCCATCTTCGATGGTGTAGCTAGGAGCCCTCAGCTTCGCCAGTTTAGCACGGGTCTCATTCTCGGGTAGCTGCCCTGTGGAAATGAAGGCGGTAATATCTGAGATCCAATCCTCTTGGCGTTGTTGTATGTTCATAACGGGGCTTGCATGGATGCTTGAGAGGCTGAGTTCCTCAATTTTGGCAATTTTGGAGATGTGCTCGGGGGAGTCGGCCGAGAGCTTAGACAATATGTCGGCCTCGGAGTTCTGAGCCCTCGGTATTTGAGTGAGAGAGTGTGCCTCAAATACCTTGAGCAACTCCTTGGCCGCTTCCTTGTATTGTTTCATTCTTCCCTCCTTGGCCTCATATTCTTCGGAGATTTGGCCGACGACCAACTTGGAGTCGCATTTGATGTGGATCTGCCGAGCCCTCGTGTTGGCAGCCAGCCGAAGTCCACATAGGAGGGCCTCATATTCGGCCTCGTTGTTGGAGACTTTGAAGGAGAAGCGGATTGCATAGTAGGCTCTGAAACCCTCGGGAGTAATGAGGACTACCCCTCCCCCGCATGCTTTGGTCGCGGAGGAGCCGTCGGTATAGAGGGTCCACCAGTCGTCCAAGGTAGCCGAGGGCTCCCCGTCCGTGGCTACTCTTGCGGTACACTCCGTCACAAAGTCCGCCAGGGCTTGGCCCTTGATGGCAGGCCTTGGGCGGATGTCAATGTTGTACTGGCTCAAGAAGATAGCCCATTTTACCATGCGGGAGGAGCTGGTGGGGCTCCTCATGAGGGCGCTGAGGGGTTGATGGGTGAGGACCTGAACCGGGTGAGCCTGAAAGTAGTGGCCCAACTTCTTGACAGTCCAAACGATGGCTAACACCGTTTTTTCCACAGGGGAGTACCTGAGTTCGGCCTCCCTTAGAGTCTTGCTAACGTAGAAGATGGCATGTTGGATGCCGTCTTCCTCCCGGATGAGCACAGAGCTGATAGCCGCCGGGCTGGCCCCAAGGTAGAGAGATAGATACCGTTTGAGCTCGTCGAAAGCCCCCTGGCATTCTGGAGTCCATAGAAAGCCAGCCGTCTTCCTCATGATCTGGAAGAAGGGTAGAGACTTCTCCGCTGATTTAGATAGAAAGCGGTTGAGGGCTGCCAGGCGGCCCGTCAACCGTTGAACTTCCTTCACACTGCGTGGGGGCTCCATGTTGATGATGGCCTGGATCTTCTCGAGATTGGCCTCAATACCCCTTCGGCTCACCATGTAACCCAAGAATTTGCCTCCTTGGACGCCGAAGGTGCACTTCTTCAGGTTTAGCCGAAGGTTGAATTTTTGCATGATGGCGAAGATTTCCCGGAGGTCGTCAGCATGGCTGGAAGATTGTTTGCTTTTGACGATCATGTCATCAACATAGGCCTCCATGGTGCGCCCTAGGACGGCTTGAAAGACCCGGGCCACCATCCGGGTGTAGGTGGCCCCTGAGTTCTTTAGGCCGAAGGCCATCACTAGGTAGCAGAAGATGCCCTCGGGAGTCATGAAGGCAGTTTTTTCGGCGTCTTCCTCGTGCATGAAAATTTGGTGATACCCTCGGAAGGCATCGAGGAAGGACATGATCTCACACCCTGCGGTCTCATCCACCAGTTGATCAATGTTTGGTAGAGGGAATGGATCCATAGGGCACACCTTGTTGAGATCGGTGTAGTCCACGCACATGCGGAAGGTAGGGGGCTTCTGTGCGAGGACTACATTTGCTAGCCATTAGGGGTATTTCACCTCCTTGATGTGCTTAATTGAGAGGAGCATGGCGACCTCCTTCTTCACAAATTCCCTCCTCTCGGCGGAGAGGGGTCTTCTTCGTTGTTGTACTGCTTTTGCCGAGGGGTCCACCGAGAGGCGGTGGGTGATGACCCTTCGGCTGATTCCCGGCATGTCCTCCGGCCCCCATGCAAAGACAGTGGAGTAGGCGCGGAGGGCGTCGGTGATACCGGTCTTCAGATCTTCAGGGAGCTGGGCTCCAATCTTCACGACTCTCTCCGGCTGGGCCGGATCGAGCGCAAAGTGTTCTACGTCCTCGGCCGGTTCAGCCCTCGACCTTTTTTCCTCTTGGTCGATGGTTCCGGTGATGGTGTCAACACGGAATTCCGTCTTACTTACCTTCTTAGTGACTTGAAGATAGCAGGCGCGGGCGATTTTCTGATTCCCCCGGGAGTAGCCAATGCCCCCCTTGGCGGGGAACTTGAGGCAGAGGTGCCTCATGGAGATGATGGCCTCGAGGTCCTCCAGGGCTGGCCGGCCGAGGATGATGTTGTGGGCGCAGTCGATGTTGACGACGACGAACTCCACTTCGAGCTGGGCTCTATGGAGCCCATCGCCGAAGATCACCGGGAGGGTTATTACCCCCTCGGAATCAATAGTGTCGCCGGTGAAGCCGGCAAGAGGGGTCTTAATGGGCCGAAGGGACCCCCTCTCCAGATGCAGCTCTCTGAAGGTGCTGAGGTACATTACATTGACGGAGCTGCCCGTGTCAATGTAAGTTCGGTGAATAATGGTGTCGTTTATTTCGGTCCGAATCACCAAGGCATCCCTGTGAGGAGAAGAAGTAGGAGGGAGATCTGCGTTGGTGAAGGTGATGGGTTCCTCCCTCAGTCGCTTTACCGGGGGCATATGAGTGACTTCCCCCACGTAAAGCGATTGAGCCCACTTCTTTCGCTGGCTGGTGGAATCGCCCCCTGTATTGCCACCGGTGATCATGAGGACATGGCGTTTTTTCTCCTGGTAGTGGGGGTATTCCTCTTCTTCCTCCTCCAAGTTTCCGATTTCCCTCTTCGTGCCGAGGGGGATGGTATTCGGGTTCACCCAAGCATTTACCTTCGTGTGGTGCCCTCGGGGAGGCCCCTGATGAGAAGGTCCCTCCTGCCGAGGGCTCTGAACAAACTGGGACATGTGTCCCGCTTGTATTAATCTCTCGATGGCCGTCTTCAGCTGATGGCAATCATCGGTTCTGTGCCCCTGATGCCGATGGAAGCGACAGTATGGGAACTGAGGGTTGATAGCATGTACCTCCGGGGGTGCGCGAGAGTCACGCTCAACGAGGCCCCTCTCTTCGGCAAAATCAAGGATGATGCTGACGGGGTGCGTCAATGGTGTCCGAGGGCGGTCCAGGAGAATGGGCTGGGCCCAAGTCTTAGGGTTGCTCTTATAACCTCCCCCGGGCTTGGTTTGGCCTTGCCGAGGGCAGTCATCAGAGGGTCCTGAAGGTTTGGGGTGATTCGGAGGAGCCCCCGGCCCTCGGTTGTTTTTGTTGTCAGCCCTCGGGGGCTGCTGATCCGGATGCTGATGATATTTTTCTACCTCCTCGGCCTCAGCATACCGGTCCCCCCGCTGCAAAGCCCTTATGTAGTCGCGGGGGGGGGGTTCAATGATGAGGCTCCTTGAAAAGTTGCCGGTGCGGAGAACGGTTTGTAGGAGGGCCAGGAGGGTCCCGTCATCAGCACCGTCGACTTTGTCGGCTTCGGTCCTCCATCGCTCCAAGAAGTCCCGAAGGGTCTCATCCCTCTTTTGGCGTATTGTTAGGAGGTGGGAGAAGTGCTTCCTTGTGCGACGCCTCCCGGCAAATTGTGTCAAGAATCGCTGGGCGAGTTCTTGCCATGAATCAATGCAGCCCTCGGGCAGCCTGTTGAACCATTCGTATGTCGGCCCCTCTAAGGTGGAGAGGAACCAACGACACAAATATTCGTCTGACGCCCCTACCATCATCATGCTGTTCTAATATTTGCTGTAGTGTTCCTGGGGTCGTCTTCCCGTTGTATGGCTGTATGTGCTGCCCTCGGTATTTTTCCGGGATCCGGGCCGCCAATACCCTTGGGGTAAATGGCGTCCGGGTCCGTAGCTGGATGACAGGTTCCCCGGAGCCCTCGGCCACCTTCTTCTGTAATTCCTCCATTTTGGCCATCGTGGCCTCGTATTTGAGATCTGAATGAGGGGTGGAGGTGGTGGCGTGAGCTTTGTTGGACTCCATTTCGTCAAGCCGGCATTGGAGGGCCGCAATAATCTCGTCCCGGGGATCCTTCGGGAGGGTCTCCGCCCCCTGCGAACGAACCCGGGCCGAGTGGGCCTGGTTGATTTGGTGGCGGGCATCATTGGCATGAAGGGGTGCCTTGCCCTTGTCCCGAGGGGGACGCTCCTCGTCTGCCCTCGAGACAGACCCTCCACTTTCCTGAGGCCTTTGGAGAGCCTTTCCTTCGAGGCGGTCTTGGACCCCTCGGCGGTCTGGCCCTCCTCCGAGCCGGTTGAGGGCGGAAGTGCGGGGGCCTCTCCCTGTTGTCATTGTGGCGGTCCCGGGACTGTACTTCCTGGGAGGACGTATCCTGGGCCACTACCCCTTCGTCGTTCCTCACCCGATGGGTGGGATTTCCGAAGGGGTGTGGCGGAGGGGGGAGTATGATGTTTTCCCCAACCTGGGGGTGAGCCGGAGCCAGGGTGCCGAAGGCACCCGGGTTCTGAGTGAGCGTTTGGATGAAGGCGGAGAGCGCCGATTGCACGTCGATGGTGAGAACCGGAGGGCTGACTTGGTCATCGCTCCGGTTTTTCTTCTTGGCCTCGATGCCGAGGCGGGCGTCGGGGGAATTTTGTTGGATCTGAAGGCGTAGGTCGACAGCTGCCTGTTCCAGCCCAGCGATGACACCGCCCTCGGGAGCCCCGTGAGAGGCTTCGGGGGCGTTGACATCGCCGAGGGCCAGGTTCTTGTCCTCTACGTTTTTTGAGTTGGCACGTGTTGTTCTCACCATTTTAGCTAGGTGTTTTGTGTTTCGTCGAGGGGGAGGGTTTCTTACTTGATTGTTCGGCTCTCAATAAAAGCACCAAATGATGGATAGTCTACCCGGCCGGGGGTATGTATCCGAAGGGTTATTGCGGGGAATAACTTAGAGAGAAGTCAGAGCAAGTAAATGTAGAGAGAGAGAGTGTATTATAAATGTGGAGCGTTTTCAGCGTGGTTACAAATGGGGAAATGGGGTGCTATTTATAGTAGCAATAAATGCCGGACAGGGACACGTGTCAAGCGCTCATTGGCCGAGGGGTCACCTCAACTGGTTGGCGCTGGCAGCCGCATGTGGCCGCATTTAATGCGGCTGTTGGATGGGTCGTCTGTGCAGGGTACGGTGATCTGTACGCATGTGAGGCGGATATCTTGTCGAGTGAGATGCCTTCGGCTATAGAGCAGTAGCCGAGGGCTCCTCCAACCGATGGCACCCTGGTGCCGAGGGCTCACGGTGCCGAGGGCTACTGTTTTCGCCGTTTTCTCCCAGTTTCTTAATTTGCTTGAGAAACCCGTTCTGTGAGAGTTTAGAGCCTTCGGCCAGGGGGCCGAGGGCACCCCTGGCGCGTAGTGCGGGCTGCTTGGTACTCTGGGCGCTGTGATTTGGGCCTGTTGGGCCTTCTGGGCCTGTTGGGCCTTCGCTGGAGTAGTAGGAGTCTGTGGGCCGGGGGTTCCCGGGCCATATACTCCATCAGGGGACCATCCAATACATATTAGAGATCAATAATATGATGTAGAAGGTTGACTTGATCTAAATAAATTGGGATGAGTACAAAAAGTACATCTTATGACAGAAGACAAAAACAATGGGACCCATCTTTCCACTTTTGGAAGTATTGGTGGATATTTTGCTCCCAAATTAATTAGGGGACATGAGAGTACGCCCCACACCTTCCTAGCACCTGCAAAACAAGGTGAATAAGTTAGAACACATAAATGGGGCGGACCTATTGAGTTGAAAGCTCAAACAATACAAAAAAATAAAAGAGAAGGACCATCTCATGTTTGATTGCAATCAAACACCCTACCCTTTCTTTTTGTGAACCACACGATTAGTTGTCATCATTGAGAGATCCTAGAGCCTTATCGCAACCTCCATTCGGACTCTTATCTTGGGAGGAGTGGATAAGAGCTCACAACACAAGAAAAAGGGGGTAGAAAGTATTCTGGCCGCAGGGAGAATTTCCAGTGCGTTGGTCTTCTTGTTCGACTCATATCTTGAGTTTTACTCATCCAAAAAGGGCGTGTGAGGTTCTCACTGAAAGCTCTCGAGAAGAGGAATTGCGGTTTGAAGAAAACGGAGCAGTTTAAGGCCTCCAAATCGTCCGAACAAAACGCAACCTCGCAGAATACGTTTTTGTATTCAAAGTAAGTTTGAATCTAAAACCTTCCCCTCTATTGTCTAAATCGTATAAATGATTGAAGAAATATTGTACACTGGTTGAGGTGTATAAAATTTTATTGTAAAGTGACTTTATTTTTTGGAAAGGTTAGATACTAACCTAGACAGAACCTTGAAAGGTTAGGGGACAAATTCGCCGGAAAACACCCGTTCTAGGGACTGTTTTCGTGTCTTCGGTTAGGAGTTGAGATAGCACCTTGAGTAGGCTGTTTAACACCCATTCATAAGCAAGGAATCAATTCTCAAACCCCCTTGTCCGAAGCTTGAGCATTGGGTTGAGAAGGAACAATTTAAAGCTCATTTGAGGTGAGGATCGACATCTAGTTGCTTACAACTTGTAGGTTAAGCATGAGATTACCTAAATGGCTAAATCATGTTTTTCATGGGTTATGATGATAAATTATTGATGAAATATTGATATAGTTGCAAAAGAATGAAATGGGAAATGATTTGGAAACGTATTGATAAAAATGGAGTTAAATGAACTATTGTGTGAAATAGGCATTTTTACTCATGTGTGAATTGTGTAGATACATAAATGATTATTTATGTATTACATTGGATGATTAAGTTGTTGCTACACATCTCTAAATATGTAGGGATTTACAAATGGAATATATGATGGATAAGAATAATCTTAATAGTATTGAAATAATAGTTAATGATTGTTGTATTTGTTAAGGAATTGAATCTAAGGATTTGATTGTAATTGATGTACTTGATTGTGATGCAAGTGACTAAATTGATGTAATATGATGTAAGATCATGATGAGGCAGTCCGTAAGGATGTCTCAAAATAGATTATTGATATTACAATTCTAGGCATAGCGAATGCTTAGGAATTGGGGTCTATGCCAATGTAAGGGGATGTACTTGAGCCCGTGCTCTAGAATTGCATTGGGTAGACATAAGGTTTAGGTGCAGCCCATGTAAGGAGATGCACTTGAGCCCGATGCTCTAGAGTTGCATGGGTGAACATGACGTGGTGATTGATGACATGCATGGTGATGTAGTTGAGTTGGACTCAAGAAATGCATGGGAGATATGAGGTTGTAGTCTATGATGTGCATGGTGATGTAGTTGAGTTGGACTCAAGAAATGCACGGTGGAGTAATTAACTTGTGTCATATAAGGTGCATGGTGATGTAGTTGAGTTGGACTCAAGAAATGCAAACATATGTGTTAGGGTTGAACTCTATGTATTGTCGTGACTAGGAGTCACGGGGTTTGGGTTATGTTTTGTAAACAAACCTTGGGCCTATGGACCGACTACTTGACTTTATATATAAAGTAAGTATATTTTGAAAATGGGTAACTTGGGGTTACGGCCTAGCTTATATTATCACCCTATTTGAGGGTCTTGTGTTTGAAATACTTGTTGTATATCTATTAGATGTCATCCACACCAGTACTTTATAGCCGTATAGAGTACTGACCCCCTTTCGGGGGGCGTCCCACCACCATTTCAGGTTGAGGCTAGAGCTTGCTTCCTGTGCTCGTTGCTCGAGTGATCATCTTGGAGAGAAGACTTGGTTCGTGCTTCCTCCATTCTGTTTTTGAACATTAATAAACATGCTAATGGATATTTTCACTATAGAGCCTGTGTGCTCATGTTTGCCCCGTGTGGCATTTGTTTTTAAACTATGTTTTCCGCTGCGTATTGAATTGCTTAATATGTATGTTTATGGATGACTTACACGTGAATGATATTCGAGACGCCTTGTATATTATAGATGTGTTAGACTGCGGTTGACTATTCGTATTGTACGGCGGGTTGTTGATGTGTCCGGATAGGTCCGGGGCGTGACATGGACAATATGAGGATTTTGACAATTATATAACAGCAGCAAATTGGCGTCAATACAAGCAAATAACAGGTGTGTTGCTTTTGCACGACTTATGGCGTTGTTTTGGTGGGATTCATGAAATGAAGGATCACGAATCATGTTAAGCCAACCTCTTGAAACACATTTGAAACACATTAGAATCTTAGCAGGAAGTGCTTTTAAATTTTCAAAAACAATGTCATGGGGCAAAAGAGCATTGATGTTAGGGAACATCTCAATTTGTAGGGAGTTTGTAGGATTTGTGATGGAAGAAACGAAATCTAATTACTTCTTATGCGTTATATACGTGAATAGGAGCCGGTTGGCTTTGTAACCCAATTGTCACGTTGATAACTGACTGTTGGTTATCATCAATAACAGTTGAGGTGACTTTTGACAAATGATGGTCGACTGTTGAGTTAACCAATAAAAATTAAATTCACTTGTCTCCCTTGATCGATCATATGATGGTCGACTGTTTACACGACCCTTAACGATTAAATCAATATATTATTATTTTTATTTTTTTACGATCGATGATATGATGATCGACCGATCTAACTTATCTGAAGTAAATCAAGTTGACCAACTTTTGGTCGACTGTAGAGTAAAAGTAAGGCGTGGATAGATGATCAGATTGACCGTTGGTGGTTGAGGTGACCTGCACATTTTCCAACGTGAGCTTTGAATTAAATTTAGTTGATACGATTTTCCAATGTGACCGTTGGTTGAGGTACTGCATAATCCATGTATTATTTTTGAAAACACAACGGTCGGCTTCGGTAAGTGACCCAATACATTTTATGTCTTCCAAAATCCTTCACATAAACAATTTATACATTTGATGTTTTCAAATAATAGGGTGCATTTACATTTAAAAGTATAAATAATCCATAACTAGAAACTCATGGTCGACCTACTAAAGGTCGAACATAACATCGTCGGTTATCAGGTCGGTAATCGTCGGTTGGAGGCTCCGATAAAGATGAGCGCAACAAAGCTATCAGGCCGGTAATCTTAAGGGTTATTTTGCTGTGGTCGATAAAGACCCGCGCAAAAGGAAATTTAATCTGATTTTAATAAATGATAAATGTTGCGGTTCCTTAGTGACCACGGTAAAACTCCAAAAAACGTAGAAAAATGTTGCGGTTCCACTGCAGCCGCCACAATTAATTCAAATTTTTAACATTTTGTTGCGGGTATGCCAACAACCGCAACAAATGACAAAAAATCTAGCAGTGTGCAGCGACACTAAATTTAGTGTTACCTCCCTCCATTTTCATTGACACTAAATTAGTATCACTAAAAGCCATTTTTCTAATAGTGGTGACGGAGGCCCGAAAGGAATAAAGAAGTCTAGAAGCTAATTTTCATAATTATAGATATTAATTACTGAGTATTTTCGTTCCTTTTAGTTTTTAGGTATCTATTTGGCACCAAATGATATATTAAGTTATACTAGTAGTAATTAATTCCTTGCTCATTTTAGTAATTTTCTTATTTCTTTTCAGGATATTAATTGTCTATCTTTTTGGGGATTTTCATAATTCATTTTAGGCATCTTTAGGGTATTATAGGCTGATCCTAATCACGTATAAATATCTCATATATTCTTGTATTTTTGAATATCCTACATCATAATATAAAAGAAATGTGTTTGATCGTAATTGAGTGTTTATCAAGAGTTTTATAACTCTCTAAAGCTATAACCTTGTGGAAGGTTTGCTCCTCAGAAAACCTAGTGTGATCTCGTGGGAGTCTAGCGGAAACACCCGGTTGGTCTGGGAGTCTAGATGGACCACCACCATCCCAGGAAGGTGGCGCATCGGATGAAGCCCAGCTCGAAGATGGAAATTCACTGGATCAGGGATTAGGGCTGGGATTTGGGCCCTATTATGAGAGGTCAATTTTTGCCTCCTTTCACGAATTAGCCTCAAATCCACCTTGTGACGGGGAACGTCGCCCGGAAGGCCAGCCGCCATCGTAACGAGTTCATCACCGGAGTTCGTGTCGTCGGAATCATCATCCGTAGAGGAGTCGACAGAAGAATCCTCCGCCTCCGCCCTAGTCTATGTCGTCGCTTCGTTTGAACCACCAACCAAAGGGACATTTATGACGTCCACAACGGCAATATCATGGTCATCTCCTTGGAAAGCCATTTCCGAATCAGAGGAACGCGATTGAGAACTCATACCGACCAGACCGAAGAAAGGGGAGAAAATTAAGGGATGAAAAGTACCTGAGCACGAAAAACTTGAGGAAGGTTTAGAGAGAAGGCAGAGTTGAAGCACGAAGGATTGATAATTCGAAAACCCAGAACTAAAGAACTAAAGGCTAATTTATAGTCTGACAAACGCCGTATCGACGACCAACCAAATCATGACACGTCGCCTAGACTATTTGAAGGGACACGTGTCGCATGGAGAAGCAAAGATCAGTAATCATGACGATTATGGGAAAAATCAAACGACAACCGCAAGAAGGGTACTAATCAGGGCATGGGGAATCAGCAAACTCTGGATCCCGATCGCCACTCGGCAGGTAACTTCTACTTCCCAATGCACTCACTACCGTTCGAGATATCGAAAGTGGGGGACTCGTGTTGGGATATTGGGCCGCAGGCCCAATACTCGGATCCAAGGCCCAAGATATCGAGTCCGTTAGATGGGCCCATCATCCAGAAAATGAACCAGCTCTTGGGAAAATATGTACCGAACGAGGTTCAGATCAATTAACATACTTGGGCCAGATCATTAATGGGCCAGATCAATGATGACTCCAGATCAATGTACCGAACGAGGTTCGGTCTAATCAACGGACTTGGGCCAGATCAATGAAGATTCCAGCAGGGTCCTCTGCCCGTTCGGGCAGCGGGTAGCCAACAAGTGGCATGGAGCATTTATTGCTAAAGTATGACGGCAACTAGTGGGAGCATGGGTTCCAAGTGGCTAGATAAAGTAACCAATCAACATGAAGTACCCCATACCCCCCATTAGTATAAATAGAAGGATTAGTTCCATTGTAAAGGGTTAGCATTTTCATACTCAAGCCTAGAATAGCATTATCTCTCTGATTTCTTGTATTAGTTACTATTCCGACATACCGTTCGGGTAGTTTACCGTGTAATAGTCAAATTATTTAGTACAAGTGGGCTTTTGAGTATTCGTTGATCCCATCTTTTATATTTCTTTTATACACTGAATTATCGTTCCATTTCCTGATATATCCAAAGTTTGTGTTGGGCTTTCGGATCTACGGGATTAAACCTCAACAACACGTTAAGTCATTTTTATTTGATCCGAACTTTCTCTCAATGCTTATTTCTTTCCCTGTGTTATAAAGTGGTGGAAAGTGAAAATCTCACTCTCACACGTTTCATAAAGCATGCTAAAGAAGATTGTCATCTTCTTAGATAACAATATAACAAGAACTTTGCTTGGTGTACACACATACTTACATACTTTCTTACACGTCCAAGTGTAATTGTCTATGCACAGATAATTACACTTGGGTTTAGTAAAGGGAAGTGTTTGTGATCTCGAATTGTCTGTATAGACAATTTATATTTTGGAATCATAGACAATTGAAAATTTCATTATATATTTCATGTTATTTATTGTGTTTGGTAGAAAAAAGTTGGCATACAATGAAATCAAATTATTAATGACTCCAAAATAGGCACCTCAATTGAGTGATATTACAAATACATCACTCAATTTATTGAAAAACACTTGATCTTGTATTACCGATTACTTTCTAAGGCTAACTGCAACCCAATTCCGTCAATAAATCAAATTTCTCACCAATTTATACGTATTCACTCAATCAATTCAGTTTTTTCTGCACTCCACACCTTCATTATTTACCAAGGAAAGTTTTTTCGTTAAAACCTTATTTTTATTATTATACAACATTTTTTGTCAAAATTATTTTTTGCGGATAATTATAATTTTAAAAATTAAACATTCCGATATAAAAATACATAAATTTAAAGTTTATGTTTTTTTCTTATTTGATACCTAATTTTGAAAAATATAAAAATAGATATAAATAGAATATTTTAACCATGAAATTCTAATTTTAGCACTTGAACCTATTTAAAAAAAATATTCTAAAAACATGTAGCGATTAAAATTTCATATATATATATATATATAATTTTATATATACAATATTAGTGTCATATGAAAGCTCATAAAAAATTATGAATTTTGATATATTTTTCATAAATTGGAATTTAAATAAAAAGTTATAACACATTTTAAAAAGAACTTTTTTTTATCTCTCCGCATGGTAGCCTGCTTTTCTTCGAAAGTTCTTCTGACCGTACTTTTGAATAAGGGGACCATACTCCGGAAGAGTTAGTAGCAAGTACTTGGGGCCAAGTGAATAAGGTGGGCAGACTTCCGCCTCAAGGTGCTTCCAATCCATTGTGGCACCTCAGTATACTATTGTTTGGACTGGGATGGAAGTACTTTGGCGTGAAAACCTAGTTTTCTTCCCACACATTGCGGTTAGATTAAAAGGATATGTACATTATAGACAGTTAAAAAATACTATGTTTTTTTATTTAGAGTTACATTTATAAAATCACCTATTGATGGTACCATGGACTACGACCATGGCCCAAACGTAGAATTATAGTAAAAACTCATAAGCGGGATCAGCCCTTTACGGGATATAAACCCATGAACGGGATCAGCCCATAAACGGGATTAATTTAATTAGTCGTTGGGCCTAACTAGGAATCCTACCCGTGAAAGGAACCCACACTAGGCAGGTTAGACGGCAGCCCTTGAGTCTGGGCGGAGTTCTAGCGAGGTCGGGTTCTTCCTGGGGCTTATGTGGCAGGCTATCATTCGAGCATAGCTATCTGGCAGCAGGCAAGAGTTACGGAAGAAGCGAGGACCTAGAGAAAGCAATCATTGCACAACGGCCAAAACGTTACATGACTCTTATGCAATTAATAGCATTTAATGTGTTAGTTTTCTCTCAGAATACTAGTTCTTAAGGTCAATAAATACTTCATGTACTCGTCTTATCAAAGGGTCGGATTCCGAAATAAGAATACTGTCTTACGTTGCCCATATTTTCATCTGCTCTCGTAGATATAGCTCTCATAGTTGGATTAAATCTATCATTTGGTGTTCTCATTGAGAGAACGATCTACGGCGATGATGGTTGGATCACATAGTCACAACTGTGTTGGTAGCAATCAAGGTGGTGCACGTTACGATAAGGTCGTGATATAGGATGAAGGTTCTAGGTCACGGCGAAGCAATTTACGGAGGAGAAACAATAACGTGGTGACCCCAGGTGACTTGAGGAACCAACTTCAAGGGGTTGCAAGTTCCAGGCGCCCGGCGACGCGTCCGCCGCATTTCTAGACGCCGTCTACTGGGAATCTCATCCCAAATGTGGATCTGGTGCAAGCTTTGGCGAGTTTGGATACGTTCTAGAGGGTCGTGGAAACATTGACCACTGCCTTCAATTCCAAGGAATCGCTCCCAATACCAACGAAAGACCTCTGACTCCACGTCGGGCTCCATCTATTCCCGCGCAGAACGAGGAGATATTTACACAAAGGCAAAGGAATTCACCACCAGCAAGGTCTCAGCGGTCTCACCATTCTAGGCAATCATTGAGGACCTCAGTGATGAATAGGATTGGAAGACGGAGGGTCTCTGTGCATGACATGCTCTCCTCTCAGGCGGAACGGAGTGAGGAAGCATCCTCTACGACCGTCTCTTCCACCGTCGCAGTGCACGTGGGGGAGACCTCCAAAATGAGATCAATGCAAACCGGCGGGCCCGCAGAGATCGCTCTTCTCCACCCCGTGCTTAGACATGCCATGATGACGGTGACCTCATGAGAAGACTGGACGAGCTCAGGAGGGCAGTAGATGGTCGGGCTAACCTCAGTCATGATTGAGGACTCCCGAGCCCTTTGTCTGCGAGATCATGGATGCCTCGCTGCCACAAGGGTATAGGCCCTATAACATTGAGGCCTACCAGGGAAGATCAACCCCTAGCATCATGTCTAGAGACATGGCCTACATGGTCATGATGGGATATAGTGATGCGATCAGATGCAGATGGTTCTGAGTGACACTAGACGGTCCAACTCGAGAGTGGTACGACTCCCTGCCTGACGGAAGGATCCAAAACTTCTGGGAGTTAGCCCAAGCGTTCATTGCATAATTTTCCAGCTCTAAAGACTCCAAGAAGAACTTCTCTCACCTCCTAGGAGTCAGACAGAGATGCCAGGAGAGCTTAGCCGCCTTCCTAGCTCATTGGAGGGATGAATCGGTGAAGGTGGATGACCTGGATGACAGATCCGCCATCGCCATTCTCACCAATGCCGTGAGGTCAAGTGAGCTGTAAAAGGACTTCCTGTGATGCCCCCTGACCTCATGTGAGGAGGCCCTGCAATGAGCCAATGCGCAGGCCGAGGTGGAAGAGGCTGAAAAGCGGAAGAGGGAAGAAGAAGAAGGAAAGCATCAACCTGAGGATGGAAAGAAAAAGAGTTCAGAAAGAGAAACCCACGACCAGGACAAAGGGAGTGGGTCCAAAAGAAAGAAGAAAGGTTGTGGAAAGAACAAATCGGGTTTGCTCGATGGACCTCTATCCGGTCAGCCAAAGTTCTCACCTCTGACACATCCAATTAGCACTGTCCCGGATTATGCGGCCAAACAAGGGGTGATAACGATCCCTGAGAACTGCAACATTGTTAATAACCAGAGCACTCGAGGTAAATACTGCAAACTCCACAAGACTGATACTCACGAAACTGATGACTATTATGTCCTTGAAAAGTATGTGGAAAGGCTCATATGAGAAGGACAGTTGGACCAGTTTGTGAAGAAGAACCGGAAGGGACATGCCCCTCAAAAGAGGAATACCTGGAGCAGGGGAAAGATAAGCTGGCCTCAACCTCTAAGAAGGGGGAGGTCGGAGCCCAGTTCGAGGATGATGAGGAGGGGGAAGATTCAGGCCGGCAGAAGCGCCTGCATGTCAACCAAATCTATGGTGGACCTGTGGGAGGAGATACCACATGAGAGCGAAAGAAATGGGGTTGCCAGCTGTTCATTGGGGAGATTAACCGCCTCCCTGTCGACAAAAAACAGAAGCGGGAATTTATCATTTTCACAGACGACGACCTCCCACCTTGTCCTCCACCCCACATGGATGCCCTGGTTGTAAAGATGGAAGTAATGGACGCGATTGTCCATAGGGTTCTCATAGACAATGGCAACTCGGTCAACATAATGTAATGGATACCTTCCTAGAGATCAGCCTAAAAAAGAAAGCCTTGAAACCGGTAAAGACACCCCCTCTCAGGTTTTACCGGGGACGTGATTGAACCTAAGGGATTAATCACCCTTAAGGTTCAGCTCGGATAAGAGCCATGTGTACAAATCATTGAGGCAGATTTTGTGGTGGTAAGGCTGCCAATCGTTCATAATGCCATCTTGGGCCGACCTCTGCTGGAAGATTTGAGAGCTATTATCTCCCAGGCTCACTTATGCGTGAAGTTCTACACGCCGGCCGGGATAGGCACGATGAGAGGAGACCAGAAGATGGCATGATGCTGCTACGTGAGGGCCTGCAAAGCCCACGGGAGGAATGACATAAGGGTCAACGCCATCGAACATGACTTGTCAAAATATGAGGAAGGGTGGTACAAAGCGCAACCCGTCTCAGAGCTCGAGGAGATCAGAGTCGATCCCTCCCGGCCAGAATGTCGGGTTAAGATTGGTACAGGGCTTCCGACCGACCTGAGAGCAAAAATAATACAGGTCTTGATGGAGTTCAAGGCGATCTTTGCCTGGGGACCTGAGGACATGCCCGGGCTTGACCAGAATATAGCTGTTCACCGACTGAACGTGGATCCAAAGGCAACTCCCATGAAGCAAAAGCGAAAATATCTATCCTTAGACCGAAAGGAATTTGTAAAAGGGAAGGTAACATGTTGTTGGGCATCAAACATATCAAGGAAGTACAATATCCAGAGTGGTTGGCCAACGTGGTCTTGGTCCCAATGCCGCCGAACTGGAGAATGTGCGTGGATTACACATACTTGAACAATGCCTACCCAATGGACCCTTTCCCTTTGCCAAGTATAGACCAACCGGTGGATCAAACAGCTGGATGTGAGCTCCTCTCTTTTATGGACGCGTTCAGGGGGTGCCAGCAGATCTCCATGCACCCGATGACACCAAGAAGACCTCCTTTATCACCCTGGAAGGAGTATTTTGTTATCTAGTAATGGCCTTTGGGTTACAGAATTCTGGGGTAATATATACCAAAATGGTGGTCGAGGTCTTTCGAGCTGTACTTGAAAGGAACATGGAGGCATATGTGGATGACATGACTATGAAAAGTCAGAAAGCGGGGGATCATGTAAACGATCTCAAGGAAGTGTTTGGCATCATGAAAAAAATAAACTTGAGACTTAACCCTAAAAAGTGCACCTTCACAGTTCAAGACGGAAAGTTTCTGGGATTTATGGTGACCCACAGGGGCATCGAGCCCAATCCGGAGAAGGTCAAGGCAATCCTGGAGATGGACCTCCCAGGAATGTGAAAGAAGTCCAAATCCTTACTAAGAGACTGACAGCCATGGGGAGATTCCTATCCAGATTAGCCGATAAGTCCTTACCATTTTTCCAAGTCTTGAAGAAGAGCAACGGGGTTGAATGGACCCAAGAATGCAAAACTACTTTTGAAGACCTCAAAAGATACATGCAATCAGATTTACTACTCAGCCATCCTGAGGTTGGCGAAACGCTTATTCTCTACTTGGGAGTAACCCAGAGTGCAACCAGTTTCGTTCTGGTACGTGAGGAAGGAGTTGTGCAGAAGTCAGTCTATTACATCATCAAGGTTCTCCATGGTGCAGAGCTCAGATACCCGGCCCTGGAAAAAACAGCCTTGGCAGTATACACAACAGCCAAGAAATTGGCCCGTTACTTTCAGGCTCACCCCATTAGGGTCTTGTCACACCCGGGGGTGGGTAACCTGTTCAGAACAGGCAAAACTGCACGAGTGGTGAAGTGGTCCTTGTTGATCAGCCAATACCAAGTAAGTTTCCAACCTAGAACATCCATCAAGGGCCAAGCTTTGGAAGATTTTGTAGTAGAATGTACTTCAGGAAACATGGATGAAGAAAGACGCCGTGATGAAGAGGATTGGTGGACTCTCATGACTGATGAATCATCCTCCGGGTCCAAAGGTTGTGGAGGAGGGGTGGTCCTCATCACCCCTGAAGGCTTCAAAACCTATCATGCCCTTAGATACTTGTTTCCTCTATCAAACAATGAGGCAGAATATGAGGCCTTACTCTCCGGCCTCAAGATAACAAGTTATTTCAAAGTACGGAAGTTAAGGATCAAGATCAATTCTAAGTTGGTGATCAAACAACTTAGAGGGGAATACGATGCCAAGGAAGCACAAATGTGAAGATACATGGATGCAGCCCTGGAGATCATCCAGAATTTCGAAGAGTCCGACCTGGTATGTGTTCCACGAGCCCAGAATGGGGATGCATATGTCCTGTCCAAACTAACGACTAATGCACATGAGCATCTCATTCGATAGCTCGGGTACAGGAGTTATGCAAGCCAAACATCGAAATCACTAAGGATCAAGAGGTCTTGCCAATCAACCATGCTCCTAAATGTTGTATGGATGATATGATAGAGTACAAGGAAGATGGAACAATGCACACATACGAAGAAAAAGCAAGGGTGGTCAGGAGACGAGCTCCAAACTATGTCGTTCAAGATGGAAAGCTATACAAAAGAAGTTACAATGGTGTGCTCCTTAAATGTCTGAGACCAGAACAGGCTCTACGGGTGATAAAAGAACTACACACAAGGATCTGTTCATCACACCAAGGTGCGTTTACTCTAAGTAGAAAAGCCATTTTGCAAGGCTACTTTTGGCCAACTATGGTAAGGGATTGTGCCGACTTCGCACAAAAATGCGAGGTCTGTCAGAAGTTCGAGATAAGCCCGGGAAGGCCTGCTACCTTGTATACCCCAATAAGCACTGACATCCCTTCTCTAGATGGGGAATCGATCTCGTGTGTCCCCCCCGGCGGGCTCAGGGGATCGGAAGTTCATTATAGTCGTTATTGATTTTTCTCTAAGTGGGTTGAGATCGAACCGGTGGACACTATCACGGATGAACAATGCAAGAGGTTTGTCTGGAGAAATATATGTCGTCGGTTCGGTGTTCCCATGCAAATTATCACTGATAATGGGAAACAATTTGACTTTGAGTCCTTTAAAGACTTTCGTGGGAATTGGGGAGTTGAGGTCAGCAGAGCATCTGTTGCCTACCTTCAACGCAATGGGCAAGTGGAGAATGCAAACATAACGATTGTTTATGGTCTCAAAAAGAAGTTGGAATCCACGGGAACAACTTGGATGAATGAACTAAACAATATACTTTGGGCGTATTGGACGACCCCAAGGAAGGCTACTGGTGAGACTCTCTTCGCTCTGACTTACGGTTTTGAAGCTCGGGCACCATTAGAAGGAATAATACCAAGCAAAAGGGTAGACGACTACGACCCTGAAACTAATGAAGAAATGCTAAGAGCCGAGCTCCACCTAATTAAAGAAAGGAGGGATAGAGCTTTCATCAGGGCTGAGAATTATAGGCGATAAGTGAAAGAATACCATGATTCCAAGGTCAGACCGAGACTATTTGACATCGGAGATTTGGTCCTAAGAAGGAGATTCGCTAGCAAGCCTCTAGAAGGCGGGAAGTTTGCCAAGAATTGGGAAGGGCTTACAAAATCAAAGGGATAATCGGGCCCGAGACCTACAAACTTTGTACTCCAAAAGGGAAACTGGTAGACCAGGTGTGGAATTCTGAGCACTTGTTGAAGTTCTACCAGTAAGTATGTAGTCTTCTTATTCCAAATTCTTTAATGAAAATTGCACCCTTAGTTTACAAATGTCCTTTACACTTGAAAATACTTGCGAAGGTTTCTCAACCAGCCAGAAAAAAAGAGAGGAAAGGCTATGCCTAACTAGTACTCGTAAAAGATAAAGTACAAATCCCGGACTCATCTAAATTCTAAAAGCTCAACTTAGTCTTATCAAAGATGAGAGCAGGAATAAGACAACCTTTTTCAAGGTTAAACAACCTTATGAACAAAATCAGATTTCCTCTAACAGGAAAAGACAACCTTCCTCAAGGTTAAGATTGATTTTACAAGGCTAAAAGATGAACTAAAGGAGTTAACTTTGCACCGAAGAGGCTCACAAAGCCTCGTCGATTAAGAGGCTAATCATAAGGTCAAAATAACCTAAATGAGAAGCCCACCCAATCTGGTTCAACTATTAAGAACCCAAGGGTTAAAAACTGGTAAAGTCTTCCCTTAAATGGGAGATACGACCTTGACCAGAAATTCAGGGCATAAAAGCAAGTGAGGACAATTGTGATTGCATAAACAAGGAAACCCAAAATAGGTCTCAACAGGAAGACCCGAGGCGAACCTCCCAAAAGACTGCAGGAGTCCTAAGGAAAGCAAACCAACCTAAAGTAAGGCTGGAAGGCCCCAGAGACTCTGAACCACAAAGCAGTGCAAGCAGTTAACATAAGCAGATTAAAGGCATAATGAAATATGTGCAAAGGAAAAGTAAGGATTCTATTACACGCCACCCCACTGGTGGAAAACTACTTCAGGCACGCAAGTCTATGAAAGATTTTTGTTAAATTGTCAGAATGTTTGGGATCATAAAATTAAGCATCAGATGGAGGTAGGACCGGAGCATCAGAAGCAGGGCCGCCTGGGGGATTTCTGAGTTTGCCATCACTTCTGGCAACCCCCAGGACTCAGCGGAGAAGAAGGGATCTCTTTCCAGCAGAGCTGCATAAATGGACTTCTGCATATCAAATCTTCCCAATTGGAAACATAAAGCCCCCTCCTCCGCCAATTTATCTTTCCCCTCAGGGATCGACAGCCATTCCAGCGCAATTTCAGCCCGGCGTTTGGTGATTACCTGTTCTAGGTCAGCCTTGAAGGCATCCCCGTTTATGAAGGACTGGATGGCTTCGCTCCTGACCTCGTGGATCTTCTTCCTCAAATCCTCCTCCTTGACCCGCCAAGATGACTCAATCGTAACATGGGCCACCATGGCGTCGTCCAACCTCTTCTTGACAACATCAACCTCTTTCTCAGCAGCTTCCCAGGTAACCTCTATAGCCTCAAACTTGACCTCCAGCTCGGCCAAAGCTTTGCGGTGCTCGTCAGAAGACCCCTGAGCTCCCTCCAGCTCCTGCTCTAGGTGGGTAGAACTGGAAGCCACCAGGATGAAGGCCTGAAATCAATTTCATATCATCAGGCACGAACACCAATTTCAAATAACACAAATCAGGAGTCATTAAAGAGAAAAAGAGCAAGATACCTTTGAAATGGCCCGAGCCGCCCGCTTTAAGGGCGTAGAGGAGGACATGCCTCCAAGCTCCTCCCTATCAATAGGGGAGTAACAGCCAGGGCCAGGGCTACCGGGTTGACAGTGTTGTTCAAGATAGAGGCGGAGTCGGAACACATGGTTAGACGGATCACGTGACGGGGAGCCGGAGTTTCCTCCTCATTGCCACCCCCGGAGGAGTGAGTATCAGAATCAGACTCAACCCCCACTACCGATGACACAACACCTCTCTCCGTCATCTTCAGCTTCTTCTTCTTGGCCGCAGGGATGGGTTGGAATGTCTGCCTCTTCGTGTCCCCCTAATCTGGGGAGGCCGGAGGTCTGCAGTCAGCTGGGCAAGAGTCGCAAACACGCCACGTTGGGCGGTTCCCCCTGAGCTATTCAATGAGGGTTCTCCTTGAGCCCCATCGTCTGCACCCTCCGAGCAGGAATCATGGACCCAGGGGTTGAACCCGCCTTCACCGCAAGTCTCTCCAGACGGGTGGCCATCTTATCATTTTCTGCAAACAACAAGTCTCGGTTAAAATCACACTAAATAAACCAGAGGGAAAGAAACTATGGGCCGAACAACCCGACCTGGAAAAAAATCAAACATCACAATGCCATTATCACCTACGTAATGCCCCATAAGGAATGGAGAGCCCTTGGCAACGAGCTGGGCAGCCAGTTCACTCCCCACCGACAAGACATGCATCACCCATCTTCGGATCATCTCCCCCACCGGTTCTCAAAGGGTAGCTTGCCATCCACCGGGGTAACCCAACCCCATTTATATCTCCAATCCTTGAAGAAGTCAGGATAAGATTTTGCATCGAACAGGCGGTGAAACTCGCGTTGGGCAATCACAACGTATCCTTGGGTATCAGAGGCACCAGATCTCACAGAGTGGAAAAAATTAAGGAAAATGTCCAGATAAGGTCTAACCTTCAGAGAAACACATCGGGTTATGAACCCGGCGATAAACATGTGGGTGGTGGGGGTAAATTGACCCGGAATAACACCATAATGCCGCGTTATATCGAGGAGAGCAGGGTGAAGGGGAAAGCGGAGACCCATCTCGAGACTGGCCAGGTGCACCCCAAAATGGAGCGGGGAAGGAGGTTCGACAATGTTCTGCCCCGGCGTAGGGCAAGATCAGACAACGGAAGTGTCACGCCCCAGACCGCATCCAAGCGCGTGTACAACCACCGTGTGATTAAGTGACGTCACTCACAAGTCAACCTCACATAATCACACAAGGCGTTCATGAACATCGTTCACACCATACTCAGTAGTAAACATACATAACAACATCACATCATAGATTGAATGAATAGCGGAAAATATTCAATGGTCAATCATAAGCCACATATGGCAAAACGTAGGCTCACAGGCCAAAACAATGTAATATTACAAAAGTATCCATGAGCATAGTTTATGATTTAAAATAGTAAAGGAACCACGAACCACGTCCTCCTATAGATTCCTTCCACCCGTGCAAAGGTGTAGACAACAGGCTCTAGCTTCAACTTGAAATGGTGGCCCCCCCGAAGGGGTCAGTACAAGTACCGAGCGAGTAGCAAGCTAAATGTAGAGTAACTAACGTTTCAAGTATAAGACCCAAACATAGGGTGATACATATACTTATACATCTTTACCCCAAGTTACAAAATACATATCGGTACTTATATACACTTGGACCTATAGACCTATGAGTGTATAGGACTCCTCCTATCCAAATCAAATAATCACAAGGACGCCACCCGATCCTTAATTACTAAACAGTAATCTATGAGTTTTGAGGATACCGCCCGATCCTTGGGTACTCCACCCTATATAACCGAGTTTTGAGGATACCGCCCGATCCTTGGGTACTCCACCCGACATAACCGAGTTTTGAGGACACCGCCCGATCCTTGGGTACTCCACCCGACATAACCGAGTTTTGAGGATACCGACCGATCCTTGGGTACTCCACCCGACACAACCGAGTTTTGAGGATACCGTCCGATCCTTGGGTACTCCACCCGATACAACCGAGTTTTGAGGATACCGCCCGATCCTTGGGTACTCCACCCGACCTATGATCTACCACATATCACACTAGATAGGGTCTATATCATAATCAATAAACAAGACTAATCCAAGTATTAAGGCCTAAGCAAATTCATCCATGCAATTCATGCATTGAAGATCAACATATAGACAACAAAACCAAACCGATGTTGGTTGCCCCTAAACAACCGGTCAACGCTCGGTTGACCCACTATTTCAAATCAAATATGTGTCAAACCTAATCACAACATGCATTCAATTATGAACAACCATATTATGCACCATCTATCTCCAAACATATCACATATATTTTTATAAACATTTTCATTTCACAAATCATGCATATTTTGATAGTTCATTTCATACAAGCTTTATTACTTTGGCTAATCACATGTTTAATCTCTTTTACACATCATCATGAACACATATAACATTTACTTAGGTAATCTCATGCTTAACTCAAAAGTTACAAGAGATTAAGCCATCCACTCACCTTAAATGAGCTTTAAGAAGATTCTACTCTTCTTAGTTGAACTCCGGCGAGACTCCGGCGAACTCTGGCGAAACTCCGACGAAACTCCGGCGAACTCGAGAAACACTTGAGTCAAGCCCCTAATATGGTTTTATCATCACAAAACTCATATCAATACAAATAACCTCTAAAAGGTTATTTTCCGGCGAACCGGTCGTTTTGGCTTCTAAGTCCGTTCTTGGACTTAGAACTACCTTCCAACCCTTCATTTTACACTTCTAAACACGTAGAATAATTCTAGGGGTCCTCCATATGATATATACCTCATATGGTAGAAGAAAAAGAAAAATGCTAGAAGTACAAGCACACTTACAAAAAAACTTACAAACAAGTGATGTGACTATTCTAATTACCATTGATGTAAAAGTGTTATAAAGGTGATGTGATGTGTTAAATAATGTGATGATGCCACATACCCCTTTTGTAAGACATTTTGTAAAAGTTTTTGTACCTCTAGCATAACTCGAAGAAAAATAAAGGAAAAGTTATAATAAGGTCATTACCTTAATCATCAAACTTTTCCCAACTTTTTCCCTCTTTGATCTTCCTCCTTTGAGCACTTATGCTTGAGCTCGAATTTGTAGCAATTGGGATGAGTTTGAAAGGTCCTCTTCTCTCCCTTGGATAGTTTGGCCGAGATAATGGGATGAGGGGGGTTGAAGTTGGCTCTTTTGTCTTGCTTGGACAATGAGTGGGGAGAAATGGGGTCCATGGGTACCTTTGATGCTCATCACCTCACCATCTTCTCTTACAAGTCAACCAGACCCTTTCCTTGTCTATACCAGCTCATAAAAACGTGGGGTGGCCCCCACTCACGTGGGAGGTCATCCCTTTGTGTCCCGAAATGTACAATCAGTCCCGAAAGTTGTATTTTTCGGACTGTTTTAATTATATTTTATTTTATCGGGTCAAATAAAGTATATTATGTGTTTCCCATCATTATGGACTCTTAGAACGAATATACATTCCTCATCTTTAATTTAGAAGTCTCCGAAATCCGTTTCGGTTTGTTATCAGATAAATTACCGATACCGGTAATTGGGCCTCGTTTGACCGACGGGTCAACCATATGCCCTTTCTATGGCCCAACTAAAATATCTACCACCATATACATATTATCTAGACCAAGATGAATATAATATGTGGTCCCGGGATTATCGGATGGTCCCCGCTCCCGATGCGGGCCCCATGTGCAATTTACTATTCACGCAAAAGTAATAACAAAATTTTTACAACCTCGTAAATTCATAAATCATTATTCAAGGTTTATTACATGGTTTACTAAAAGTAAATATATTCGGGGCCGGTATTGCCTTGTGTTTATTCGTCCACCAAAATCCTAACCTCACCCCACCCCCTTACGTTCCACTCACGTTCCGAAACTCCTAAAAGGAAAATCGCACAAAGCTCTCGTTCCATGATAATCCAAGCCTTTGCAATTTTAATTGCATTTGTATGGTTAGAGAGTATATTTAGCTTTAACAAACTCACCGTCGTCACCTCTTCCAACGCACCATATTCACGACTCTGCCAAATGGAGCATACCCTCGCTCCTCTCTTCCTCGCTGACGGCATCACCACGTGTCGAGGGAAAGAACGGTCGTGTCTTCACTTTAACTCCTTTCCGTTATGGTCTATGGAGGACTACTTACTGTGTTCTTCTGAGTTCATTCATCTATCTGCGACTATATATATGGCCAAAATCTTACAACTCTATCTCAAGAATCAGTTTTCTTTGAATGAATAAGTTGACAAGCTTGAGCCAGGGATCCATCAAAACGGCGCCACTTTGTTGATTCCATCACCGCTCCTTCTCGGATTCACTGATTCCCTGTCGAGTAAATTAGTCTCTGTTCTTCTGTTGACGAATTTCTGGTATATATATAGCACTGTTTTTGTTGCTGACTTGCTGTGTGTAGGGGAAAGCTGCGTTAGAAGATATACGGAGTTTATAGATTGCGAATTTGGAGTGAGAATGGGCTCGTCGGCGATCTCGTTGCGGTTGATGCCTGCATGCATGAGAGCTGGGCGGGGGGATGAGAGTGAGAAGGTGCCACTTCACTGTTCTTCGATTTCAAGGGGTTTGGTGAACACCGTTCGTACTCCTTTTGGGATTCATTTTCCCCGTTCGATATTTGTTGGCAGTGGAGTCTCTTCGCCGTTCTCATTGGGAAATGCTGCTCATATCCCCAGACGCAGCACATCCAGCATTGTTACTCACTCTGGTAATCTCCATCTCTGTTGCTTTGTTATGTGATATTGATGCTGTGTGATGTTGAGTTACTTGGGCTGGTTTGTTCAGAGTTAAATGCTGCCCTTCTCAATTACTTCGTTTTAGTTTTTTTGTGTGTGCGTTTTGAAAAGATTGATTTACTACTTGTTATATGATACAGCACATTCAGGAATCATTTAGGTTGAGTGTTTATAGCCTGTATTTCTGGAGAAAGAATAGTCATATATGGACTTAGTTTATCCATTCTGTTAAGCTTCCTTTTCCAGTGGTAAATTCTTTGTCTATCCAAAAGGTAACCATAATACTATCCACTAAAACACCTAGACTTTATAAGTTTTAAAACCCAGGGTTTCCTGTCTTTAGATTTTCATCTACTTTCAGTAATATGTCATGACTGTGCTGGTATATATGAGTCCAAACCATTTAGTATCACATATACAGCTGCTTCTCTTTTCTTTTTTGGGTAGCCGACTCACATAGCTAGTCTTTCAAATTTTCTACTCTCTAGTGACTGGTTTTGGGCCAATTGATAAATGTGATTTCTTTCCTTCTGCAGTGGTTCTATATTTTAATTCATAAGTACGTCCATGATGTTTACTAGTCAATCTTTCTAAATTTCTTTCCTTCTGATTTTGTCTATCCAAAAGATGACCATTAATACTATCCACTTTTGCCAGTCTATCATTCTGCATTTCTTTCCTAATATTTCCAGCTTTAGAGTTACAGAAATCCAATTCATTTAGTCCATTTGGAGTTACATGTGAGCATTCAATGCAGCTTCTTTTCTTTACTTTTTGGGCATCTGGCTTGCTTGGCTATTCTTCCAAATTGTCTAGTGACTTGTGGGTCTGGCCACATGACAAATATGATTTTTTTACATTTGAATGTCTATCTTAGCATCTCGTTGAAATGTTGAATGGTTCCATTTACATAAATACTGCAATTGTGGCATATTGGCACCTGTTAATGATAATATTCTCCTCATATCTTTATGTACTTGCAAATATAATGCTGACATTTTTAGTTCACACATTGTCTAGGGAGGGTGATGGCAACTGTCTTGCAACCTGTGCTGGAAGTTGCAACTAAGAAGAAACCTCCCACTAAGGAGCGGCGAGTGGTTGTGACTGGGATGGGTGTTGCAACACCACTTGGTCATGAAGTCGATGTGTTTTACGAAAACCTGCTTCAAGGTGTCAGCGGCATTACCTATATAGATGCTTTTGATTGTTCCCAGTTTCCAACAGTACGTGCCCTGTTCAATCCCCCTCCCCCTTTCAATACAAATGCTTGTGCTCTGGACCACATGTTTTGATGATTTGTATTAAATTCAGAGAATTGCTGGAGAGATAAAGTCTTTTACGACTGATGGTTGGGTTGCACCAAAACTTGCAAAGAGATTGGACAAGTTCATGCTCTACATGTTGTCTGCTGGAAAGAAGGCATTGGCTGATGCTGGAATCAATAATGATTTGATGGAAGCTGTTGATAAAAAAAAATGCGGAGTTTTGATTGGCTCAGCAATGGGTGGGATGCAGGTAATCGCTTTATTCATATTCTTTTGGTGTAATCACACAGCCTTTTGATGTAGAGGTACTTAGGTATTTTTTAAAGATATGCACTTTAACATGGTCAAACTGCAAGCACCATAAATCCACTCATCTAGGAAGTTGTACTCCCTTGGTTCCATTTTTGTTCTTCTCCATTGCTTATTACAGTACTTTTTATGCAAGTAAAGTGCATGGCTGATTTTCATTTAGAAATAAAAGAATCTTTGGAAGTGTATAAATAATAATATACAGAGTTGTTGTTATAGTTTTACTGGTATTATAGTTTCACATTACTGTTAGGTTTAAGATTTAGGCTTCCTGTTCCTACCAGATTTAGATCTGTCTTTTTTATTTATTTATATGAGAAATATAATACTTTCAAGTACTTGTGAGTTATGAAACATGAAGCTGTAAGCTCAAAGTCATATTAATGCAAGTAGTAGTCCATATTCAACATTTCAACCGAATCAATTCCAATCATACAATCATACAAGGAAATGAGTAAAACTTTTGGAACAGACTTAAAAAGGAAAGTATAAAGAACAAGTGAATCAGAGAGGGTACTATTTTCATTATTACTGTTGTTATTAATATTACTACTATTTTGTTATTATAAAAATGCGAACAGGTTTTTAGTGATGGAATGGTGGCTTTGCGGATTTCATACAAGAAGATGAATCCTTTTTGTGTACCTTTCGCTACTACTAACATGGGTTCTGCAATTCTAGCAATGGACTTGGTTAGTTAAACTATATTTTTCTTAGTGTACTTTAGTGCCAAAGAAAGAGCCTGTTTGGATTCTTTCAACTGCTTGTTTACAAATAAAATTGCAGGGTTGGATGGGGCCAAATTATTCAATTTCAACTGCATGTGCTACAAGCAACTTCTGTATATTGAGTGCTGCTAACCACATAATTAGAGGTGAAGCTGTAAGTTTCCCTGTATTACACATAAATGAGATTTGTGATTTTACGATTATATTAGTGCTGTTGAAGATATAATATTGTAGAAAACAAAACCAACTTTTCCTGGCTCTTATAACGTAGAAATGTTTATTTCTTTGGGCTGTGCAGAATGTGATGCTATGTGGTGGATCTGATGCACCTATTATACCAATTGGTAATATACCATGGTCTTGCAGTCATCAAGTTTGTTAAGCTTCCATTGTTTGTTTAGTTGTTCCATTTCTTCTTGCAGGATTGGGTGGATTTGTAGCCTGCAGGGCACTTTCTCAGAGAAACAAAGATCCTACTAAAGCTTCACGACCTTGGGACAGTGTAAGGTTCCTTTCTTCCTTTTTTATCCTTGGGGTGTTTTGGTTTTATAATCCGTGAACATTTTTTGGACTCAGAGCTACTACAGTTTACTTGTAAAGTTTTTCTGCTCTGGCTTCCTTTGCTATAAACTTTTGGGGTATGTTTGGATCTTGGAAAGTCCCAGGAAATGAAAGGGTTCAGGAAAGTTTCTTGGTCTTATGTTTTGTTTTACAATGGAAAATGCAAAGGATAATGAAATATGATAATTTTCTTTCTTTAACATATATACAGATTTCTTAGTCCTGATATGGTAGACATAAATAATTTAAACAAGTATGAACACATATCTGAATTCTTTAGTTAATTCGATGATGCTATCTTTTATTTTCCACATATTATTCCTTCAAACTTTCCATCATTTGCAATGGAGCCAAAGATTCATTATTCTTTGGCTTGAGATTATGATGGAATAAAGCAAAATGACTCACTAAACTGTCTGCGCTTTTTTGTTATGAAGCAGCAGTCAGTTCATGCAATTTTGGACGGGATTTTCACTATGGGTCACCCGGAAACAGTCTCTCCCTGCTTTAGTTCAGGGGTAAGACTGCGTACATCCGACCCCTCCCCCCTACCCCACCGTAGGTGGGAGCCTTTGCGGCACTGGGGTAAATGAAAAAATGAAAATGAATATTATTCCTTCAAAATTTCTTTTACATTTTCCTTGCTAATTTCTATCACTAGTATTTCAAAGGATCCAAACGGACCCTTGATGTTATGCATTTGATACTAGCTTTTCAATGGTTGTCATATATTGAGATCAAACTCACTATGCTTGACATGCGTTCCCTCTTGAACTGGAGAGCATTGCTGTAAGAGTGTGTGCAACTTGCGTGTGTTTGCATTAAATTTTAGAGTTGGATCACAATAACAATTTATATAGGGTCGGGATGGCTTTGTCTTGGGGGAAGGAGCTGGTGTTTTGCTGTTGGAAGAACTTGAGCATGCCAAGGTATAGTCAAAGATTCATTCCAATTTTTTTTTATAGAAAAAAATCAATAGAACCTTTCACTGGTTAGTTTATTGAAGAGTGCTTCTGATTTCATTGTTTGAATGAGCAGAGAAGAGGTGCAACTATATATGCTGAATTCTTGGGTGGAAGCTTCACCTGTGATGCATACCATGTAACTGAGCCTCATCCTGATGGTAATGGCTACAGCTGGATAACCATCATGGCAAGAAACCCTTGGATGGGTTTTTGTATATGTACTCCTATTAACTAAGTTTCTCTAATTAAACTTATAACATGTAGCTTAAGAGCCTGTTTGATAAGGGTGAATTTGGCTGAAGTTGCTTGAATCATGATAAACAATATTCAAAATATAACTGGTTGATGAAATAGTGTATATACAAATGGATCGTCTTTAACCACTGTAGCCAAACAAGTACCCCCGGTCCTATTCTTTTTTCATTTTAACCATTTCAGCCCACACCGTTAAAGAAATTAATGGTTGATAAAATAAAAAATGGCTAATAAGTAATAACTAATAAGCCAAAGAAGTTGCTATAGAATGACACTTAGCCAACTAAGATGCACATTTGGCACATACTCAAACATGCCATTTCTTTACAAGCAGGCACTGGTGTTATCCTTTGTATAAAGAAGGCCCTATCTCAGTCTGGGGTATCCAGCCAAGATGTTAACTATATCAATGCACATGCAACATCCACACCAGCTGGAGATTTGAAGGAGTACCAAGCTCTAATTCATTGTTTAGGCCACAATCCAGAGGTGACTTGTACTCTTGTAGTAGCTTTTCCCAACTTGTTGGTATTTACTGGCTTTAACTACCTATGCACATCTATTAGGTCCGTTATGAATCTGGAAAAATGCCAGGCAGAGAAAATAGATAGGATAATGTAAGGGTAACTTGGAAGGGAAGAGAATATGAGGGAAAACAAAACATTAATTCAAACTCAAAAATTTAATTCAAACTCAATAGTCATTTGCATTTCCCCTGGTAAAACCAAACCCAAGAAGGTTAGTTAACTTTTCTTAGCAACCCCCATCATTTTCTTGTATCCAAATATACCTTTAACAAAATGTGAATCCATATTTGCAGTTAAGAGTGAACTCAACAAAATCTATGATTGGTCACCTTCTAGGAGCATCTGGCGGCGTGGAGGCTGTAGCAACTGTTCAGGTGCATTTTCTAACTGATCTCACATTTACAGTAGCTATTTATCATTGCCATGTTTTTCAAGCTCGCTGATGTCGCATGTAAATTTCCTTATTTCATTTGTTTACATTTGTCACATGTGCTACCGTGCTACCTTTCTCTTCCCTGATGACCAACTTGACATCAACTGTGTAGGCAATACAATCTAACTTAAGGTGTAAAATTTAAAGAACCGTAGCTAGCATGATTTTTTTGCCAGATGAAATGGATCTTAACCTTATTTAGAACCGGTTGTGTTTGAGCTCTTAGCTACTATGTCCAAATATTAAGTCCATATACTCCTGCGTTAATTTGTTTATGGTTAGACAATTGATCTTTTTATTTTTTGGTTTTCTAGCTGAACTTGCATATTGACGGTTTCAAAATGGTCCTGCAGGCAATTCGAACTGGGTGGATACATCCAAATGTCAATCTTGAAAACCCAAGTAATGGCGTGGTATGGATCTTCTTTCCTCTGTAAATATATATTTTTGCTTTTGAAATCTCTTGGTTGAGCCGTCGAGTGATAAAAGATAATGTCTACTTATTACGTTACCAATTAGGAAGCTCTTGCCAGATCAGTAACTTGGTTTAGAGGAAATTAGTTAATGTACTAGGTTTGAGTCATCTCCAAATTGCTTCTGCCTTTGGCATCTTAAATACCTCCTATTATTAGCAGAATTGTTTATGAGAACCGAAAATCTCTTTTCCTGGGTGAGATACCTTATATTATATACTTATATTAAAAACGGAAATCAACATACCACTTGTTTTTTGTATGATTTGAGGCCCCCATTAGAGGAGCCGAGGAGGGTATATAAATTTGCAGTTCCAAACCGTCCAAATTTGTGCTTATTACATATACTAAAATATTTTTGGAATTAATACTTTCATTAGATTATGTATTCTAAAGGTCTCTCTATGCATTAAAACAGGATTTGAAGTTCCTTGTTGGCCCCAAAAAGGAAAGGCTTGACATAAAAGTAGCACTATCTAATTCCTTTGGATTTGGCGGTCAAAATTCATCAATATTATTTGCTCCTTACAAGTAGATATTTTGGAATTGTTGGCACCTATAAGTATGCATGCATATGCTCCTTTCATTGCAAAGTAGTATATATTTGATGAAATTGAGGTTGCTAGTCACTAAAAAATGTAAAGGAATCCTGATACTTGTAAATAGATTAATGTGAATGGCTCAAGTCTTGTACAACATACTGTCCCATGCTTGCTCATCCGATAGAGTACATACATATGGTGTAGACTGATTGGTACAAATATAGCGCTTATAAGGGAAATCCTCTTCTGCATTTCTAATTACACATTTAATGTTGATATCTGAAAACTTGTATTGCCAATCATTTTTCATATGGAAATTTTAATTAGGGTAGCCTCTCCAAATTCAGCAATTTTTATCTTGAGCATTCTTGAAATGGGAGTGCCCATCTACAAGATGCCATGTTGCATTTCTATCACATAGCGCAGAATTAAGGACAACTAATTAATTAAAAACGTAAAAGTAGAAAAGGAAAATTCTGAAGATTAGATTGAGCCCAATTCCCAATATCGATGTACTAAAAAAATCTGTGATGTTCCCCGTGCACTTGTTAGGTATGTGTTGTGCGTGGTGGCGCTGTGCACTTTTTGTGAGGGGTGATGCGAATCTGCCGTGCAATAGGGGTGGCTTTGGGCCGGGTCGGGCCTAGGGACTGGCCCGGGTAGCCACCGGGTCCGGGCCTGGACTCTGGTCAATTTTTTTTGCCTTTTCCTAATTAACCCCCCTATCACCCCCAAACCACCCCAAATGGCCCAAAATACCCAGCCCAACCCGAAAAGTTAAAAATAATTGAAAAAAAAAATTAAAAAGCTCGGAACCGGGCCCGAACCGGCCGGGCCGGTTCGGCTTTTGGGTGACCCGAGCCCGCATCGGGAACCCCCCGGGCCGGGCCTACCCGGACCGGTCACTGGCTGGGCCACCGGGCCGGCTCGGTTCAGCACAGTGCCGGTTCCGGGTCGGGCCACCCGGCCCAAGTCCACCCCTACCGTGCAATCGTCGTGCGGGTGTTGTGCATTTGCTCTACGCCGGGCACGCGGTGCACCTGTCGTGCGGGTATTGTGTAGGGATGGAGTCGGCCTGGGCCTGACCAAGCTTTTTTTTTGCATTTGTTGAGACCCGGAATGGGTCCGGGTAGCTATTGGGCCCGGGTCAGGCCCAAGCCGGGTTGGGCCGGGTCGGCCCGCTTACCTTATTTTTTTATTTTCTAATTACTTCCTACCCCCACCCCCAACCCATTTACCTCCCAAAGATTTTGAAAAACATTTTTTTTGGCCTGGATCGGGCCCGACCAGTTCCTTTTCTGGCGACCCGGAGCACGCCCCGAAAACTGGCGGTTTGGGTATATTACACCCAGGCAGGTCGGGTCGGTTAGTAACAGTAGCGAGCTGGGCTGGTTCCGGTTCGGTTTACCCGGCCCAAAATACCCAGCCCAACCCGAAAAGTTAAAAATAATTGAAAAAAAAAATTAAAAAGCTCGGAATCGGGCCCGAACCGGCTGGGCCGGTTCGGCCTTTGGGTGACCTGAGCCCGCACCGGGAACCCCCCCGGGCCGGGCCTACCCGGACCGGTCACTGGCTGGGCCACCGGGCCGGCTCGGTTCAGCACAGTGCCGGTTCCGGGTCGGGCCACCCGGCCCAAGTCCACCCCTACCGTGCAATCGTCGTGCGGGTGTTGTGCATTTGCTCTACGCCGGGCACGCGGTGCACCTGTCGTGCGGGTATTGTGTAGGGATGGAGTCGGCCTGGGCCTGACCAAGCTTTTTTTTTGCATTTGTTGAGACCCGGAACGGGTCCGAGTAGCTATCGGGCCCGGGTCAGGCCCAAGTCGGGTTGGGCCGGGTCGGCCCGGTTACCTTATTTTTTTTTATTTTCTAATTACTTCCTACCCCCACCCCCAACCCATTTACCTCCCAAAGATTTTGAAAAACATTTTTTTTGGCCTGGATCGGGCCCGGCCAGTTCCTTTTCTGGTGACCTGGAGCATGCCCCGAAAACTGGCGGTTTGGGTATATTACACCCAGGCAGGTCGGGCCGGTTAGTAACAGTAGCGAGCTGGGCCGGTTCCGGTTCGGTTTACCCGGCCCGAGTCCATCCCTAGTATATATTGTGTAGGGGTGGACCTAGGCCGGGCCTAGGCCCGGGTGGTTTTTTTTTTCCCAGAATGTTGGGCCCGGAACCGGTCCGGGCCGGGCCCGGTTCTATGTAATTTTTTTGGCTTTCTAATTAACCCCCGACCCCCCTCCCTCACCCCACCCCCCAAATCCCCCCAAAACACCCAGTCCTACCCAAGGAAAAGAAAAAAAATTGGAAAAAAAATTTAACCGGGCCCGGCCTGAACCGCCCGGGCCGGTTCATGAAAATCATGGCCTGGAATCGGCCCGCCAGAACCGCCTAAACCGCGCTAAAGCCTGGAACCGACCATCCGGGCCGGTTCGGTCCGGCCCAGTCCACCCCTAGTATTGTGCATCTGTTGTGCGCCCTTCGTGCTGGTGTTGTGCACCTGTCGTGCGTTTGGTGCATAAGTTTTATAAAAAAATCTGGTGCATAAGTTTTATAAAAAATTATAATATAAAATGTAAAATAAATCAATGACCGCCCGGCTCTGCCCACTAATGGCGGTTGGGACTATAGGCTGGCGGCGGTCGTCGATTAGTGATGGTGATTAATGCATGCAATTTATTATACGGAGCATCTATTACTTGGTATCAGAAAAGTGAACGTTATTTGCATTAAATTAAAACTTAAAAGAATAAATGTAATTGAGCAAATTAGAGAGTAATAAATGTGGAGTAGGTCTCCACCTATTACGAATGTGGGTATACACGTTTGTGTCATCAATCTTCGTTCATATGCTGATATACATAGGGTTTTCTCTTATAAATTATAATAATACTCCCATTCCTTAAATTAAAGTCACGCTTTCTTTAAATAGATGTTCCAAAATAAAAGTTGTACTTTCCATTTTGACAAGTTTCAGCATTTAATTTACCCTCCCATCCCTTTTCCATTAATTATCCCATCTCATCCATCTTCTCAATCGACCACGTCATTTAATTTACCGGTTGATATTCTCAACTGTATACTTCCTTTCCATTCATTATCTTCTCCACCTCCCTCCTCTGCATACTCTCTTCGTCCTCTCCGTCATTAACCACCACTTTGTCATTGGTAGTTGTCACTTGTCCATTAAAGTTTGTCCTAGCTGGTTCGTACACTAGAGCACTAATCTGGACATTTGTTGGTAATAGCCCTTGCCTTAACTTGTCTTTGCCTATATGGTTCAATTTGAAATTGTTGCCTCCCTTGTTCTACAATACTAGTTCCATTACACATTGAAAGCTTAAAAAAACTTTGTTCAATGTGCTTGGTGTAAGCTCATTGAAAGAAGTTTTTACAACTTCAATTAAACCTATAATATTCTTTGACACCTTTTGATCTTTGATTGAATCAATTGCCCTAAAGAATCTCAAGTCTAGAACATTCAAGTCTGGACTATTTGGAGGCTGTTGTTTCATCTCAATGTTCCAACCATCGTGTGTCACAATCCTGACAAAGTTAGGATCATTAACCCCTATATGAGGGTGTGCATTGTCTTGTTGTATTATGACATGCCTGTTTTCTGAATCTGGCCCCTTCCCTTTGATTTGTGAGACAACTTTGTTTAGAATCATGTCTTTGATGATTGGTTTAGTCACACTTAATATTGACTTTGTCTCTAAAGTTTCATCATGTTTGTTTTTGCTTAACGTTTTGGCCGATTCTTTATGTGTGAATGGAAATATGTCTAGTTTCCCATTCCATAAAACCTCCCCATTATCTTCTAGTCTCGACCTACCCACATCTGCTAGGAACATTATCTTTGGAATGAACTTTTTTTATTGCGCCTACCAACATCTATTCTGTATGGATCCTCTTGTGTTGGTACAATGTAGAATGTGTTTGTTTCTTTTGATAGATAAAATCACTTTTCATCAAATTGTACGTAATCATAGAAGTCATGAAAAATAGGGGTTATTGGTAGGGAATGTGAAAATATGACTTAAACTGTATTCTAACCTTTTCAACTTTCCATTATCTGTAAGGAGTGGCTTGATTGTTTGATAGCACTAGAATGCCTTTTGATTTGGATTCTTTTATACCACCTACAGATTGTAGACTTGAACACTTGCATAGGATAGCCGATAGCCTAAAGCTCTTATATATTTCTTTTGAAGCAATTGTATTTTTTTTCATTTTTTGACTGTCTAGGCAATACTTTTTATGCCTACATTACCTCTGAAGTTGCTTTCATGTTTATCGCTACACCATCATGCATATGTTTTTTGCTTTCTTCCAGATCTTGTGGACCGTTTCTCCTGTGATTTTGAATTCATTGGCTATGTTAATAGTTTTGCCCCTCTGAAGTTTTCCCTAGAGTAGACATGTTTAACAACTTCTCTATTATACGTCTTCTATCTTCTTATGTTAATTTAGGTCTTCGATGTTATGATGTTTGTCCTTCTCCCTCACTCTCTGTTTCAAACATGTTTGCAGGTGAGATGGGGACAAGGTGCCCACCCGGAGGTTGTTCCGAAGCTGTGGAAATCTCAACTGCTTCCATTTGTGTGTTGTTTGTTCAAGGCTGTTTTGTTTGTAATGAAAGACTTGTATTTATAGGAGTAGTGTGTTTAATGTAAAATTTGGAGGTATTTGTCATGTTTAGAAACTTTTAGATTCTTGTACACTCAATTTGGGAGAGAAATCCGAAAATGGACAATAAAGATCTTTAGTCATGTAATGTAGCAGAACCTATGGTTCTACAGTGCATGTAAACGACGATTCATTCGTCTTGCCCCTTACTTGTTGCTTCCTTTTCCGTTTGTACCGTGGGTATGTCTAGGTAATACAAAATTCAAAGCCATTGGGTCACAAAATGTTGGGGATCTACCTTGGGGTCTGACTTTGTTGCAGATAGCCAAATCCGATCTTGTTGATTTGGGTCGGGCGACGGTGGGCTTGGGCTAGGCAGAGTGGATTGGGGCTGGTTGGGCTGGTTGGAGTTGGTGTGCGGCAAAGATTGGGTGGCTGGAGGGGGGCGGATCTAGTTGGTCTGTGGCTGGCCATGGTGGTGACTGTGACTATGTCGGGGGAGGGGTAGTGGGGAGGTCGTCAAGAGTGGGGCGGTGTTGGCGGCAGCACTAGGGGTGGTGCGGTAGCACCGTGGTGGTGGTGGTGGTGACGGCGGAGGGATTGCGGTGCCTGCAAGGAGATGATCGAAGTTGGCATGTCATTGGGGCAGTACGTATCACCAACAACGATGTCACTGTGCTCGAAGTCACTGTGTCACCGGAATGACCATCGGAGTCATTGGGCCGGTGTCGGGGCCGGAGTCACTTTGGCCAGAGTCACTTTGGCCGAGTTCACTTTGGTCGGAGTCACTTTGGTCGGAGTCACTTTGTCCTGCTGGGGATAAATTGTGAAGTTGATCACATTTTTGGAAATATAAAAAAGAGATCACATTTTTGAAATTTGTCTTCATTTTTGTAATATTGAGGACAAAAGGCCTAATACGATGTCTATTAAGCATATTATTAAATCCATCATCATACAAGTTTATGTTAATAAGTTATGTTAATAAGTGACATTACTCATACTCATTCCGAATGTAATCCGATAATTCTTCCGAATTCATGAGTATTTCATAAAATCCGGATTATGTACTCAACACACAAAATAAGCATTCTCATATACGGTCTTAATATGGACTAGACTTAGTAATACCATAAATAAACAGCCCTAAGCCCTTAAGTATTATTATGTTCGTATGAAGGCATAGAGAAGTATCATTGCAGAGAAATTGCTATAAATAAGAGTAAAATATAGGTAAAGTGCACGTACATGACAAACTACGTTTATTTAATGTGTTATTTGGTGCTATTAAGAACATATATTTTTTTTCAATTAGAAGTATATGAGTCCTATTTAAAAAGAAAACAATTGCAGTCTTATTTAATTTGCATGCTTTATTTATATTTTAGTCATACTACATGTCTTTTCTAGTCAAAGTTTAACTATCTTTGATGACTAACTAGTTTTATGGGACAAGAAGAATCTCGCGGCGCTGCTAAACCCTAGTGAGCGTGCGTTTCGACGGTCCAGGCGAGCATCTCCGGCTGGCCTACTTCTTGAACGTGGTTTGTGCGCCGGTATAGGCGTTTGGGCGGGCGACGCTGTTTATTTGGCATTTGGGAGTCCTGATTTTGCTAGTCTCTCAGTTTGGGAGAAAATCGAAACATCGACAATTTTGGAGCTGGGTTTCTCGATGAGTTCTGCTGCAACACAGGCCACGAGGCTTCATTCTTTCGATCCTCCTTGGCCAAGCGAAGTGCAGAGGACTTCAAAAGCAAGTGGAGACTAACGCCCCTAAAAGCAGCAGGAAGGAACAACGACAAACCTATTTCTTGCATGACTGGGGAGAACCCAATCTCCTTTGTCCATCAGTTTCAACGATTTTGATCAGGTATGGCGGTAGTGAGTTGGAATTGTAGGGGTTTGGGAAATCTTGCCACTGTTCAGGTGTTGGCTGATTTAGTTCAAACAAAGAGACCGGATATATTATATTTGATGGAGACCAAATCAAATGCTGATTACTGTGAAGATATTCGGAAAAAACTTGATTTCCATTATTGTGTGTCGGTTGACAGTGTGGGCTTAAGTGGTGGTCTTTGTCTTTTCTGGAGAGAACAGGTGCATGTGGAAGTCAGAAAAATGGAGAATAATTTTATTGATTGTTCCGTTAAAATGGGGGACGATGAACCCAGTTGGCGTTACATCGGCTACTACGGCTTCCCGGAACGTAGTCGAAGATGTCAATCGTGGGATTTAATAAGAAATTTGGCTAGGGAGAGTAATGAGCCTTGGTTGATGATGGGAGATTTTAATGATGTTATGTTTGATAATGAGCGCAAGAGCAGTGTACCGCCCTCACCATGGTTACTCAGGGGTTTTCAGGAGGCAGTTTGGAGCAGTGAATTGGTTAATGTATCTTTTGAGGACTATGAGTGGACATGGGAATGGGGCAGGGGAACCCCAAGATGGATTGAGGCTAAGTTGGACCGGATCTTAGCTAACGAGGATTGGTTGACCTTATTTGGAGGACATCAATCTATGTCTTTGGAGGGTCCCACTAGTGATCACCTGATGCTTTATACCAGTCCAAAATGAGGGGGGCAACAACAGGAGGAGAAAAGTTTTCAAATTTGAAAATATGTGGGTCCATGAGAACGATTGCCGGGAAGTGATACAGAGGGCATGGAATAATTCCTCTAGGCTGCAACTTTGGCAACGATTAAATGGCTACGGTTTGGAACTCGACCAATGGAGCAAGAGCAGGAAAGTGGGCTTTCAGACCCGTATTGATGTTTGTAAAAAGCGTTTAGCTGTCCTGAGAGCGGAGGGTGGCAGATGGAATGCGGCTGAGTTTAATCGGGTCAAAGAATCCCTTGTTTATCTTCTAGAACAACAAAATATTTTCTGAAAGCAGCGGGAAAAATCCTTTTGGCTAAAGGAAGGTGATAGGAACACTAAATTCTTTCATAACGCTGTAAAACAGAGACATAGAAGAAATAAAATGAAAGGTTTGAGACTCTCAAGTGGAGAATGGGAGACAGATCGTACCAGGCTTAGGCGTATAGTGGAAGATTATTTTACAGAGATCTTCACTTCTCATGGTTACTTGTATGGATGAGTGGAGGATGGGCAACTTGTCCAAGGTGAAGCCCGAACAGAACCACGAATTAGTGAAGTCAATTACGGCTATGGAAGTTAAAGGAGCTGCTTTTGATATGCATCCTGACAAAGCTCCGGGACCGGACAAATTAAACCCAGCTTTTTTCCAACATTACTAGGAGATTGTGGGCAAAGATGTAGTGCACCTTTGTCAGAACATTATGGAGACCGACAGAGTCCCCCGCGAGGTAAATCAAACTAATTTAGTTCTTATTCCTAAAAAAGAAAAACCTGAAGGTATGGGGATGGGGGACTAGAGACCTATAACATTATGCAATGTTGTTTTTAAAATCTTTAGCAAAGTTCTGGCTAATAGACTAAAGAAAATTCTGAACGAGTTGGTCACAGTCAATCAAAGTGCTTTTGTTTCGGGTAGATCAATTATTGACAACGTTATGATAGCCTTTGAATCTTTGCATTATTTGAAAAGAAAGACCCAGGGGAAGGAGGGCTATGTCGCCTTAAAGCTTGACATGAGCAAGGCTTATGATCGAGTTGAGTGGGGTTATGTGGAAGCTATTATGCGATGTATGAATTTTGATACTAAATGGGTTGGAGTATTTTATTCCTTTCGATGATGATCTTATTGGACCCATTGCCCCTAGTTGAGGAATTCGTCAGGGGGACCCTCTATCTCCATACATTTTTATCTTAGTTGCGGAGGGTCTTAGCGCTCTTATTCGCAGACAGAAAAGCATGGGCAATATATTGGGAATTGCTGTTGCGAGAGGAGCCCCAAGAATATCTCATCTTTTCTTTGCAGATGATAGCTTTCTGTTTGTTAGGGCCAGGGAACAGGAATGTGAGGTTATTAAACACATTTTGCATACTTATGAAGGGTGTTCTGGACATATGGTGAATTACCAGAAATCTACTATTAAATTTAGTCCAAACCTGGATGAAGAGAGGTGGAAGATTGTTGGAGATTGCCTGGGAGTGAGAACGGAAGGAAACAATGCTTGTCATCTGGGCTTACCTTCTCTCATAGGAAGAAATAAGAAGGAGATTCTTAGTTATCTGAAAGAAAAAATCATTACTAGGGTGAGGAGTTGGAAAAATAAATTTCTTTCCAAGACTGGAAGAGAAATTTTGCTCAAAACTGTGATACAAGCTATGCCGACTTATGCTATGAACGTTTTCCTTCTGCCTAAGGAATTGTGTGCTGAGATCGAGGTAATCATGAATGATTACCGGTGGCGAGGGGCGGATCAAAACAGAAAAGGAATTATATGGAAAAGTTGGCAAAAACTTTGTATTCCGAAATAGAAAGGTGGATTGGGGTATAGATCTTTGAGGGAATTCAATCTAGCCATGCTGGCCAAGCAAGCTTGGAGATTAATCAAATATCCGGACTCACTTGTGGGAAGGATCTTTAAAGCAAAGTACTTCCCTAATTCTTCTTTTTTGCAGGCCAAGTTGGGGAATAATCCTTACTTCATTTGGAGCAGTATTATCCAGACGCAAGAAATGCCCGAGAAATGCATAAGGAGGAAAGTGGGCAATGGTCAGACCATTTTGGTTTGGCGTGAGCGCTGGTTACCAGGAAAAGGGTCGGGACGCGTTCAATCAAGACCTCCGGCAGGAGTGGCTAACATGAATGTAGCGGCACTGCTTAATGAGCAAGGGAATCAGTGGAATAGGGAAAGAATCAATACCATTTTTTCAGCAGAGGATAGAAGAGCTATTTTGTGTATTCCCATTAGCAGAAGGAGACCAGCAGATGGCATCTGTTGGAATGAACACAATAGAGGAACTTATACAGTAAAGAGCGGTTATAGGGTACTTGGGGGGGGGGGGGGGGTACACGAGCCAGGGGTGGATGAGATGGACGAGGACGTGGAATCTTAAAATACCACAAAAAATGAAGTGCTTTGTTTGGCAGGTGATGACGGGATGTCTACCTACGGCGAATAATCTTGCAGGCATGTGAGATAGACATTGTGTGCAAGGTTTGTGCGGAGGAGGATGAATAAGAAGATCACATATTCAGATTTTGCAGGCATGGATTTAAAAGGTGTTTTGCCTTTACGCACCAGAGGCGCAAAGGTGCAAAGGTGTACAGTTTGCGCTCCTAAGGCTTAAGCCTTAGCTTCCCGTAACAAGGCTTACGCCTTTTTTTGAAGAGGCGTAGAATCTGCTCAAGGCGGTGCGCGATAAAGAGGCGTACACCTCTTATTTAACGTAACTTGGGCTTCTTCTTTTTAAATTAGTGGGGACCTGGATTTTTCCCCCCTAAAATACCAATTACCTAGATCATTTAGGACTTAGCAACATATAAACAATCGCCGTTCCAGTCTTCTACTATAACCACAAACAAGAAACAGTTTCCGACTTCAGGAGCTCCCTGTGACTTTAGCGACATCAGCGACTTCAGCGGCATCTTTGCCACTTCATCCAGCCTCTTCCAGGTATTAACAGTATTATACAATACGTCAATACCCCAGTCCCCACCGCCCAACATCTATAATTTGTTATTGTGTATTTGTGGTTTAGTTTTTGACTTTGTATTTAACTTTGTATTTATTTACCTTTGTATTTATTTATAATCTGAGTATTTATTTATTCATCCAGCCTTTGTATTTAACTTTGTATTTATTTATAATATGAGCAGTTTTTTATTTAACTTTGTATTTATTTAAAAGTTTTTTTTAGTTAAATAGTTGTCTGTTTATTTAACTGTTTCACTTTTTACTGTTTAATTAATGTATTTGTGTCTATTTTGAATTTAAGACAAAGTTATTAATGATTTCATGAGCCTAGTGTTTTGAATTATTAAAAGTTACGTAGTATTAACTATTAAATAGTTGTCTGTTTATTTAACTTTTTTAATTGTTTAATTAATGTATTTGTGTCTGTTTTGAATTTAAAATATCTTTTGTGTTTATGTGTGATGTGTCAGATCAAATTATTAATGAATTTATGAGCCTAGTGTTTAAACAATGAAATTCTAATAAGTAATAATACAACTATCGTTTACGGATTTACCTTACTAAATACTAATTTATTTGTTAAAAATTTAATACTACGTACTTAGTAGTTTACTTTAGTCAAGATTTAATTTTAATTAGACATGTTTTAGTTAAGTTCATACAGTTTGATTATTTTTTTAAATAAACTTGATTATCAATTATTTGGTTATTTATTGTGACTAGTTTACTTAAATTCATGTAAAAAACCATTTTATTCATAGGAGTGGGCTGATTAGTCACGATGGTTAAACCCAGTAAGAATCAGGGAGAGGGGTCCAACTCAAATAAGGATAAGGATCCTGCTTCACGGCATGGAATTAAATTGAATCCTTCGGAGGGAAAGACTGGTTATGTATATGTGAAATGCAAATATTGCAATAAGGTGATCACCAGTGGAGTGAGGAGATTTAAAAAGCACCTTGCGGGAACACATAAAAATGTGGCGCCGTGCAAAAGTGTTCCCGAAAATGTTAAAAAGGATGTGCTAGCAATGTTGAAGAGCTATCAAGATCAGAAAGACGTTAACCAAAAGGTTTTTGATGAAATGGTAGATTCTGGCTTGTACTTTGGTACTGGAGTAACGGGACCTAAACCACGTGGGCCTATTGATCGCTTCGTTACTCGTCCAAGCAGTAGCTCAAGAGATGTAGCAAATGAGCAGGAAGTTGTAGAAGATGATATTCTGCCTAACAAAATGAGTAAAACTACCATGACAGAGCGACACAATCTTGTTTGTCAAGACGTGAGCAGATTTTTCTTTGAAAATGCAATAGCATTTAATGTAGCCCGTAGTCCTTCTTATTTTAATATGTTGCTTTCTGTTAGTAATTATGGTGCAGGCTTTAACCCCATCTATGCATGAGTTACAGACGTGGATCCTTAAAGCGGAATATGATACCACGAACACATATGTGGAAGAAGTGAAGAAGACATGACCGCACACCGGAGTTACAATAATGTCAGATGGGTGGAGTGACACAAGAAACTGAGGGCTTCTTAACATTCTTGTTAACAACCAACATGGTAATGTTTTCCTCAAATCAGTTGATGCATCGGATCGAGTTAAAGATGCAACTTATCTTTTTGAATTGCTCGACGAAGTAGTTGAGGAAATAGGAGAAAGTCTGGTAGTGCAAATCGTGACAGATAATGCAAGTGCATACAAAGCTACTGGGAGACTTTTAATGGAGAAGAGGAAGCACTTGTATTGGACGCCATGTGCCGCCCATTGTATTGACTTCATGCTTGAGAAGATTGGAGAGCTGCCACAGAATAAAAATGTCTTGATCAAAGCTAAGAAGGTCACTAATTTTATCTATAATCGTGAATGGGTTTTGCAGCTTATGAGGAAGTTTATCGGGAAAGACCTAGTTCATCCAGGCCCCACGAGGTTTCCTACTGCTTTCTTGAGTTTAGATTGTATGGCCACCACAAAAAATCCCCTGCAAAGAATGTTTGTTTCTAAACAGTGGACTTCAAGTCGTTATGCAAAATTAGTTGAGGGGAAGGAGGTTAAAAAGATTGTGATGGATGAGAGAACGTTTTGGCCTGGGGTTTCTTACTCAATAAAAACATCAAGGCCATTAGTTGAAGTGTTGAGGATTGTTGATGGTGATGACCCTGCAATGGGATTCATTTACGATGCTATGGATTCTGCAAAAGAAAAAATTGCAGAAAATTTTGGAAATCAATATTCCACTTATAGTGAGATTTGGAAGATAATTGATGAGAAGTGGGAGCACCAACTGTGTGACACCGTCCCCAAGAATGTTTACTTTTAGTAAATTATGTAATAAACCTTGAAGGATGATTTATGAATTTACGTAATTGTTAAATTTTATTATTTCTTTTACGTGAATAGTAAATTGCACGTGGGGCCCACAGCGGGAACGGGGACCGCCCGATAAATCCAGAACCACATATTATATTCATCTTGGTCTAGATGAGATCTATATGGTGGTGGATATTTGATATGGGCCATAGGAAGGGCATGGAGTTGACCGGTGGGTCAAACGAGGCCCAATTACCGGTATCGGTAATTTATTGGATAATGGCCCAAAATGAATTTCGGAGACTCCTAAATTAATGTTGGGGAATGTACATCTATTCTAAAAGCCCATAATTATTAGGAACGCGCGATATATTTTATTTGACCAGATAAAATAAAATATAACTAAAACAGTTCGAGAAATACAACTTTCAGGACCGATTGTACACACCGGGACTTAATGGGATGATCTCCCACATTAGTGGGGGCCACCCCACGTTTTTTAGGTACCCTAGTTGACTTAGTGAGAGCTGGAGGGGGACAAAGTGATATGCACTAATAATTAGTGGTGCATAAATGTATATTTTTATGATTGATTTGTGTGTATTGTTTACCGTTTTATTTAGTTTGTAAACATTTGTGTGATTTTAGTTGTAATCGTATTTTAATTCTCATTTATAAGTTGTAAAGTATAGTTAGGATTTGTGGTGTTGGAAAGGAAGACTTTGAAGAGAAGAAAACAAGAAATTTGACTGCCCAGGAGTGAAACCCGACCGGGTAGAAACCCCCACCCGGTCGGGTATGATTTAACAGACGAAATTGCCAAGAAAGTCACTGGACCCGGTCGGGTCCCCTACTTGACCCGGTCGGGTCAGATGTGACCCGGGACAAAACGACGTGCGAAGATCACCAGAACGTGGCGGATTATCTGATTTTGACCGGACCCGGTCGGGTAAGTACTTGACCCGGTCGGGTACCCGGCCCAAGGTGTTGAAAAACACTTATAAATAACACACTTTTTCTTCTCTAAAAATAATCCCTTCTTCCATACTCTTAAGCTCAGTTTAGAATAGCATTTCTTTATATTTTTCTAGCTATGTTTAGTCGCCAAATGAGGAGCTAAACTTCCATTCTTGGTGTTGCTCTTGAAGCTTGTTGATTATTAAAGTTGTGAGTTATTTTCTTAACTTCTTTCTTTGAATATTAATTAATAGTTCTTTCCTTAATACCATCTCTATATTAATGTTGGGGAGTGTTGCTAAGATGACAATTAGTTAACATCTCGACATTAGTTAGAATGGTATTTTCTTCCTCTATATTAATGTTGGGGAGTGTTGCTAAGATGACAAATAGTTAACATCTTGATATTAATTATAGTAGGATTCATCTTCTTTAATAATATTCTTCCTTGAATATTAATTAATTCCTACTCTTATTTCATATTAATATTTTGAACATTACTTAAAGGATCAACTAGTTTTGTTTCATATATTAATTATTACTAGAAACGATCAACGAACCGATGGTTAATCGTTGATGGTTTCACAAGTAAGTAACTTCGGTTTATTAATGCACGGTCGTTGTTAATAAACTTAAGAGGGATTAATTTTGTTGGTTAAACCGAAACCGCTTGTGTTAAGGTTATCAATCTCAATTGATTTCATCAAGGAGTTAGAAAGATTAAATGCTACTATTAAATCGGTATAAGGCGTTGTTCTATATTTGATTAATAGTAAGGGTTATTAGTGAACGGTCGTTGTGAATAACTACCCTCGATGAAGTGGATATACTCCCCGATTGAGTATTCGAGAGGGAATAAGTTATAGATATAACAATGATCGACTAAAATATATCAACAAGTGGAAAGTAGCAATGCCAAGTCCTTTTTATCTTTGAATTAAACACATATAGGTTGTTCGTCTTAGTTCTTAATTAAATCAAATCACTCAATCCAAATCCTCCCCTTTTTATTTACTAAGTATCATAAAAAGATAATTATTCCTTTCCCTGTGGATACGAACTCTACTACGCTATACTACGTATAAGTGTTGTATTGATTAATTATTTTGAGTGCACCTCACGACAAGTGCACATCACAAATCAATGTGATTGTGCGGACAAATGAATGTGAGGATGGTTGAGGACAAACCACACCTCCCATTGTCCTACTCATGTATTATTTCTCAACATTGATTGAGATGATATCCTCTCCCCTTCATTCTTGAGCCATACGAATCAGCACTAGAGAGGAAGTTCAAGGAGAACCAAAGCTCTCAAAGACTAAGTTGGAGGGATAAAGAAGCTAGGAAAATCCAAGAGGAATTTAGCTAGAAGAAAGGTAAGAACACAACCATTTCTTTAGCTAGTTTATTTGTGTACGATTTTTAATAAATCATATGGTGGATTAAACATGATGTTCTACACGTTTAAAAGTGTATAATATTGATATCGAATGGTGGTATTTAACTTAGAAGAGTTGTGGAATCGATAGGAGTCGAAACCGACAGAAAACCGCCATTGTTGGGGACTGTTTTCGAGCTGCAGGCCCGAAAGCCGCCCACCTTTCACGAAAGCCGCCCGGCTTTCACTTGATTTCCAGATTTTTCACTCTTGAACGGCCTAGAACGAGGACGGATCGAGGGGGTTTCGCTAAGGCAGCTAGTTGAGCACATCATAAGGTGAGGATGACTGACTATATTGCTTATAATTAGTGAGTTCATTTCATGAGATTACCTAAGGTAATTAAATATGTTTTTATGGATTATTAATGGTTAATAATGCCTAAGAATGAGAAGACTAATGTCTATAAAGAAAAGGAGCATGATATACAAATTTAAGAGTAAATTGTGTATGATCATGTGTTATGAGTATGTTGACTTGAAAGTGGAATTAATTATGAAACATATGTTGAAATATACTTTTTACTTCATATTAGAATATATGAGTGATTAAAAGTGATATTTTGAATATTGAGATAAAGGATATTTTCAATGGAAAAATGAGTTGGAAATGTCTATATGACTATGAGTTTAGAACTTGGTTTGTTGGAATTAATTTGGCTAGTATTAAGATACTAGTTGGACATTAAAAATGAAATGTTGTTAAGATTGATCCTAAGGTTGAATTGTGAAATGTTATGCCTTAATTAGTCTTAAGAGATGCTTTAAGGTAGGAAAGTATGAACTTTAAGTTATACTAGGGGTAGGCCTTAAGGGATACCCCAGATAAAGTAAATAATAAATTGATCCTATATATAGGATTGGCCTACGGGTGTGTTTGGTAGTCCTTGAGGATAGCCGGTTGAATTATGGAAACAAGTAAGGACCATGGCCCTTCCCGACTCTAGAGAGCGGGGTTGGATAGCATGGACTTGCATCGTGATCACGGGTTAGGGTGGAATCCGAATCGGAGACCTAACTAGGTTTCGGTAGTGGTAACACATAAGATAGGACCCCGAAGGGCCTTACCTTCCTACGGGATGATGAGTATGAGTCCAAGGGCGGGATGTTGGAGTCCGAACCGAGAGCTTCATGAGGTCTCGGACAGCGGTAGCAAGTCCCGTAGAAATAATAAGACCCAAGGGTTGGGTTGTGCAAATGATAAATGAAAAGGAATATATAAGAAGGGCCGTGTGCCGACAAATAAATGAATTTACTTATTATAAAGATAATAAGTGGGAAATATAAATTATTATTTATATTATGATAACACCCTACTTTGAGGGTCTTGGAAATTAAAACGTTAATAATACTTAGTATAGTTGTCATTGTACTTGTCAAACGCTTCCAAGTACTGACCTCCCCTTCACGGGGGAGGTCACCTCACTGTTTCAGGTAGAACTTGAAGGTTTGTACCATCACCCGTTGCACCGGGAGGATCAAGAGAAGAAGACGTGGTTCATGCTTCTTCTGTTTTCTGATTTCAAAACAATTATAACAATGCTCATGGAATATTATTTTCTGAACCATTATTTGGGGGCTTGTATGCCTAATTATGCCAAGTGTGGCTTGTACATTCGTACTAAATGTTTTCCGCTACCTTAATAAATGTTTTTACTTTATGTTTGTTTATGGATGTACTATGTGTGAATGGTATTCAAGACGCCTTGTATGGTATGGATGAGTTGGACTGCGGTTGACTATTCGTACTGTACGGCGGGTTGTTGACGTGTCCGGGTAGGTCCGGGGCGTGACAATTTAATTGGTAACAGAGCCTTAGTCCGTAAACATCATAATGAATCTTCAAAATTCTTTTGAAATGAATTTGAAAACCATGAGCATAAAGTTTTGTATTTATAGAACTTTTGGTACTTGAGTTGCAATGTCTCTAATTGTTAAGAAGGTACCCTTAACAATTGGTATGGCGGTGATTTGAGCCAAAGGATGTCTTTCAGTGCCTATCCGTCAATTGACATTTGATACAAGTCTAATGACTCATTCGCAATTTCTTTCAGAAATGGAACGTACCGGTAGAATCACTTGAAGGAACCCGACTGGCCAGGCACCGGGGAGGTCCCAACATGGCAGTCGTGGGACATCGAGGGTGTCTCGGGGGCAGGGCCGTGCAGGCCACTCGCTGACCGTAAGTGACGGTCATGTTGAAACAATTGATGAGCATTATGAGTCCGAGGAGGATTCAACGTACCGACCGGGAACGGAGCCGGTTGAAACCCCATATGATGGGGAAGATGATGACATTAGCGAGGAGAGCGACGATAACGACGCTCTTGAACGGATTGAGGAATTGCTCCGGAAATATCATCAAGATTGCCAAAGGCTCCGGACAAGGCGTGCTTTGGGAGGAACTTCGAGGAGAGGGACCCGTGTGAGTACTAGGGGAAGCATAGAACCCCAAGGAGGGCGATGTGTCGAGGTTCCGATCATAAGAATCTCGAAGTACCTCAAAGAGGCAAGAGACTTGGGATGTAAACCGTTTGATGGAACATGGGACATCTCCGTGGCGGCCGAGTGGATCAAAAGATTCAACGAAGCGGCCCTGGATATGCAGCAGCCACCAAACATGAAGATGAGGGTGGAAACAAGATTGCTAGAAGGCATGGCGTCCACGTGGTGGGACGGAGTCAAGGGGAAGTACGACGAGGCTGTCACTTGGGAGAATTTCCGACAGGAGTTCTTTAGCCAATACTACTCCGACTTCGAGGTGAACTTGAAGAGGAGGGAGTACACTAATTTGACCCAAGGAGGTGAATGCACGGTGAAGGAACTTGAGCACAAATTTAGAAAGCTTGCTGAGTTCATACCGAAGTACATTTGTGATGAAAACCAGATGGTGAACCACTTCTGGGATGCCTTGGACCTTGACATACGCGAGAGGGCAACACAATTGCCTAATATGACGTTTAGTCAAGTGGTTGAACAAGGCTTGAAAGGGGAGAAAGAGTGGGAAGAGAGAAAAAGGAAAAACGCCGAGGAGGCAAAGAAAAGGAAATGGGAGAGCAATGGCCCCCAAGGTTCTAACAAAAAGGGGAACCACGGGGGAGGCGGATCTTTTAGAACCCCTGCACCACCGTTGAAGGGAAATCAAGGCCCAAGCGGGCAAAGCTCGTTGTCACAAGGCTCAGGCATGAAGAGGTACAACAATTTCAAGAAGAACCACTTTGGCAAGTGCCGCGATCCCCCGAGGTGTTATCAATGCAGGGAGGTCGGGCATTTGAAAGTGAGTTTCCCACAACTCGGACGAGCCATGGGTGCCGGGCCGAGTAGTGGGACGACATTGAGCAGGAACCGGACGGGAGTACCCAATGCAAGCATGGGACATGGTGGAGCGAGTACAAGCAACGTGCCATCCGTGAATCAAGGCAAGACCCAAGCTAGGGTCTACGCGATGACGGAGGCGGATGCTCGTGCTAACCCGGACTCCGTTGCGGGTAATTTCATAACTCATTGCGTTGACTTCATTATATGTATTAAATTCAAGAGGTTGCGTGAAAAAAAAAACGAACCTCGCCAAATTGTGCCGGTTTTGAGTAAAGAAGGCGGAGTGAAAGATCGCCCTGGGCGAATGCCGCCCGGTTTTTGCCAAAGCCGCCCAGCCTTGGGTTGATTTTATTATAAAAATCTACGGCGACGGATACCGGTCGGCTTTCACCAAAGACCGGCCGACTTTCGTAAATATTAAATCTCAAATTTTTCTCGCAGATGAAAACCGGCCGGCTTTCGTAGAAACCGGCAGGCGTTCGTTGGGCCTGGGAAATCCCACACAGATGAAACCCGCCCGGGTTTTGTAGAAACCGGCCGGCTTTTGAAATTATTTTGACGAATATACCACGACGACAAAAACCGGCCGAGATTCGTGGAAACCGGCCGGCTTTCGTAAATGTTTCACGTAGAAAGTTCTCGCAGCTGAAACCCGACCAGGTTTCATAGAAACCGGCCGGCGTACGTAACGGCAATTCCAGAACGGGGCGAAAAGCGGCCGGCTTTTGCGAAAAGCGGCCGGCTTTCACAAATTGCATGCAATGTCGGTTTTTGAGAGTGAGAACCGAACGGTTTGTGATGAGGCGTTGAACGATTATCATCTAAACCTTTGTTGGTGCACTCTATAACCAAAGAAATGAGTATATTACTTAGGGAGTGTGTCTTACATTGCTCATGAATGTAGGAACACTAAAGATAAACGGGAGAGACGCAAGGATCCTTATTGATACCGGAGCGCAACGATCATTTGTGAGTGAGGCGTTCGCCAGCGGATTCGACGGACCACTTGTACCGATGACTCAAACCCTATTGGTGTCCACACCTTTAGGGGATGACATCGAAAGAGATAGCCACTATCCATCATGTGAGGTGGAGGTGGAGGGACAGAACTTGACGTGTGACTTCGTACCGCTGAGCATGATCGAGTTCGACGCGATCCTCGGAATGGATTGACTAGAGAAGCATCATGCTAGGGTTGATTGTTATACGAAGGTTCTTGAACTCGAAAGCGGTGAAGGTTTGACCTTACGTTTTGAGGGAGATAAAGGCAAATCAAACAATTGTATCATATCCGCCGTGAGAGCAAGGAATATGATGAGAAAGGGATGCCATGCATATCTAGCATACGTGGTGGACAAAACCAAAGAAGAGATAGACATCAATGATGTGAGAGTAGTGTGCAAGTATCCGGATGTCTTCCAAAAAGACTTGCCGGGACTTCCACCCGATAGGGAGATTGAGTTCGTGATCGAGGTTGAACCCGACACCAAACCAATCTCTATGCCGCCATATAGAATGACACCCGCTGAACTTAATGAGTTGAAAACCCAATTGCAAGAGCTATTGGATAACGGTTTCATAAGGCAGAGTCACTCTCCGTGGGGAGCACCGGTTCTTTTCGTGAAAAAGAAAGATGGGACACTCCGAATGTGCATTGACTACCGTCAACTGAACAAGGTTACAATCAAGAATAGGTATCCCTTGCCTAGGATTGATGACTTGTTTGATCAGCTCCGAGGAGCGACGGCGTTTTCGAAGATTGACTTGAGATCGGGGTACCACCAATTGAAAATAAAGGAGGATGACATACCGAAGAGTGCTTTTCGCACGAGGTATGGTCATTTCGAGTTCCTAGTCATGTCATTTGGGCTAACAAACGCCCCGACGACATTTATGGACTTGATGAACCGAGTATTTCATAAATACTTGGATCGGTTTGTGATCGTGTTCATAGATGACATCTTTATTTACTCAAAGAGTGAAGAAGAGCATGAGGAGCACTTGGTACTTGTTCTTGAAACACTACGGGAGAAGCAACTCTATGCTTAATTTTCCAAGTGTGAATTTTGGCTAAAGGAGATTGGCTTTCTCGGGCATGTGGTTTCGGGATCAGGAATAGCAGTTGACAACAAGAAGATTGAATCCATTACCGAATGGGAGAGGCCAAAGAATGTCAAGGAAATTCGTAGTTTCCTTGGATTGGCAGGGTATTATAGGAGGTTCATGGAGAAATTCTCAGTTTTTGCATCGCCATTGACAAAGCTCACTCGAAAAGGGGCCAAGTTTGTATGAGACGACCGATGTGAGAAGGGATTCCTTGAACTGAAGAAGAGATTAACCGAGGCACCGGTACTTGCATGACCCAAACAGGGTATGGGAGGGTGATGCGAGCATCCAAGGGCTTGGATGTGTGTTGATGCAGAATGGGAGGGTGATTGCCTATGCTTCACGACAGTTGAAGAAGCATGAGGTAAATTATCCTACTCATGATCTGGAGTTGGGGGCAGTTGTATTTGCACTAAAGATTTGGAGACATTATCTCTACGGGGAGACATGTCATATATACACTGACCACAAAAGTTTGAAGTACGTGTTTACTCAAAAGGAGTTAAACATGAGACAGAGACGATGGATGGAGTTGATAAAAGACTACCATCTAGTTATTGAATACCACCCCGGTAAAGCCAACGTGGTGGCGGATGCCTTGAGCCGAAAGAGTTCGTCTGGGGCATTGTTGACTAGTTTGAGGGCATTGAGAGCCCAATTGGAGGTATCTAGCGATGGTGCCTTGTTAGCCAGATTCGAGGTGAGACCTACATTGCTTGATGAGATCAAGAAGGGTCAAGAAACTGACGAAGAGCTTATGAAGGTCCGTGAACGCATGCTAGCGGGACCGGTTGAGGATTTCAGGGAAAGAGACGATGGTCTCTTATTATTTCGTTACCGAGTGTGTGTACCGTCGGATGATGAGCTCCGAAAGTCCATCTTAGAGGAGGCTCATTCATCGGCGTATGCCATGCATCCGAGAGGCACTAAAATGTACCTTGAAGGAAAGTTGCTGGTGGTCTGGTATGAAGAGGGAAATAGCCGAGTACATCAGTAGATGCCTTACTTGTCAGCAAGTTAAGGAAGAACACCATCATCCAACTGGGTTATTGCAGCCACTCTCCATTCCTGAATGGAAATGGGAGCACTTGACTATGGACTTCGTGGTGGGGTTACCACGGACGGTTAAGAACTATGATGCTGTATGGGTTGTGGTTGATAGGCTCACGAAGAGTGCACAGTTTCTACCTATCAACGCCACCTATGCACTGGAGAGGTTAGCCAAGTTGTATGTGGTTGAGATCGTGAGGCTATATGGGGTTCCAATAACCATTGTATCCGATAGAGATCCGCGATTCACATCACGATTTTGGCCGAAGTTCCAAGAATCTATGGGGACAAAGTTGAAATTCAGTACCACTTTTCATCCGCAAACGGATGGGCAATCCGAGCGGGTTATACAGATATTAGAGGATATGCTGAGAGCTTGTGCATTGGAGTTCCAAGGGAGTTGGGACAACCATTTGGCACTTGTGGAGTTTGCCTATAACAACAGTTATCAGGCGAGTATAGGCATGCCTCCATACGAGGCATTATATGGGAGGAGATGTCGTACACCTTTGTGTTGGGATGAGGTTGGCATGGCCAAACTCGAGAGCACGGAACTAGTGGAGATCACCAAGTCAAAGGTGAAGATGATTCGTGAGAGACTTAAGGCGGCACAGGATAGACAGAAGAGCTATGTCGATAAGCGCCGAAGAGCCTTAGAGTTTAAGGTTGGAGAGGAGGTATTTTTGAAGGTTTCACCTTGGAAAGGAATCATCCGATTTCAGAGCCGAGGGAAACTTAACCCACGCTACATAGGGCCATTTGTGATTCTTGAAAGAATTGGGGCCGTAGCATACCGATTACAGTTGACTCCGGAATTGGAGAAAATACATAATGTATTCCTTGTGTCTATGCTTAAGAAGTATATTCCGGATCCATCTCACGTGTTAGAGAAACCACCCGTGGAAATACGGGAAGACTTGAATTATGCCGTGCAACCGGTGAAGATACTTGACAAGCAACTCAAGAAGTTGAGGAGCAAGAATGTTCCAATGGTTAAAATCCTTTGGAAAAGCGACCGAGTTGAAGAGGAAACTTGGGAAACAGAAGCCCAAATGAGGGAACAATATGCTTTCCTGTTTGAATGAGCGTTGTGAATTTCGGGGACGAAATTCCCGTTAAGGAGGGGTGAACTTGTGACACCGACCCCAAGAATGTTTATATTTAGTAAATTATGTAATAAACCTTGAAGGATGATTTATGAATTTACGTAATTGTTAAATTTTATTATTTCTTTTACGTGAATAGTAAATTGCAAGTGGGGCCCACAACGGGAACGGGGACCGTCTGATAATTCCAGAACCACATATTATATTCATCTTGGTCTAGATGAGATCTATATGGTGGTGGATATTTGATATGGGCCATAGGAAGGGCATGGAGTTGACCGGTGGGTCAAACGAGGCCCAATTACCGGTATCGGTAATTTATCGGATAATGGTCTGAAATGAATTTCGGAGACTCCTAAATTAATGTTGGGGATTGTACATCTATTCTAAAAGCCCATAATTATTAGGAACGCGCGATATATTTTATTTGACCCGATAAAATAAAATATAACTAAAACAGTTCGAGAAATACAACTTTCGAGACCGATTGTACACACCGGGACTTAATGGGATGACCTCCCACATGAGTGGGGGCCACCCCACGTTGTTTAGGTACCCTAGTTGACTTAGTGACAGCTGGAGGGGGACAACCCAATGTGATTGTGCGGACAAATGAATGTGAGGATGGTTGAGGACAAACCACACCTCCCATTGTCCTACTCATGTATTATTTCTCAGCATTGATTGAGATGATATCCTCTCTCCTTCATTCTTGAGCCATACGAATCAGCACTAGAGAGGAAGTTCAAGGAGAACCAAAGCTCTCAAAGACTAAGTTGGAGGGATAAAGAAGCTAGGAAAATCCAAGAGGAATTTAGCTAGAAGAAAGGTAAGAACACAACCATTTCTTTAGCTAGTTTATTTGTGTATGATTTTTAATAAATCATATGGTGGATTAAACATGGTGTTCTACACGTTTAAAAGTGTATAATATTGATATAGAATGGTGGTATTTAACTTAGAAGAGTTGTGGAATCGATAGGAGTCAAAACCGCCGGAAAACTGCCATTGTTGGGGACTGTTTCTGAGCTGCAGGCCCGAAAGCCGCCCACCTTTCACGAAAGCCGCCCGGCTTTTAATTGATTTCCAGATTTTTCACTCTTGAACGGCCTAGAACGAGGACGGATCGAGGGGGTTTCGCTAAGGCAGCCAGTTGAGCACATAATAAGGTGAGGATGACTGACTATATTGCTTATAATTAGTGAGTTCATTTCATGAGATTACCTAAGGTAATTAAATGTGTTTTTATGGATTATTAATGATTAATAATGCCTAAGAATGAGAAGACTAATGTCTATAAAGAAAAGGAGCATGATATACAAATTTAAGAGTAAATTGTGTATGATCATGTGTTATGAGTATGTTGTCTTGAAAGTGGAATTAATTATGAAACATATGTTGAAATATACTTTTTACTTAATATTATAATATATGAGTGATTAAAAGTGATATTTTGAATATTGAGATAAAGGATATTTTCAATGGAAAAATCAGTTGGAAATGTCTATATGACTATGAGTTGAGAACTTGGTTTGTTGGAATTAATTTGGCTAGTATTAAGATACTAGTTGGACATTAAAAATGAAATGTTGTTAAGATTGATCCTAAGGTTGGATTGTGAAATGTTATACCTTAAGTAGTCTTAAGAGATGCTTTAAGGTAGGAAAGTATGAACTTTAAGTTATACTAGGGGTATGCCTTAAGGGATACCCCTGATAAAGTAAATAATAAATTGATCCTAGATATAGGATTGGCCTACGGATGTGTTCGGTAGTCCTTGAGGATAGCCGGTTGAATTATGGAAATAAGAAAGGACCATGGCCCTTCCTGACTCTAGAGAGCAGGGTTGGATAGAATGGACTTGCATCGTGATCACGGGTTAGGGTGGAATCCGAATCGGAGACCTAACTAGGTTCCGGTAGCGGTAACACATAAGATAGGACCCCGAAGGGCCTTACCTTCCTACGAGATGATGGGTATGAGTCCAGGGGGGATGTTGGAGTCCGAACCGAGAGCTTCATGAGGTCTCGGACAACGGTAGCAAGTCCCGTAGAAATAATAAGACCCAAGGGTTGGGTTGTGCAAATGATAAATGAAAAAGGAATATATAAGAAGGGCCGTGTGTCGACAAATAAATGAATTTACTTATTATAAAGATAATAAGTGAGAAATATAAATTATTATTTATATTATGATAACACCCTACTTTGAGGGTCTTGGAAATTAAAATGTTAATTATACTTAGTATAGTTGTCATTGTACTTGTCAAATGCTTCCAAGTACTGACCTCATCTTCACGGGGGAGGCTACCTCACAGTGTGAGGTAGAATTTGAAGGTTGCTACCATCACCCGTTGCACCGGGAGGATCAAGAGAAGAAGACGTGGTTCGTGCTTCTTCTGTTTTCTGATTTCAAAAAATTATAATAATGCTCATGGAATATTATTTTCTGAACAATTATTTGGGGGCTTGTATGCCTAATTATGCCAAGTGTGGCTTGTACACTCGTACTAAATGTTTTCCGCTGCCTTAATAAATGTTTTTACTTTATGTTTGTTTATGGATGTAGTATGTGTGAATGGTATTCAAAACGCCTTGTATGGTATGGATGAGTTGGATTGCGGTTGACTATTCGTACTGTACGGCGGGTTGTTGACGTGTCCGGGTAGGTCCGGGCGTGACAAACTGCATCGGGACTTGCATGCTGCAGCGTATTATTTGAATCCCAGATTCAAATGGGAGGATGACTTCTCTAATCGTGTGGAGGTTAAGAAATGTTTGTATGCTTGTATGGAGAGGCTTATTTCTAATAGTAGTGATTTTAACAAAGCTGATGCACAAATGGATGAATATCGATACAAGTGTGGACTTTTCGGAATGAGGGTGGCTCAAAATTCATATAAAACACGTCCCCTAGGTAAACATTAAACTACATCTTTAATATCTTTAATGTTTATACCTAGTGCAGGGGCGGACCCACCCTAGGGCTAGGGGGTGCCCGTGCCCCTGCGGTGATTTATATATATATTGGAAATTTCTCAGGTCCAGCACCTCCCGGTCCGAACGCCGTCCGAACAACACCGTTTGGGCCGGTTCCAGGTGGAGTTTTTTGATAAAATCTTTTGAGCATGTTCCTCATCAAGTCTAGTTTATCCATACAAAATTTCAGGTCCAAATTCGACCGGGAAGGCAGTCAAATAATTCGTCGAAGTTAACTGTGTTTTTCTATGTATAATTTGGCGCAGTTAACTTCAACGAATTATTTGACTGCCTTCCCGATCGAATTTTGAGCTGAAGTTTGGTATGGATAAACTAGACTTGATGAGGAACATGCTCAAAAAGTTTCATCAAAATATTCCGCCGGGAACCGCCCCAAACGCCGGTGTTCGGACGGCGTTCGGACAGAAAAGTGCTGGACAGAAAAGTTATGCCGATTGAGACTTATGATGTTAATATTAGAGATGAGTTGAGGAGACGTTATTTGAGAAAAGGTCCTTGTCAACCGTGTGACTTTAAATTTCCACAAAGTGATTTTAATGGATGCAACAGATCATTCCAAAAACAGTGGTTTTATTTAAATTTTATAGTTTTGTTTATTGCTATACTCGTGATGCATATGATTTTTTTCTAGACTAGTATATCATTTCTTTGTTATTGTGCCCCTGCGAGTCATGAGTCCTGGTTCCGCCACTGACCTAGTGTACTTGTGTATTATTGTAAAACAGATTTTTTTTAATTCTTTAACATTTTTTAGTGGAATGGTGGGATCAATTTGGAGATCATATTCCAGAACTATGGGCTTTTGCGGTCAAAATTCTTGGCTTGACGTCTTCTTCTTCCGCTTGTGAACGAAATTGGAGCACATTCAATCAAGTCCATACGGGTAGAAGGAATCGTCTTTCAGCCATTAAGTTGAATAGTTTTGTATTTATAATGTTCAACAAGAAGTTGAAGTTTAGGAAGAGCAGATTACAAAAGAAAGAGGATAATTTGATCTTCGATAATGTATCATCTGATGATGAGTGGATTGCTGAACCGAATGCAGATGATGGAGAAAGTGTGGATGCACGTGATGAACTTGCATTAGTTGTTGATGAAATGGACAACGAATTCATAAGTTCATAACTTAATATTTTATTTTTTTTGTCCCTTCAATATAATTATTTACACTTAACTTCCATTCCGTTTCATTCTATTTTTGTGACTTTATGTGTGTAGGGGTGGACCTTATAGTTGGAACTGAAGAAGATAATGAGGCCCGTGATAATGAAGGAGATGACAATGAGAATGACATTACTAATTTGGATACTGATGAAGAGGACAATAGGCTTAGTTTTGAAGATTAATAGCTGCAATTTGTCAATTTGCAAACTTAAATTCCTAAACTTTTATTTTCTTGTCTTAGAATGTTGTTGTATGTTCTTTTGAGTTTTGACTTTGGTATTTCAGTTTTATATTATTTGGACTTGAATATTTTATAGTTATGTTATTTTTACTTGTGATTTTGTTTAGCTATGTTATTGTTATGAATTATCTATAATTTCTAATATGTCATAGGCTTGTAGATACACTTAAGAAATTAAATTTCGGGGCTTACGCCTCGTTACACCTCGAGGCTTACGTCTCAGAAGGCTACTCCTGAACGTCTCGAGGCCCGATTTCGCCTTTCAAAACCTTGCTTGCAGGATAGCTGACATGATGTGGAGGAAACTGAGGGCCCGTTATGTCCGACAAGGGTAGACTTTTATTGACTGGATTAATTTTTTTTTGACAATTTGCAGGATGAAGACCTATGCCTTTTTGTTTCTAGTCTTTGGAGTATCTGGAAGATTCGGAATGACAAAGCTTGGAAGGATCAAGACGCGGATTGGCGCCATTGCTTGGAGATGGGAGCAACGGTTCTACAGGGATGGAAAACAACTCAGATATAGTGGATGCAGCGTTAGATGCACATAATAATAGATGAGCTTGGGCTTGGGTAACCAGGGATTCTCAGGGCAGATTTATTGGTAGTGGTAGGAATGTGGAAGACGCTAATTGGTCAGCAGAGATCACTGAAGCAATTGGCTTATGCGAAGCGCTGGACTGGGCAAAACCACAGAGTTGGGGAAGGATAGAGCTAGAGATAGATTCCCAAGTGGTATCGACTGGTTTAGTCAAACGAGATGGGGACGCTTATTTGGATACTATTTTAGATGATATAAGACTCAATCTTCGTAATGAAGCTAGGATATAAGTCATTCATGGTAGACGATCCGCAAATGTGGTAGCTCATAAATTAGCTAGAGTTGTTCTTTCTATGTCGGATGGCTTTTATGTGGTCGGTAATTCGCCTGCTTGTATTATCTCTCAATTACACACCGAGAGTTTGAGTTGATTTAGTGCATTATTTTTCCTTTAAAAAAAGGTCTTTTCTATTACTCTCTTCGTTCCATTGGATTTTGACAACTTTTCTTTTTTAGTTGTCCTAAAAAACTGTCACTTTTTTATTAAAGTAACTAATTTGTGGTTCTGCACATTTCTATCTCTTCTGCACAAATCTCAACCACACAGTTTTTACTATTCTTATTTCTCACCTACTTTGCACTTGACAAAGTCCACCAGAGGTAGTATAAAATTTGTAGTCTTATAACAAGTACACTACCACACAAATGTCAAAATTAAGCAATATATGCTACGTACAAGTAACCCCTAATTGTAAGAAGTTACTCGCATGGGTAACTCAACTGGTAAAGCGGTGGGAAAGTTGGATAAATGATAAATGATCGAAACCTGCAGCGATCGTGTAGAGGTCACAGCTTCTATGTGCAGGATTGAGCTTCTGATGCACACGAGTATAAAGTCTACCACCATTACAATTTGTTAAGTCACCATGATTTATAACATTTCATTTGTTGTGTAGGGTCGGAGCGTGGAAACTATTGGGGTTGAAGATTCAACCTTTTGAATCATCTAATTGTAAGAAGTTAAAATTAACACGGATATTTTAGGTGTCATATATTTATCCGTAATAATTACTCCCTCCGTCCCATATTTAACTCCGATTTTGACTAAACACGTGTTTTAAGATAGTGAGATTTGTGTGATGTAAAGTTATGCAGAGGAGAGAGAAATGTGTAAAAATGAGTGTGAATCACATATTCTTTACCAAAAAAGGAAAATGAAGATAAATTTGAGACGAACCAAAAAGTAAAGTATGAAGATAATTCCGTCGTCACAGAGAGTACATGATTATATCTTATCACACAACAAATATGGCACACATAAAATCAGATTAGGTAATGTTAACCTTTCTTCACGCTCAGGAAAATTTGATTAATTTATTACCGTAGTAATTAATTAATTAATAAACTAATGGAAGTGACGGGGGAATTTGTGGCTAGGGGACCTGCCGAGCTGGTTGATAAGGTAAAGGGCATTACTGGTAACCTTTGCAATGTTTCGGATCTTCCGTTTCACGTCGGTTCTCACGGTCTGCGACACGTCCTTAAACCCGTCGAGGCACGTATCCTCGTTGGTCAACGCGGCGCTGACCCAGGTCTCCACGTTGCTCATCTGCCACTCGAAATCCATCCCTCGCCGGAGATGCTTCAGCTCCGCCACGCTCAGCCGCAGCTCCTCCATCGCGTCGCCCATCTGCTCCACGCAGTCCTTCAGCGCCGCCCTCTCCCGCCCGCTTCCGCCCCTGACTCCGCTCAGAAACTCCGACGTTTTCTTCACTCGCACGAGGCTGACTAGGACGGCGGCCTGGGCCAGGTCCCTCGGCGTCTTCACGGCCGGGCCGCCGTAGGATGAGAGGGTGCGGTAGCAGATCTGCGGGTAGCTTGCGTTCAAGCAGGATTTGCGGACCAGATTGTTCGCTGCGAGGGAAGACGCCGGTGATGATGATGATGCGACGTGCGCCGCCGCCGGCGGATTTGGACTCGCGGCGGCGACTATGGCTGAGAAGAGGAGGAGTGGCTGTAGGAGGAGGACACAAAATTGCAAACCCATTCGATCTGTTTTCAAATGAATCCGATTATTTCGGCAGTCCGTAACGGAGAGAGAGGTGAGTATATGTATGGACTAATCTGAGTGGAGTGGTAATCTGAAGAATATGGCGGAGAGTGAGGGAGCAGGGCATTAAAACTGGGCGAATATATACAAATGATGCAGTTGGCTGCTCACATCACACTATACAAGTACAGATGTTTGGTGGGACCGGATTACTAATTTTACACTTCAAATCTTCTACCCTACTCAAGGTCTCTCACGTCCTGACTCGATGGAGCATGAGCGTGTTTGACATTTAGCGGTTAGCTAAATGTTATAATAACGGATTATGCTAGTGAGTTGTCAATAGTGGATCCGTTCACTGGGTTTGACAAGCGAAATAATTTGACGGATTATCAAAATATATTTGGTAATTTAGCCGTTTGGCTATAAAATTAGTAGAAAATGTCATATTTTAAAACGCTAACTCAAAACTCCCCTATTTATCGCGTTTTCATTTCAACATTTTCGTCAAAACTCCACTCGTCCCGAATTGAATTGCAAACTTCGATCATCACAAGGATTAAGGAATGACAATAAATGATGTTTGTTTTTAAAACTTTTGCTCATCTTTCTAAAAGTAGATGCATTTAAGTTAATGTGGAAAAAGTAAAAGTAAGGGTAAATTTGTCACTTTATTCTTATTTACATACCTAAAATAGAAAGTGGAAAACCATTTTGGGACAACCAAAATAGGAAATTTTGCAAATCAAATTGGAACGGATGAAGTAGCTTTTTCACTTTTTGGAAATGCTAGAAGTGGTCAAATCGTCTTTTTTTACTGAAACGTCATTTACCAAACACACCCTATACGAGGAGTTGTAAATCGACTCAGTTGTGCACATGTGCTCATCGTGCAAGGAGTGTCATAACATTGAAAGGTTACTCTCATACTGTCGCTTGCTAGAGACTCGCTCTTAGGTAACTTGTTCTAAATTTCATCACCGTGATCAACTGAACTACCAATGCGAGCAACCTACTCTTTAAATTAATACTAGCTTTGTCGTACTCTAACTTTGTCAACTTCATATTAGTATAAAATTAATAAAAGTAAAACTCATGCAAAATAGGAGTAGAAAATAATGCCTCCCAAAAACTAGTGCAAGCACTAGTTATGCTCCATCAGTAATTGGGTCAGTGGATGGTTGAAACTGACCAATATTTATCGGTGTACTGTGTAAAAAAATAGCAATTGCATTTGTCTGCCATTATACTACGTACTCCCTCCGTTCCTAAATAAACTTCCAACTTTCCTTTTTCGTCCGTTCCAATTAAAACTTCCAGTTTTCCTTTTTAGTAAAGAATTTGTGGTTCACAACATTTCTTACACATTTCTCTCTCCTCTGCACAACTCTCCACCACACAATACCCACTATCTTAAACTCTGTGCCAAACCTATTTGGAAGTTTTAATAGGAACGGAGGTAGTATAACTTATAAGTACCATGTACTTCCTTCGTCCCTGAAAATATTTCCAACTTTCTCTTTTCGTTCGTCCTAAAAAGAACTTTCCTTTCTTTTTTTGACAAAGAATTTGTGGTTCACAGCATTTCTCTCTCCTCTGCACAACTCTCCACCACACAATTCCCACTTTCTTAATCCGCGTGCCACTTTATTTTGGAAGTAAATTATGGGATGGAGGTAGTAACATAGTACTAGTACTTCATAACTAGTATAAGCAGTTGACATTGTGGTAAGCCCTGTGCATTTTGGTCACCAAGTTGATACAAATGTCGAGTAATGAGGAATTGGGGGTGTGTTTATGCTTATATCACTTGGTATACCGTGGGAGTAGCACGGTGAGCATGCTACTCCCACAAAAAATATGTTACTGTTCACGTGCGTGAACAGTAACTTGTTTTTTGTTTTTTCATTGTCCCTGTAGCGGAATATGTGTTATATAACAAAATGTAACTCACGTTAATAAGAAATGTAATATCAAGTAAGTTAAAATGTAACTTGTCTAATACGAATTATAAGAGATAAAACATTGATTTTAATGAAAACAAGGAGTCTAATTGCTCAATTATTTTACTTAAATAGTTTATATGTTTTGTTTTTAATATTAAGGACATAGTTTTTTTTTTCTTTTTTTGCCAAAAAAAACATTTTTTTGGCCAAAAACTCATTGTTTTTGCAACAAAAAAGTAATTTTTTTTATTGAATAGCAGGGGTTAACATAAATGGTGATTTTTTTTTTAATATTAAGTCCATAAAAATGTTTTTAAAAATATATATTTTTGCCAAAACACATATTTGGTTTTGGAAAACAATTTGTTTTTGCATAACAATGATTCTTTTGTTTCAATAGTAGGCTTTATGTTGTGATGTAATTCGTATTACAGAAAATGTAACTCACGTTGATTGAAAATCTAACTTTAGTGTATGTAAAATGTAACTTGTTGAGACAAACTCAAATGTAACTCGTGTATAGAAAGATGTAACTCATGCACAAGAAGATGTAAATCGTGCATAAGAAAATGTAACTTCATATAATATCAAATGTAATTATAGAAATTGTCTATAAAAATAACTCACACATACAAAAAATGCATTATTCTCATGTTTTTTCAAATTTAAATTGAAATAAACAACCTTAATGACTATAAAACACAAAAAACATATAAAAGAGATAAGAAATATATTATAGAAAAAAAGTATATGAATATAAAAAATAATTTATAAAAAAAGTGTATAATAAATATAAAAAAAGTATACAAAGAAATAGTGTATGAATATGAAATACAATCTACTTATTTTATGTGGATTAATAAAATTTTGTATTAAATTGGTAAAGAAAAAAATTAATTCAGTTATAATTGAATTAGTTCAAGATAAAGATAAGTAAAAAATCACAAATAAGTAGATATAACTCACACATAATTACATGTAACTAACTCGCGCATAAAAGTATGTAACTCGTGTATAAGAAGATGTAACTCACACATAACAAGATTTAATTCACGCATAATAACTTGTAACTGGAGTATAAGATGATGTAACTTCGTATATTATCAAATGTAACTCCAAGCTAGAAGCAAAATAAACAAACTCAATATCTTAAAAATCTCTAAAAACATATAAAAGTGATAAAAAAAATATTATAGAAAAAGTGTATGCATATAAAAATATATTACAAAAAAATGTATGAATGTAAAAAAGATATTACAAAAAATAGTGTATGAATATGAAATGTAATGTACTTATTTTATTTAGATTATTAAACTTTTTGTTCTGTATTGATAAAGAATTAAAAAATAGATTTAATTATAATTTAAATTGCAGATAATGAAAAGTAAAACTACAATTAAATTTTTAATATTTTAATTTGATGAAAATGGAGAAGAATTAAAAAAAAGAAAAATAAGGAAAGAATAACAAAAGAAAAGGGAAGGAAGAAACTCCAGGGAAGAAAAGAAAGGAACGTAACTTTGTAAAAGTGGGATCGGAACACCATGCGGAAGGTGAGCCGATCCCACGGTATAATTTGTCAATATTGGTCTCATTTGATAGATCATGAAAAATAAAAAATTTTGATTTAAAATTTATAAAAATAGGATATCAAATAAAAAAGTTATTACAATTTTTAACAATAAAAGAATAAAAAATAATGGAATCAACCACTGAAGCTGCGTCGTTTTGCAACCGGGCGCACCATCCTCATGGTGCACCGGCTGTAGGGTATAAATTGCGGATGCAGGGCCTATACCGTGCAACCGTTCCACCATGATCATCATGCTCCCATTCCCAAAACAATGTAGTTTTGGTCAATTTTATAAAAAAAAACTCGCGTGAACAGTACACGCATAAACAGTATACACGTGTACAATGACTTTTTTTGTCCTAGTAACATGGATGATGTAACTCGCGTGTAAAGACATGTAACTCGCGTTATTGATCAATGTAACTCAAGCTCATCCAAAATGTAACTTGTCAAATATTGATTTCAATGTAAACAATGGAAATAGAGAGTCTGATTGCACAATTGCTTTAGGTAAAACGTGAATATGTTTTGTTAATTTTAATATGATGGTCATAAAAAAGTGTATAATAAATATAAAAAAAGTATACAAAGAAATAGTGTATGAATATGAAATACAATCTACTTATTTTATGTGGATTAATGAAATTTTGTATTAAATTGGTAAAGAAAAAAATTAATTCAGTTAATTATAATTGAATTAGTTCAAGATAAAGATAAGTAAAAAATCACAAATAAGTAGATATAACTCACACATAATTACATGTAACTCACGCATAAAAGTATGTAACTCGTGTATAAGAATATGTAACTCACACATAACAAGATGTAACTCACGCATAATAACTTGTAACTGGAGTATAAGATGATGTAACTTCGTATATTATCAAATGTAACTCCAAGCTAGAAGCAAAATAAACAAACCCAATATCTTAAAAACCTCTAGAAACATATAAAAGTGATAAAAAAAATATATTATAGAAAAAGTGTATGCATATAAAAATATATTACAAAAAAATGTATGAATGTAAAAAAGATATTACAAAAAATAGTGTATGACAATGAAAATGTACTTATTTTATTTAGACTATTAAATTTTTTGTTATGTATTGATAAAGAATTAAAAAATAGATTCAATTATAATTTCAATTGAAGATAACGAAAAGTAAAACTACAATTAAATTTTTAATATTTTAATTTGATGGAAATGGAGAAAAATTAAAAAAAAAGAAAAATAAGGAAAGAATAACAAAAGAAAAAGGAAGGAAGGAAGTCAGAAACTCTAGGGAAGAAATGAAAGGAACCTAACTTTCTAAAAGTGAGATCAGCACACTATGCGGAAGGTGGGCCCATCACACGGTATAATTTGTGTGCTTATATATATTGTACATATCAATAAATCGTGATAAAGATTGACAACACGAGTAGATCCGGTCATCCGGATATAATTTTTTTAATTATTTTGTGAGCAACTGTTTTTAACATATAAATTAAATAAAGTAGTCCTTAATCATTAAGTGCATATTTTGCACAAGTAAGTTATGCCTCCTCGTAATCTTTGCCCAATAATACTTTTATAAGCTTTTTTGAAATAAAAGATTGTTTGAAATATTAGCTACTTTTTAATTAGTCAAACTAGCTCGTTATATTAACATCATTTTAAAATCAGCATTTTTAGGTTTTTACTACTCCGTATAAATAAAAAATGACTTTACTATGAGCCTATCACTACAAAAAAATTCCAATTTGTCACGGATTTTGTCACGAATTTCAGTTCAAAAAATTCGTTACAAATTTTTTTTGTCACGGACTTTGTCACGGTATTATCCGTGACAAACAATGCATGACTAAAGAGTTTGTCACGGACAATATTCCGTGACAAACTTTGTCACGGATTTGTCACGGCGTCCATCCGTGACAAAACAAGGCACCGGAGCAACGTCGGTATTTATTTGTCACGGATTCGTCCGTGACAAACATTTTTTTATTTTTTTTAAATATCCGGAATGGACTAGGCACGGAAGTTTGATTTTTGTTGAATTCAAATATTTCATTTTGTCACGGGTTTATCCGTGACAAATGTTTTTTTGAATTTATTTGAAATATCCAAAACGGTCTAGGTGGGTAAATTGAATTTTTTTGAATTCAAACATTTTCATTTTGTCACGGATTTATCCGTCACAAATATTTGTTTGATTTTTTTTTGAAATATCAGAAATGGGCTAGGCGGGTAATTTGAAAATTTTGAATTCAATTTTTTTTCATTTTGTCACAGATTAATCCATGACAAGTATATTTATTTAAAAAAAATGTTACAGAATAATTAGAATAATTTTTTGAAAAAGTTTAAAAAGTTAAAAATTTATCACGGCCAGAGTCTATGACAAACATTTTATATTTAAAAAAAAAATTCTCGCACTTTTTAATAAAAGTTTCAAATTTAAAAATTTCGTTTAAATATTTTATAATAATTAAATAATATAAAAACAATTCATACAATCACATAATGATTAAACATTAATAACAATAATCATTATAAATTCATACGATAACAGTAATTTAATAAAAATTCAATTTCAAATTTCAAATAAACTAAATATTACAACTCCAGGTAGACATCATCATCATTGCCATCATCATTATCATCATCACCAAGATGTCTGGGATGTTCGGGTTCCCTGCCGCCACAGGCACTTCCTCGGCTACCCGCTCGACTGCCGCGACCTCCGGAAGTTTGAAATGGTTGATCATAATAAGAATACGGAAAATTGTTGGACAGATGGCTATAATTGCCGAACCCCATGTTGCCCATGCAGCCCATGCCGCCCATGAAGGGAATTTGAGGGGTCATCTCGGGGTGCTGAATGTGCATGGTAGGGCGATAGGTGGCGTTGAAACGATTCATTTGACGTTCAAACTCAGCCAACCGTTCTCTAGTTCTTCGTTGCTCTTCCGCCCATTCTGCCAATTGTTGCTCCAGGTGGGCAATCCGTTCATCCCGTTCATCATTCACTTGATGAGAAGATGAGCTTGCTCCTTTGAAGTTTTGCAAGATTCGTATGTCTTCAGCCCCCATGAACGACACCTGACCCTTGTAAACTTCAGTAGCCGCCAAGATGACATCATTATCTTGACTCTCATCAAGATCGGCATCGGAGTCATCACCACTCTCCATGACCTTCTTTCCTCGCTCTTCCTCATACTTTTCTACAAGTTCAAAAATTTATTATAATCAAGATAAAAAAATTCGTAATTTATTGATAATTGAAGTTGCGGATTCCAACAATTTATGATAAATTGCCATGGTGACATCCTCTTTTTCGCGGGTCCCGACCCTTCCTACACGGATTTGAAGTTATTTAAAAAGAAATATATATACATATGAGAGAATGTAGTGGAAATAATTATCACGAAGTAGAATTTACAAGATCTTTTTTATGTTGATCCTGAGGTTTGCGGCCCCCGTGCCATTGTGTCTCTTTGGCTCTCTCGGAGTCCCGATTTGCCTTGCCGGATTAGCTTCTCTTCAAAAACTCTGGATCCGTAGATCAATGATGAACGAGGTCCTTCCAGACATCATCGCCAAGGAATCCTGACTTTTTACACTTACTCCGGGCAGTCCTAAAAGTGGGTCTCAACCACCCTGAGATTCTGGATTTGTATTCTTTGAGAATAGCGGCGTCTTGCGATGGATGCCATCGATGTTGGGCCTTCATTAAAAAATTGATATCATTTGTTAAATTTAAGTTTCTAAAATGTGAGAAATATCATTTATTTTTACCTTGAACATCCGCCACCAAAACTCACGGGTGTCGGCCGGAACCTCCAAGTAGGTCGACCAAGGTCCAGTGTAATGATCGGCAACTATATTTTTGATTCTTTGCAACACCACATTATCCCTTCAAAAAATTCATAATTGATAAAAATATTTATGATAAGTTACAGAAATGTGAAATCCGTTCTTTCTAATTAGAGAGAATTAGTAATTAATTACCTATGAACCAATAGAGGTGTCACCCAAAGCGCATTGGTATTGTTGTGCTCGACTTCAGTTAGGGGGCATATACCGGGCGAGATGAACCTCAACCAAAGAAAGATGAGGGGGTGTTGCTCCCAACGATTCTTCCTACAATCCTACCTTCACAGAGCCGCTCAGCGGGTGAGAAGGGATCAGATGGTAATGACGAGGCTGAAAGGTATTTCATAGACTATAGAATTATGGGAGCATAAGACCCGACACTTGGATTATCAAAAAAAACTAGGATAGGATAAGAGTACAATTGACTTTTATTTTGAGAATATTAACATTGTAGTTATATTTTTGCATTTTGAGATTATTTTACTGTTATTTGTGGAATTTTCCGAGCTATAAAATGTACTTAACGAGCTAGTTGCGTCAAAGATATATGGATCTCATCACTCTTATGGACATGTTAAGATTTGGGGTTACATCTTAAAAGATCAACCTGATAGGAGGAGTAGTCTATGTCTTAATATAGGACTTCGTTGACTCAAACATTTATGGTGTGAGATTTAACCGGACAAGACCGTAAGTAATTAAAACCTACTACCTCTGTCCCTTAAAACTTTGCCAAAGTTGACCGGCACGGAGAATAATAAAGTAAAAACTGTATGGTTGAGGTTTGTGCAGAGGAGAGAGAAATAACAGAAACCACAAAATAGTTGATTAAAAGGGAAAGTGACAAAGTTTTTTGGAACATCCCGAAAATGAAAGATGACAAAGTTTTAAGGGACGGAGGGAGGGAGTAATATGTATCCTGCCGAATGGTCTGGAGTCTGGACCAATAATAGGAAACGTTGAAGGATGAGATGCATTTTTAATAAAATAACGATAGATGTGCATTTATACCAGCATTTATCGCCATCCAACAGATTTCTATAACGAGTACAGTGATGCTGTAGTGTAAATGTTGAGCAATTTATTTATTTTTTTTGTTTTTTGATAATCCAGTTGTCGGGCTTACGCTCCCATAATCCTGAAGTCTATGAACTACCCTCCAAAGCTCCTAGACAGTTAAATCCAGATCTGATCACATTCAGTCTCGTGAGTACTGACTCCAAAGGATGAATCCAGCAGGACTCACATCACTTTTTAGGCTGCTCCTCCCACCACACGAACCCGCTACCTTCATTACCATCCTCTCTCTTCTCAGCCGCTGAGCAACTCCGTGAAGGTAGGAAGAATCATTGGGAGCAAGACCTCCCTCATCTTCCCTTGGTGAGAATTGAACCCAAGACCTCCCACAAAGGAGTGACTTGGAGATGGATGGTCATCCATTGGACTACACTCACCTTCCCAGAGCAATTTAATTTCTCCAGATGATGAACGGTATTGATGAATACCGTGTTTGTACACGGGAAAAAATGTTACACATCAAATATATTTTGAATATTAATCTCAAAATTAATACTTTTATATACGAGCTTTTATATTAAAATTAATTACATATTCACCACTAAGATAAATATTGTTTACAAATTTTATGACAGCAGTCACATGTTGTGATGACTGTCAGTTTGATTCGCGGTGATTTTTTTCTTTGATGATACTCCGTATGAGATAATGAGAATAAAACTTATCAACCAAGACTCCAAGAACAACGAGCACGAGTCAGATTTTGTATCTAATGCTTTCACTGGTCACCATTCTGCCAACATCTCCAGCAGACCAAAAGCAATGTCAACTGAATCCTAAATCATTCTTCTTTTATTTTTTCTTTATCAATTCAATATCAATCACATAAAACATTTTTTATTAATTTGCGTATATTTTATTACTCCGTATATTTTAGGCTTTGGGTACGCCACTTTGGCCTGATAACCTCTAGCTCCACCACAGGTTGCAGCCTTGGTGGTGAGTAAAAGTCCCTTTGAATTCGTTTAATGCTCATTCAGCGAAAGTTGATTGTGATCAAATTCAGGTTTGTTTGGAGTTAGAAAAAAGGATGACACCCCATCCGTGAGGACACCCCATCCGTGAGGGTCCCTCAATCCCGACTGGACGGTACGTTGGGAGGATGTAAATCAGACTATAATTCTAATCTGACAAATAGAGAGTGAGACTCTGTCTCCGGTACTTGCAGAGATCCTATGATTTTTTAACATAGTAATCCTTCATCGCAGTTGTCGGGATTCAAACTCAGGATCCAACCCTTGTGTCACTTCTTTGCTACCAGGTAAGTTTGTTAGGTTTGTTTGGAGTTAGGGATTTGTGGGACGTATCTCATATTCCGTACATTTTAGCATGGGCGTAGCAACGGGGCAACCTATTCCAAATGAAAATTTTATTTAAATTATTGAAGTTAATAAATCATGTAAACACATCAAAAATGTACTTGCTAATTGGTTGATGGATCGGAGGTGAATAACATTGGCGGTGGGTGAGTAAAGTAAATGCACCGCCAGTCCATGATGTGCGGCAGGCCAATCTTATTAATTTCCGGTGCAATGGAAAGACGACGTTTGTCCTCCACGACTTCTGTTTACATTGGTGGAATGACAACGGATAATCTGAAATCAAACGTTACACAATCCAACTAGTACTCCCTCCGTCCCTCTAATATTGGTACGGACGGTAGTGGTGTAATTTTTGAGAAAAGTAGAATTATGTGGTTGATAATGAGTTGATAAAGTGGAAATAAAGTAATAATGAATTAGAGTCACACAAATGTTACTAAATATGGTATGAGATAATAATAAAGGGATATCCAAAATGAAAAAATGGGACAATTATAGGGGGACAGAGGGAGTAATATTTATATATCGGGTCCTACCTTATTACGAGTGTAATTGGAACTCATTTTCCTTCTTTTTTAAAGCAGGAGCAGAATCAGTTTTCAGAAGCTACCCTCAACTTTTTAAAAAACCATTTCTAAGAGTAAGTTAGAGCACCAAAATTTCTTTTACCCTTCCACCCAAACACTTCAACTTTTGCTTCTGCTCCCTGAAAGAGCAGAAACAATTTTAAGAATCAGATCTAAAGACCACCTAAGTTGATTGAAATGAGTGATTGAATTGATCAAATTTGTTACTCCCTCCGTTCCTAAATAAACTTCTAACTTTCCTTTTTCGTCTGTTTCAATTAAAACTTCCACTTTCCCTTTTTGGTAAAGAATTTGTGGTTCACAATGTTTCTTACACATTTCTCTCTCTTCTGCATAACTCTCCACCACACAATATCCACTATCTTAAACTTTGTGCCAACCCCATTTGGAAGATAAAATGAGAACGGAGGTAGTAATATATACAAAAAAAATATTTGTGTAAGTAAACATGTCTTAATTTTTGAAGTAAAAAAGGGAGGTATTTGAGATATGTGTTAAATATTTTACTATATCTAGATAATTACACATCACGACATCGTGAGTGGTGAATACTCCCTCCGTTCCTAAATAAACTTCCAACTTTCCTTTTTCGTCCGTTCCAATTAAAACTTCCACTTTCCCTTTTTAGTAAAAAATTTGTGGTTCACAACATTTCTTACACATTTCTCTCTCTTCTGCACAACTCTCCACCACACAATACCCACTATCTTAAACTCTGTGCCAAACCTATTTGGAAGTTTTAATAGGAACGGAGGTAGTACTTGTTTTACTTCAAATCACAATCATCATCGGGCTTTCAACTATGTTTAAAATACCTGCCCGGACCGGCCGGATCAACCCGGACCAAAACCCAATCTGATTAGTTAAACATCAAGAAGTGGTAAAAAATCAGAAAAACTCGGCCGCCTTGGAAAAACCCGGTTGAGACTCAAACCCGAAAAATCCAACAAACCCGGGAAACCTAGTTTTGATTTTTTTACAAAAAAAGTATTTTTGTTTAAATTTAAAGCATTTTCAACCAATAAAATTCCAATTCCAATACTCAAAAGAATAAAAATATATTTATATACTAGTATACTACTTACTTATTTAAGAATAAAAATTATGTCAAATTCTATAATAAATGTAGAATACAAATACTCCGGAGTAACAAGTACAAAGTATCATTATATATTTTAATATGATCAAAATGGTATTTTGAAATATTATGAGACTGTTTGAACTTTTAAATGCTTAGTAAATATTATCATTAGTTGATTATTATGAAATAACTAACTTTTATTTTAATTTTGTATGCAATTATATGTTTATTATTATTATACGATTGGCCAATTTTATAACGTTGACTGGGTTGACTTGATCGGGTCCGGATTAACGTGTGACACGATCACGTGATCGAGTTGCTTCCCGGTCTGGTTTCTTAACAAAGGGTTACGTTTAGATTGAAATCTTTTGTTTGATGGTAAGAAACATTTTTGCCGAAACAAAACCCTAAAAATAAAAAAAGGTATAGTATAGGGATACGCACTGAGCTAGCTAACAAGCTAAGCTTTTCCCATATGTTTGGTTCCATAATTTCTTCATTGGATGTGTGGAGGCAGGACATGTGCTTTCTTGTTGAATGCAGCTCCGGTTATGGACCCCTTTCATCTTCTACATTAATTCATGCCCATAATCGGTAAAACTCCGTAAAATACATATTTTATTGTATCCCATTTATTTAATGTTCTTATAATATTACAAAATAGTGGTATATATGATGTTACTTACAAGTTAGAGAATATGAAAAATGTACAATATTCGAGATGTTGAAAGCACAATGTTGTACTGCACCTTATGAAAAGTTGATGCCTTCTAATTATGTTCTCTTAATATGTAAATTGCACCGAAAATTACCGACCTAAAATGTTTTGAAATTTTAAAATAGGACTATCATGTCTTTATATCTTAAATATGAAGAGTTTTCAAAGCGCTATGTAGGGTTTTTGCTTCATTTTCTTTGGTTTTGCCGGCGGTAGAGGGTGCAATTCGTCCGTTTCTTTTGACAGAGTTGATAGTTTTCGCTGCTTAATTCGTTCGATGCAGGTCTGGTTTTCGTGGCTTTGTTCTTTCCGTGAGACGATGAAGGTTAGCTACCCAATTTGTTCGGATATTAGATCCGTGTATTCATTGGGGCTTCGTTCGACTCAGTGGCGGACCCAGAGATTTGTCAGAGCAGGGGCACACTAGACACTAAACTTACTCTATAATAAAATTTTCAAATGTAATAAAGATGGTAAAAAGTAAGGGAATAGCATAAATTATACGGAGTAGTTAATTACATATTATATAGTTCATTTCTGCAACTTTGGTAATCAATACTACGAGTTTTCATATTCTGAAAATGTTGCATAATAGTTTCATTATCAATACTTTTAAAAACATCTCTGTCGATGTAGCACATCAAGCAATATGTAAGATAATCATCTAAAGAAACTTACAAAATACAAATGAACGGGTGATTGGGTGGTGCGGCACTGCAGAGGTAGTTTAGCAAGGCAGCGGCAAGCCCCAGAAAGAGGCCAGAGTGTAAACATCCGTGAGAGTTTATATTTTGGAAGTTTTCCCCCTTTTGCCTTGTAGAGTAATAGTGAGTTATTAGTGGATTTTATTTTTAAACTTTTACTTGTTTTAGATTACTTTAAGATGGCCGCACATTAATTTGGTTACGGTTTACATTTTAACTTTTTGGGTTTTCAACCCTTAACTAATTTCTATCGAAAGAAAAAAATCTTAACTATTTTCTTCTCCTTTTTTGAGATCTTTTATTTTAATTCAGCTCAAATTTAAATATTGTGTATTAACTTTTAATTTATATAACTGTAACATTTTAGTATCTAATTTGACCACAAGCGGGCTTGAGTCCTTTCTTATTTGCCATAGTCATGGATGAACTTACGAAGTCAATTCAAGACGATATACCGTGGTGCATGATGTTTGCCGACGATATTGTATTGATTGATTAGACGCAATCAGGTCTTAAAGCAAAGTTGGAAGTATGGCGACAAACATTGGAGAATAAGGGTTTCAAACTAAGTCGGAGCAAGACAGAGTACATGGAGTGCAAGTTTGGTGGAGGTAGAAGTAGTGGTAATAGCGGAATTACTCTGGATGGTAAGGAGATACCAGTCAGCGATATGTTCCGTTACTTGGGCTCCATAATTCAGAAGGACGGTGAGTTAGATGGAGATGTATCCCATAGAATCAGAACAAGGTGGATGAAGTGGAAGAGTGCGTCAGGATTTCTATGCGACCGAGGTATGCCGACTAGACTGAAGGGTAAATTTTATAGGACAACAATTAGGCCTGCATTACTGTATGACGTAGAGTGTTGGGCGGTGAAACAATGTCACATTCAAAAGATGAGTGTGGCAGAGATGCGCATGCTGCGTTGGATGTGTCGGCATACTAGGAAGGACCGCGTGAGGAATGAGACAATCAGACAAAGGGTGGGAGTAGCACCTATTGAAGACAAGATGCGGGAGTCGCGCCTACGGTGGTTTGGTCATGTGCGTAGAAGACCGAGTGATGCACCTGTTAGGCGAGTTGAGATGTGTGGAGAAGAGGCAGGGAAGAGAGGGAGAGGAAGACCCAAACAGACGTGGGTTAGGGGAGTTCGAAGTGATATGCTTCTTCTGGGGTTGGATGAGGGCATGACTTTGGAGAGAACTAAGTGGAGGACGGGTATTCACGTGAAGGAGTGATTTTGATAATCTTTTTCCCTCATCTTTTTTTTTCCTAGTTTTTTTTATCCTTATATATATATATATATATATATATATATATATATATATATATATATATGCATTATTTGCAGCCTTTTTATTTTATCATTTTTATATATATTCATCTTTTTTATATCATCTTTTCATAATAGCTTATCTTTTTATCTTTATTCCTTCTTTTCCTTTTGGTTGTGATATCATGTATCGATTCATGTTAGCCGACCCCAATATCTTTTGGGACTAAGGCTTGGATGTTGTTGTTGTTGTTGTATTTGACCACAAGCGGGACATTGATTTTACTCTAAGTACTAGTAGTGAAATTCCTGATCGAAAGTGGGGGCACTTGCCCCCCTAGGCCCCTCCCTAGGTCCTCCACAGGTTCGACTGCTTTGGTTTGCGATGGTCGCTGGTCCCTATCAAACAGAGATAACAAGGATGGTTTCACTGTTTGGCTTGTTGATTTCATGGATGCGAAACAGGGTTCAGTGATGGCTATGGCCGACTTCAAGGGGAGGAGGAGGGCAACACAACTGAAATCAGTGGCGGAAAGAATGAAGCATCAGCTATGGAAGGCTTTCCGGGAGAACTATGGCGAAGGGGACACTATGGCATGAGGATGGCGAAGGGGACACTATGGCGGTGGACCTTTCAAAAAACGACGCAGGGGCGGGTCTTGGACTCTAGACCCGCCGAGAGCCTTGAGAATGTTCCAGGATTTGGGAGGTCGGAGATTTTTTGTCAGTTGTGTGAGGGTGCAGTTGAGTTTTCACTACTTTATTTTCTTTTTCTATTTTTGTTTTGACCAGTTTGTCGTTGTTGTTTTCTGCTATTTTTATTTCAGTCAGACTCTTGCATTAGGTTGGGGTGATGAGGGGTTTACTTTAACCACATTAGGTTCATTTAGACCCATTACAGGATAAACGAGCCATATTACTTTTTCTAGGGTGATTGGCTCTAAGTCCGGTTCGAGGGCCGGTGGTTGGAAGTGATCCTTTTATCTTCTTGTTCCCTTGTTGAATATTTTGATATCAATTTAAGCCACCTGTTCCAAAAAAATAATCCTAAAGATGAGTAATTATAGTCATGTTCAAATTAAAAAATACAGGCATATTTAATGTCAGACATATTTAATGTCTGATACTGCAAAAACATGACATTAATGGTCTCACATGAATTATTGCCTCAATCTCCGACCACCATGGTAAATCCTTTCCTAAACTTCCAGAAATTTCATACTCGCACAATTAACTTTAATTGTATTATTACATTTAAGGATCCAACATCATCCAAGAAAATAAAGAAGGATGTAGGAAAAAAATAAATGCAAAAACAATTTATTGCAAGAAACCCACCATGTACAGCGAGAGAAGCCTTGCATCACTACGTATCCACTTGTGAATGATGTTATCTTGCAAGCATTGAAAAGAGATGGCATAGATGGAGGCTATGCTGAAGCGCTTTAAACAAGAATTTTGCCATTTTTTTTTCCTCAACCTATGGAGCTGCTCCATTACAATTCGATTGATGGCACATTTGGATCCATCATTGATAGAAACGATTAGTTATAGCTGCTGGAGTGTGACACATCGTTACATTTACTATATGTGCGGGTAAATGTTATTTCATACACATAATTATACATTTACCAACACATACGTGTGTGGGCAAAAGCTATATTTTCTTGTCATATAATTACTACTCCCTCCGTTCCGAAAAACTTTTCCCAATTTGACCGGGATCGGAGTTTTAAGCAAGTAATAAATTCCATTTACTTTCCATGTATACCCCTATAGCTAATAAAGTGGCGGATGAAAGGGAATGAGTAAAAAATTAATACATGTCTAAAAGAAATAAAGTTGATGTGATAGATTCAAAAGAAGGGATAATTCCCTGCGGCAATGTACTATACAATACATAGATACACTATTTTGGAAACCCTAAGTTGAAATGTTCCCTCCAAAAGTTCCCTCTCTTTTTACCTTCTATAAATACACTTTTTAAAACTACAAGTCTTTAATACACACAACACACACTACACATACACTACACTACGGACTACATTTATGGCAGCCAACATAAATGCTGCACAATTTTCTTCTTCCCCTTCTGCACCTTCCATAAACGAAAGTCTGGCTTCATCTTCATTAAGTGCTTCTGCAGATCTGCAAACAACAATAGAAGACCGTTGTGAGTTTTCTCACACTTAAAAAAATTGTAGAATAGTGGTGAAAGTACGAGTATCGTCTCCACAGGGACGGAAAAAAGGGAATTAAAAATTGACTAAATTTAGCGATAAAAAAATTAAAATAAAATAAATGCGTCGTGCGAGATTGATTGGTTGAATGGAAATTAACTAATGCGAATGAACGATTAAAATAAAAGAAATTAAACTAATGGGTTCTTTCTAATTAATGACAGTAGGGAACAGGGATTGATTCCGGGGTAATCAGATTTTTGGCAGACCAGGCTTAATTACATGAAATTAATTTAATTGAGCCTAGCTAATCAATATGATGGAGTATATGGCCCGGGAACCCCCGGTCCACAGACTCCTACTCCTCCAATCAAGGCCCAACAGGCCCAGAAGGCCCAACAGGCCCAAATCACAGCGCCCAGAGTACCAAGCAATCCACAATGCGCAACAGGGGTGCCTTCGGCCCCCTGACCGAAGGCTATAACTCTCACAGGAGGGCCAACACAGCAAAACAAAGTTACTGGGAAAAACGGCGAAAATCAGTAGCCCTCGGCCGTGGGAGCCCTCGGCACCTAGGGGTCCCCTGTACTCAGAGCCCTCAGCATGTCCTCTACAGCCGAGGGCGCCTCTCCCGACACGATATCCGCTCCACATGCGTACAGATCACCGTACCCTGTACAACGTCCCATCCAACAGCCGCATTAAATGCGGCCACATGCGTTTGCCAGCACCAACCAGTTGAGGTGACCCCTCGGCCAATGAACGTTTGACACGTGTCCCTGTCCGGCATTTATTGCTACTATAAATAGCACCCCATCTCCCCATTTGTAACCACGCTGAAAACGCTCCACACTTTACAATATACTTTCTCTCTCTATACTTACTTGCTCTGACTCCTCTCTTATTATTCCCCGCAATAACCCCTCGGATAAGCTACCCCCCGGGTACACTATCCATCATTTGGTGCTCTCGTTGAGAGGCCGAACAATCAAGTAAGAAACCCTCCCCCTCGGCCAAACACAAAAACACCCATCCAAAATGGTGAGGACAACTCGTGCCAACACCAAGAATGTAGAGGACAGGAAGCTGGCCCTCGGCGAGGTCGACGTCCCCGAAGCCTCCAACAGGGTTCCCAGGGGCGGCGTCATCGCCGGGATGGACCAGACGGCTGTCGACCTACGCCAGCAGATTCAGCAAAATGCCCCCGATGCCCGCCTCGGCATCGAGGCCAAGAAAAAGGACCGGAGCGAAAATCAAATTAGCCCCCCGGTCATCACCATCGACGTTCAATCGGCGCTCTCCGCCTTCATCCAGACGCTCACTCAGAACCCGGGTGCCTTCGGCACTTTGGTTCCCCACCAGCCTCAAGTTGGGGAGAATATTCTGCCTCCCCCTCATCCACGACCCCTCGGTAACCCGGTCCTCCGGATGGGGAACTCCGAGGGGGTCGTGGCCCAAGATACGGCCTCCCAGGAAGTCCAATCCCGGGACCGCCACGACGTGAACAAAGAGCACCCCCGGACCTCCGCCCTCGAGAGGCTCGAAGGGGCGCAAGACCGCCGAGGGGTCCAAGACCGCCTCGGGGGGAGGGCGTTCCAAAGGCCTCAGGAAAGTGGCGGGTCCGTTTCCAGGGCCAATGAGAGACGTCCCCCTCAGGACAAGGGCAAGGCACCTCTCCATGCCGACGACGCACGCCATAAAATCAATCAAGCCCACTCGGCCCGGGTCCATTCGCAGGGGGCGGAGGCCCTCCAGAAGGACCCCCGGGACGAAATCATTGCGGCCCTCCAGCGCCGGCTTGACGAGATGGAGGCCACCAAAGCCCACGCCACCACTTCCGCCCCTCATACAGACCTCAAGTATGAAGCGATGATGGCAAAGATGGAAGAAATGCAGAAGAAGATAGCCGAGGGCTCCGGGGAACCCACCATACAGCTCCAGACCCGGACGCCATTTACCCCAAGGGTATTGGCTGCCCGGATCCCAGAAAAATTCCGAGGGCAGCTCATCATGCCCTATGACGGAAAGACTGACCCCCAGGAGCACTACAGTAGGTATCAAAACAGCATGATCATGGTGGGGGCATCAGATGAGTATTTGTGCCGCTGGTTCCTCTCCACCCTAGAGGGGCCAGCTTACGAATGGTTCAACCGATTGCCCGAGGGCTGTATTGACTCATGGCAAGAACTCGCCCAGCGATTCTTGACGCAATTTGCGGGGAGGCGCCGCACAAGGAAACACTTCTCCCACCTACTGACGGTGAGGCAGAAGAAGGAGGAGACCCTTCGGGACTTCCTGGAACGCTGGAGGACGGAGGCTGATAAAGTTGATGGCGCTGACGACGGGACCCTCCTGGCCCTCCTCCAAACAGTACTCCGCCCCGGGAACTTCTCAAGGAGCCTCATCATCGACCCCCCCCCCCACGTGATTATATAAGGGCCCTACAGCGGGGGGACCGATACGCCGAGGCCGAGGAGGTGGAGAAACACCACCATGTCCCAGATCACCAGCGCCCTCGGCCGGAAGACAAAGGTAGCCGGGGGACGGGGGCTCCCCGCAATTATCTCAGGGAGTCTGCCCCCTCCGGTGAGCGCCCCCGGCATGGCCAAGCCAAGCCCGGGGGAGGCTACAAGGGGAACCCGAGGGCTTGGGCACAGCCTGTCCTCCTGGAGCACCCTCGGACACCACTGACGCACCCCGTCAGCGTCATCCTGGATTTTGCTGAGAAGAGGGGCCTCGTGGAGCGAGATTCACGCGCGCCCTCGGAAGTATTTGCCATCAACCCAAACTACCCCTACTATCGTTTCCACCGACACCAGGGGCACAGGACCGATGATTGCCATCAGCTGAAGACGGCCATCGAGAAATTGATACAAGCGGGCCATCTGTCCCAATTTGTCCAGGGCCCTCAGCAACAGACCCCCCTCATCATGGGCCACCCCGAGGGCAAACTGCGAGAGCGAATGCTTGGGTCAACCCCAACACCATCCCTCTCGGCAAGAAGAGGGAGATTGGAAATCTAGAGGAAGAAGAGGAGGAGTACCCCCGATACCAAGAAAAGAAACACCACATCCTCATGATTACGGGGGGAAATACCGGGGGTGACTCTTCAAGTCAACGAAAGAAGTAGGCTCAATCACTTTACGTGGGGGAAGTCACTCATATGCCCCCGGTAAAGCGGCTGAGGGAGGAACCCATTATCTTCACCAACGCTGATCTCCCCCCAGTGTCCTCTCCCCACAGGGACGCCCTCGTCATCCGCACAGAGATCAACGACACCATCATTCACAGAACTTACGTTGACACGGGCAGCTCCGCCAATGTGATGTACCTCAGCACCTTCAGAGAGCTGCATCTGGATAGGGGGTCCCTTCGGCCCATCAAGACCCCTCTTGCCGGTTTTACCGGCGACACCATTGATTCTGAGGGGGTCATAACCCTCCCGGTCATCTTCGGCGACGGCCTCCATAGAGCCAAGCTCGAAGTGGAGTTCGTCGTCGTCAACATCGACTGCGCCCACAACATCATCCTCGGCCGGCCAGCCCTCGAGGACCTCGAAGCCGTCATCTCCATGAGGCACCTCTGCCTCAAGTTCCCGGCCGAGGGGGGAATCGGTTACTCAAGGGGGAACCAAAAGCTTGCCCGCGCTTGCTACCTTCAAGTTACAAAGAAGGTTAGCAAGACGGAGTTCCGCGTTGACACCATCACCGGAACTGTGGAAGCGGAAGAAAGAAGGCCGAGGGCTGAACCAGCCGAGGAGGTTGAAGACTTCGCACTCGATCCGGCCAAGCCGGAGAGGGTCGTGAAGATTGGAGCCAAGCTCCCCGAAGACTTGAAGACCGGCATCATCAGCGCCCTCTACGCCTACCCCATTGTTTTTGCATGGGGGCCGGAGGACATGCCGGGGATCAGCCGAAGGGTCATCACCCACCGCCTCTCGGTGGACCCTTCGGCCAAACCAGTACAACAGCGGAGGAGACCCCTCTCGGCCGACAGAAGGGAATTTGTGAAGAAGGAGGTCGCCATGCTTCTTTCTATCAAGCACATCAAGGAGGTGAATGTTAGGAAATTGATGTAACCTACCTCGAAAGTACAGCAGCGGAAGTTCAAAATTTTCCCAAACAGATCTTCCCTGATTATGACAAAACAACGAATAAAACAATAATAACAGATCTGAGTCAGAACTTACAGATCTTCCAGCCTAGCGGTGATAATCCTTGACCTTAGGTATCCGCGTGATTTCTCCTTTCCAAAAGAACGGTTAGATCTCCCGAAGAGAAAGGCTAGGAAATCTCTTCGCAGGGAAATAAACAGGTAATACTGATTCTGAAAACTGGTCTATTAATTATGAAAGAGGAGGGTGTATTTATACTAGTTCTAAACTAGTTTCCTAATCACAACCAAAGTCTTATTCATTAATGAGTTATAGTCCTACCAGAACCAATACATCATTATTAATTAAATAAGTTGGATAAAACATAATAATAATAATAACAATAGAGAAGTGGCTGCACGCCACTTCCTATATGTTATTTATTATTATTTAGTTTATTTTATTTTCCTTTTTAATTCCAAATCAATAAAAGAAAATACCAACTTTATTTAATAATAAATACACCTTAATTAGGTATAATAAATCTAATTTATCACAATTAATTTATTCTATCAAATAGAACTCTCCTTCAACATCATGAATTAAATATAGTTTAATCTAACTAATATTTAATCCATTTCAGTATTACAAATTAAATATTATTTAATCCAATTAATATTTAATTCCTTCTAACAATTCAATCGGAAGGTATAATCACTTGTTGTGTGACCCATAGGGCCTTATATATTAAGCACTAATCAAATTAAGGTCTTGGCAGAATCCCTAGACGATTTACCAGACAATCTTAATATATAAGGACGTTTGCGAGGACTATTCAAACTCCCTGTAATATAGAGCTCATAGTGATACGATCCTTTCATTCAACGAACATTCAACTAAGTCTAGAACTTGATATTGTGTCTATTCCAATAACTTAGTCTCTATCTCTCAATCTTTCTAGATGATCCATAATGATCATATTCGATATCCAAAACGAATATATCTTTGCATTGGCCAATGACTTTATGATCCATCTAGATATGAGAAGTAGAATGTTCTCTCTTAATCTATTATGAGGAATAAATTCTTTCTTGGCACAACTACTACTCCATGTGCTTCGTGATGCACCCAACACATGCCGTATCTACCCCGATTGGAGTGCAAGCGTTGGTCATGGTCAAAGTACATCACTCCGCACATGTAGTACGTATTGACCTCAAGTCGGAGGACTATTACACTACTCTATACGCCGATAATCCCATAGACACATGAATAGAACTTATCAAATGGTTTCTCGGTGGGTATGCCAATATTCTCTAAAATACCTATGTGACCATCATGAATTACAGGAACTCATAGTTGTGAGATCAACTATACTTTCTAAAAGTATGATGCAGTCCATATACCAATCTTATCGCATATCATCAATATCCCATTCTTGATGATCATTGATTGGGGCTATTTTAGGACCTTATGTGCTATCATATAAGCTCCCACTTACTTATTGACAACATAAGTCCAAGGGAACACAATTATGAACAAGATATTGACAATCGAAATACTTAATCATCAATGTGTAATACCGTATATATCAGATATATAAAACTGAATGTGATCAAATATATATGTCTCTAAAAGGTGATTGTCGCTAGGACATATATACTAACAATCTCCCACTTGGCCTAGTGCCAATCACCGATGCGTCTAACACCTAGACTCTCAAAAGTCTAGTATGTTTCTCATATCTCAAAGGTTTGGTGAATGGGCCAGCCAAATTTGTCCTCTACGGGAAGGCATTCTATTGCAACTTCTCATCTTGCTATTTGTTATCAAAACACGATAGCATACTGGTATTTTCTAGTTCCTTACTTTGCATTTTGGTTCCTTAGCTTGTGCAAATGCACCGGCACTGTCACAATAACAATTATTGGATAACTGTCGCTAGGAACTACCTCTATTTCCTTAAGGAACTAACGTATCTAAACGCTTACCTATGTTGCATCAAATGCAACAATTTACTAGGTTCTAGTTGTCGAATTTACAATAGTTTCTTACTTGCAACTCTTGTAGCATTACTATTACATTGAGACTAAAAACATATACTGGCTGTGACTCATAGACTATCATACATGAAACTAGTGCTAGAATAATTAAATTCTACTAGTTCTTTCTGTCTATCATAGACAAAAGATATTCATGAAGATTTTTGGTGACCATTCTTTCACTGACTTCAATGAGGGGATATCATTCTCTATGATCAACATATATGATTATAAAGACCATGCTATCCTTGTTGCGCACTCTAAACACACAAGCACCCTCATTTCATTTGATGAGGTCAAATGATATGACTTTTTTCATCAAAATTAATATTTCAACTCCTAGATGCTAGTTCTAGCCCATAAATAGATTTCTCTAATTAACATATTGAATTAGAATTTGATATGGATATAAAACCTTCAGGTTGTACCATGTACACCTCCTCCTTGAGGTTTCCATTAAGGAAAGGGGTTTTTACATCCATTTGTCAAATTTCATAATCATATTGAGCAGCTATAACAAGCAAAATCCAAATGGACTTGAGTTTTGCAACTGGTGAATAGGTATCACTATAGTCAATTCCTTTTCTTTGACTATAACTTTTAGCCACTAGCCTAGCTTTGTGTGTTTTCACCTTGCCTTCAGCATTAATTTTCTCCTTAAAAATCATTTTGCATCCAATGGATCTAACCCAACAGGCAAGTCAACCAAGTTCCATACTTGATTGATACACATCGAGTCCATTTTAGATTTTATGACTTCTCGCCACCTCTATGAATCAACATCTAATATTGCTTCTATGTAGATCTCAGGTTCATCCGTATCAGGAATCTTAACATCATCATGATCCTCCATGAGGAAGCCTAACCTAGTTAGTTCATGATGAATCCTAGTAGACCCGCAGAGTTGAATGTTTTGCGTTTTGTTCAGGCTGTTCATTCTGATCGTGAAGAGGTTCTCTTTCATTGGACTATCCAATGCTTAGAGAGTTTTCTGGTGCTATACTCAGAGAGGGAGAGTTAGGTGCAGAAGGAATGACAACCATGCCATTACTTTCTTCATAAGAATCACTTGTTGGTGCGAAGCGCTTCCTATATTACTCCCACTAGCTGAAGGATATCCTCCTAGAGACATTCTTCAACTTATTTCTCCCACTGAATCCTTCGTTAGACAATCTAACAAATCTTCATTCTCTATGTTACTTTACCTTTCAATTTGATTAGTGCACATTTCTTTACATATGTAGGGCAACCCATATTTAATATGTGAAGAAAATGTCTTTTATTATACTATAACTCATATAGTACGTTTTGCACTAATCAAACTATTCAGAATGCATATTGAGATTTATAGCGTGTACCCTTAAAAGAATGTTTGGAAGAGAAAATGAATTCATAATAGATCTAGCCATGTCTAACAAAGCCCTATTTCTCCTTGCAGAAACGCCATACTTCTAAGGTGTTCTGGAGGAGTTCATTATGACGGAATTCTTTGACCTTTTAAATAAATCAGAAATTTTACTTAAGTACTCTTTGGCTTGCTATCCTTTTTCCTAGAAAAGATTTATTAGTCAAGTTACTTGAAAGACAAGATTCACAATCTCCATATGACTCAAAAGCAAATGATGTTAAATAATCTAATTTATTTAACGTTGCTATTCTTGTTTCATTAATTTGACCAAGTTTACAATATCATAGATAGGTAGTAATTTTTCTGATTACTTAATCGAGATCCTTTTATTTTATTCATTTAATATCTAATATGTCGATTGATAATTAACCATTCATAAGAAAAGCATTTCCATAACAACACCATTTTACGAAAATAACAATTATTATTAGCAAAATGGAAACAGAAATCTTTTAATGTCTAACATATGAATGAAAATAATCTTCTTGGTAATAGAAGGAATAAAATAACAATTATTTAATTCTAATCTAAAACCACTGGGCAAATCTAAACTATAAGATCCTATCACGTTCAGCAACAACTTTTGCTCCAGCCTTCACGCGTAGGTCAATTTTATCCAGTCCAACTGCTACACTGCTTCTTAGGCTTCTGCACATTTTTGCAAATGTGTAAGCTATAAGTTGTATCTAATACTTTAACAATGAGAGTTAGTTACAGACATATTTATTTAATGATAAAAATACATGAGCTTGAAGCACCTGGTGCTTTGGCTAGATTAGCCTTATACAGCTCACAATCTCTCTTCCAATGTCCCTTTTCTTTGCAGTAGAGACAAACATCCTTTGCAACCTTTGGCTCCATATGACCTCCACCTTTAGGCTTCAGAGCTGTAGGAGTAGGTCCAACCTTACCTTTCTTCTTTTGCTTATTCTTGTTCTTAGAACGAGACTTAGCATTAGAGCTTACCATAAGAACAGTCTTTCCTTTAGAGGTTGAGGCTTCATAAGACTTGAGCATGTTATGGAGTTCAGGCATGGTCACTTTCGTTTTGTTCAAATTATAATTCACAATGAAGTTAGTAAATGAACTCGAAAGCGAATATAGGATGATAGCAGCTGAGACACGATCCTCAAACTTAATTCCGGTGGTAGCAACTCTTTCAATTAAGCCAATCATTTTGAGGACGTGCTCAGACACGTTGCCACCCTCTTGAAGCCTACACTTGAAAATGTCTGTCAGAAGTTCATACTCTAGAGTCTGACTCTCTGAATCAAACAGACTTTTCAAGTGTTCAAGCATCTCGAAGGCGCTCATCCTATCGTGTTGCCTTTGCAACTCCATAGACATTGCAGCCAACATAACACATTGCACAGTTTTAGCATCAGTAACGTGTTTCTCTCGAGCAGTCAGGTCAAGCGTGACAAACTCGGGAGAGTTAGCATCAGGAATCTTGGGTACCGGCGTGTCTAACACATACTCAATATTTTCTTGTCTAAGAACTAAACACACATTTCTTTCCTAGTCCAGAAAGTTTGGTCCAGTAAGCTTGCATGTATCAAAGATACTTCTCAATGATAAATTCGACATTCCTAAAAGCCTAAAGAAGTTCAAATAGAACGGAATTAAAATCATATATTAATTCCTATAATCACATCTAGTTAACTAAATAATATGGACTTTTAATTATTTAGCTCCCACTATTTTGCATGCTCTTTGACCTCAATAAAAAGAACATGGAATGTTTTACAATCAGAGTGGCCAAAATCCTCATTCATACTGTTACAGTCCCAGCTTGGGCTGATCACTGCAATAATATAATGGGTAGGTCCCTAGACCAATTGCGTCCAAGCAACTTTTGGTTGATCAATTTTTAAATTGATCGACATCCTTAAATTAACACTGATGCTTGGGCGACTCGAGCTAATTTAAGTAAGTCAAAACCATCACACGATCACAAACATATGTATCTATAAATTAGTTCTATATTTTGTCAAATGGAATAAACACTTGGGTGAAATATTCTTCAACGAAAAAATATTTCTACTAATTTAATTATGATGGGTGATGTCGTTATCCCAGATAAGACTTAAATTTTAATTTATGGGGACCATTTATCGGGATATTAAATTACTTTATTAAACCAAGATGCTAAAACATATTATCAAATAATATGTTAACGAGATCTAACTCAAAAATATAAAATTATTAAGCATGCAATTAAATCTAATTTATAAGCAAATACTATAGTTAAAAAGCATGCTAAAACAATTAACGGTTAAAAACCAATCCTTCTAAATCTCAAAGATATTTAATCCAATTAAAAAAACAAATTTTAACATCTTGCTACTAATTAAAATCAGGTATTTCAATACACCATTTTAATTATTGTTTATACTATCATAGGATCAAGTCCATCTCCTGAGTGTAAAAAAAAATATTCCGTCAAGCACATCGCAACAGTTTATCTCAAGCCGTTTTTTTTTTATTAAAAAAATAACTTAAGCCTTCGTATTTAAAAGAATTACAAAGATGTCTAGAGCCTTTTCACTTTCTCAAAATTAGACTACATGGCAATTCCTAGAATAGGGGAACGACCACAAGATTTACGGAGGCAGGCAGTCCCAGGCCACATAATCGCGTAAAATCCGCCGACCTCCACGGATCCTCCAGATGTTTATCAGAAGACATTCATCAGCTTGCGAATTTCTTCAGACCACAAGAGTTCCATTAGGATTGAGTTCTTCCTGTCTTCATCGTTGCTAAAAGAATTCAATTTAGAGGGAACAAGCTCGAACCGCCATTAATGGTGGTCCAACTTCCATGGAGAAACAAAATGAGATTGCGATCCGCTGAAGCTCCAGATTGATGATGAAGCTTCCTTCTTCTATGCAAAGAAGATCGGCCAGAAACCGTCTCATCCTTCCGAAGATAGATCCTCCAGTGTCACTTCGGCCAAAGGTGTCGTCAATCGCCATGGTCGCTCGATTCGTGTTTATAGTGGACAGCAATATCACACGGATAAATTCCAGATTAAAATTTCTAAAATCAGATCTGACATTTATGTTCTAAAACATAAATTTAATCTAATTTCTATCGCAATTCAAATTAGAGTAAAAATATATATTTCTGAAATATATTTTTGCCGTATCTATCAAAATTCGTATAATGTCATTAGAATCAGTTTGACTCTGATACCACTGTTAGGAAATTGATGTAACGTACCTCGAAAGTACAGCAGCGGAAGTTTAAAATTTTCCCAAACAGATCTTCCCTGATTATGACAAAACAACGAATAAAACAATAATAACAGATCTGAGTCAGAACTTACAGATCTTCCAGCCTAGCGGTGATAATCCTTGACCTTAGGTATCCACGTGATTTCTCCTTTCCAAAAGAACGGTTAGATCTCCCGAAGAGAAAGACTAGGAAATCTCTTCGCAGGGAAATAAACAGGTAATACTGATTCTGAAAACTGGTCTATTAATTATGAAGGAGGAGGGTGTATTTATACTAGTTCTAAACTAATTTCCTAATCACAACCAAAGTCTTATTCATTAATGAGTTATAGTCCTACCAGAACCAATACATCATTATTAATTAAATAAGTTGGATAAAACATAATAATAATAACAATAGAGAAGTGGCTGCACGCCACTTCCTATATGTTATTTATTATTATTTAGTTTATTTTATTTTCCTTTTTAATTCCAAATCAATAAAAGAAAATACCAACTTTATTTAATAATAAATACACCTTAATTAGGTATAATAAATCTAATTTATCACAATTAATTTATTCTATCAAATAGAACTCTCCTTCAACATCATGAATTAAATATAGTTTAATCTAACTAATATTTAATCCATTTCAGTATTACAAATTAAATATTATTTAATCCAATTAATATTTAATTCCTTCTAACAATTCAATCGGAAGGTATAATCACTTGTTGTGTGACCCATAGGGCCTTATATATTAAGCACTAATCAAATTAAGGTCTTGGCAGAATCCCTAGACGATTTACCAGACAATCTTAATATATAAGGACGTTTGCGAGGACTATTCAAACTCCCTGTAATATAGAGCTCATAGTGATACGATCCTTTCATTCAACGAACATTCAACTAAGTGTAGAACTTGATATTGTGTCTATTCAAATAACTTAGTCTCTATCTCTCAATCTTTCAAGATGATCCATAATGATCATATTCGATATCCAAAATGATTATATCTTTGCATTGGCCAATGACTTTATGATCTATCTAGATATGAGAAGTAGAATGTTCTCTCTTAATCTATTATGAGGAATGAATTCTTTCTTGGCACAACTACTACTCCATGTGCTTCGTGATGCACCCAACACATGCCGTATCTACCCCGATTGGAGTGCAAGCGTTGGTCATGGTCAAAGTACATCACTCCGCACATGTAGTACGTATTGACCTCAAGTCGGAGGACTATTACACTACTCTATACGCCGATAATCCCATAGACACATGAATAGAACTTATCAAATGGTTTCTCGGTGGGTATGCCAATATTCTCTAAAATACCTATGTGACCATCGTGAATTACAGGAACTCATAGTTGTGAGATCAACTATACTTTCTAAAAGTATGATGCAGTCCATATACCAATCTTATCGCATATCATCAATATCCCATTCTTGATGATCATTGATTGGGGCTATTTTAGGACCTTATGTGCTATCATATAAGCTCCCACTTACTTATTGACAACATAAGTCCAAGGGAACACAATTATGAATAAGATATTGACAATCGAAATACTTAATCATCAATGTGTAATACCGTATATATCAAATATATAAAACTGAATGTGATCAAATATATATGTCTCTAAAAGGTGATTGTCGCTAGGACATATATACTAACAATGAAATACCCCTCATGGCTTGCAAACGTAGTCCTCGCACAAAAACCGCCCTCATTCCGCATGTGCGTGGACTACACGGATCTCAATAAGGCGTGTCCCATGGACCCCTTTCCTCTGCCCAATATTGATCAACTGGTGGATGAAACCGCGGGGTGCGAAATCATGTCATTCCTTGACGCATTCCGCGTATATCACCAAATACACATGCATGAGGAAGACGCTGAAAAATCAGCCTTCATGACTCCCGAGGGCATCTTCTGCTACCTTGTCATGGCCTTCGACCTAAAGAACTCAGGCGCCACCTATACTCGGATGGTGGAAAGGGTATTTCAAGCTGTCCTAGGGTGCACCATGGAGGCATATGTTGACGATATGATCGTCAAAAGCAAGCAGTTAGCAAACCATGCTGACGACCTGAGGGAGATCTTCGCCATCATGCAGAAGTTTAGCCTTCGGCTGAACCCGAAGAAGTGCACCTTCGGTGTCTAGGGGGGAAAATTCCTGGGCTACATGGTTAGCCGAAGGGGTATTGAGGCCAACCCCGAGAAAATCCAGGCCATCATCAACATGGAGCCCCCTCGCAACGTGAAGGAGGTCCAACGGTTGACGGGCCGCCTGGCAGCCCTCAACCGCTTCTTATCAAAATCGGCGGATAAGTCCTTACCCTTCTTCCAGATCATGAGGAAAACCGCCGGTTTCCAGTGGACTTCAGAATGTCAGGGGGCATTCGAGGAGCTGAAACGATACTTATCTTCACCCCATGTGCTCTCTAAACTCAAGGTAGGGGAAATCCTGTACCTCTACTTGGGTGTTAGCCCGGCTGCCATCAGCTCTGTACTCATCCGCGAAGAGGATGACATCCAACATGCCATCTTCTATGTTAGCAAGACCCTCAGGGAAGCAGAACTCCGGTATTCCCCCTTGGAAAAAACAGTGTTGGCTATCGTGTGGACCGTCAAGAAGTTAGGCCACTACTTCCAGGCTCACCCGGTCCAGGTCCTCACCCACCAACCCCTCGGCGCCTTGATGAGGAGCCCCACTAGCTCCTCCCGAATGGTAAAATGGGCTGTCTTCTTGAGCCAATACAACATCGACATCCGTCCTAGGCCCGCAATCAAGGGCCAAGTCCTAGCGGACTTCGTGACAGAGTGTACGGCAAGGGCAACCATGGACGAGGAGCCCTCGGCCCCTTCAGATGACTGGTGGACCCTCTACACCGACGGCTCCTCCGCCATCAAGGCATGCGGAGGAGGGGTGGTTCTCATCTCACCCGAGGGCTTCCGGGCCTATTATGCGGTCCGTTTCTCCTTCAAAGTCTCCAACAATGAAGCCGAATACGAGGCTCTCCTCTGTGGCCTTCGGCTGGCGGCTAACATGAAGGCCCGACAAATCCACGTCAAATGCGACTCTAAGTTAGTCGTCGGGCAAATCTCCGGGGAGTATGAGGCCAAGGAAGGAAGAATGAAGCAATACAACGAGGCGGCCAAGGAGTTGCTTAAGGTATTTGAGGCACACTCTCTTACTCAAATACCGAGGGCTCAAAACTCCGAGGCCGACATTTTATCAAAGCTCTCGGCAGAATCCCCTGAGCACATCTCCAAGATTGCCAAAGTGGAAGAACTCAGCCTCTCCAGCATACATGCTAGCCCCGTCATGAATATACAGCAAAGACAGGAGGACTGGGTCTCGGACATTGTTGCCTTCATCGCCACGGACGAGGCCCGCGCCAAACTGGCAAAGTTGAGGGCTCCCAGCTACGTTATCGAGGACGGGAGGCTTTACAAAAGGTCCTACAACGGGACGCTACTTCGGTGCCTTCATCAAGATGAGGCCGAAGTGGCGATGGAGGAAGTACACAGTGGCACTTGCTCAGCTCACCAGGGACCCTTCTCCATGTCCCGAAGGCTAATAATCCAGGGCTACTTCTGGCCTACGATGGCCCGAGATTGTGCGGACCTTGCCCGGAGGTGTCCCGCATGCCAACACTTCCAGAAAGCCCCCGGCAGGCCAGCGGTCAACTATGCCCCCATCAGCACATCCATACCCTTCGCTCGATGGGGCATAGACCTTGTGGGCCCTCTGCCGAGGGGTACCTCCAACAACAGGTACATCATTGTCGCCATCGATTACTTCACCAAATGGGTGGAGGCTGAGCCCCTCGCCAGCATCACTGAGGCCAGGTGCCGTCATTTTGTTCTTAAAAACATCCTCACCAGGTTTGGTGTCCCTCAGCAAATCATCTCCGACAACGGGACTCAATTCGAGGCAGCCCCCTTCTGTGCCCTCCTAGAGGCATGGGGCATCAAACACACCTTCTCATCCGTTGCCTACCCTCAGGGCAACGGACAGGTGGAGAATGCCAACAGAACATTGCTCGAGGGCCGAAAGAAGAAGCTGGAGGCCGAAGGGGGTGGTTGGATAGAAGAGCCCCACAACATCTTATGGGCCTATCGTACCACCCCTCGACGGGCAACTGGCGAGACACCCTTCTCCCTTTGCTACGGATTTGAAGCCAAACCCCCCATTGAGGTAACTCTCCCAACCCGAAGGGTCACACAGTATGATCCGGAGGCCAACGACACCAATATGGCCCTCGATCTCCACCTTATTTCGGAACGACGGGAGCAAGCCTTCATACGCGCAGAGAACTACCGAAGGCAGGTGAAGAGCTACATCGACGCCAAGGTTCGCTCCCGGGAATTCCAAGTGGGGGACTATGTTCTCCGAAGAAGGGAAGCTAGCCAACCAACCGAGGGTGGAAAGATGGCACCCAAGTTCGAGGGCCCCTACATCGTGTCGGCCATCATCAAACCAGGAACTTACAAACTAAAACGCCCTAACGGGACTGAAGTCCCTAGGCACTGGAATGTACATCACTTAGTTAAATTTTATTAATAGCATTAGAGCGGCCAAGCCCTCATAACTAGTGAATGTATTATTTTACGACCCAAGGCCTAAGAATTTGCGGCCAAGCCCTCATAACCAGTGAATGTATTATTTTACGGCCCAAGGCCTAAGAATTCTGAAGAATGAAGGCATTTTGAAGACACCGAGAACACGAAACAAGATTACCACAAGGGCCAAGCCCTCATGTCACCCTCAGGCCCAAGGCCTCACCACAATAGAAGAACCCTCGGCACCAAGTGCCGAGGGTAGACAATACTATCACCTACAACAAAGTACCACCCGTCCTCAAAAGAAGACCCCTCGGCACCTGGTGCCGGGGGGTACACCATTATCAACTCTCCACCAATGGGAGGAAACACCAAGTGTTCCCACAGAAGACCCCTCGGTACCCAATACCGAGGGTAGACAAGACAATCACCTTCAACAAATGGGAGGAAACACCAAGTGTTTTCATAGAAGACCCCTCGGTACCAAGTACCAAGGGTAGACACCGCAATCCCCTACGACAAGTGAAGGAAAAACGCCAAGTGTTTTTACTGAAGACCCCTCGGTACCAAGTGCCGGGGCCCATACATCGGAACAAACACCAAGTGTTGTTTCTAAGCCGTACCCCTCGAGGACGCCTATACCGAAGGCGCCACCTATCGGTGCCGGCAGCACGTAGTGCACCCGGCCATTTGCAACTAGTGTGCAAATGAAAACCCTTCCCTGAAATGACAGGCATGAGAAATGCCCATGATTCGACTTTCAAAAACGGAACGCTTTCCGCGTCATCACCCCAAGGGTATGACAGGCACGAGAAATGCCCAGGATTCGACTTCCAAACCGAAACGCTCCCCGCGCCACCGCCCCAAGGGTGTGGCAGGCCACGGACTATGTCTAGCGCCGAGGGGACGACTTTCAAAACTGAGGCGCTTTCCGCACCATCCCCCAAGGGGAGGCAGGCTACAGACCACCATATCTTGTGCCCAGGAAACGACCCTCGATCCCCTCGGAACTCGGAAGGTTAATCCGAGGGGGGAGCTAATGGTGTATTCTGTTACCTCCCGATAGGCCAAGCCTTACCAAGAAACCAAGTTTCTTGAAGCCTTCCCTTCACTACTCAAAAAAAAAAAAGAAATAGGGTGGTGAAGGGGAGTAGACTCGGCGAGAAATCAGTGAGTACATCATTCCAACAATTTGCAAAAACATACCGAGGGCTCCCCACGGGAAAATCTTCGGTACCTTGGAAGTTCACAAGCACAAAGGATACCATTCACAACAGACATCATCAGCGAATGGCTAAATCCACTCCAGGATTGCCTCCGGCTATACCTAAAACCGAAGGCTCAAACAACTCAAAAAATCCCCGAAGGGCACCATATGACAAACAACCAAAGGCTTTTGTGGCCACAGGCCAACATCACAAGGCAGAGGAAACTCTCCTCAACCTACAACGCCTACAATCGAAGGGTCCCCCCTGAAGGCCAGCAGCAGGAAATACATGAAAAAGAACTAAGTCCTAAATGCTTTGCCCCTTGTGGAGCCATCAGTCAACCGAAGGCATATCTGGGACAAGGCCCTCCCAGTCACCCGAAGGCTCCTACTTCACACATACTACACTTAGAAATATTTTCTAAGTCCTACATATTTTGGCCCTCGGTCAAATCTCCATGCTGCCCGAGGGGCCATGCGATTGAAGGCTTGGTGAGACCACACTTAGAAAAATTTTCTAAGTCCTAACTATTGCTAGGCCCTCGACCATACATCCAGCGAAGGGTGCCCAACTACTGAAGGCTAAAACTGTATTCAAACACTTAGAAGAATTTTCTAAGTCATAAGCACCTCACCTCCGGTCATCTCATAAAGACTACATAGAACCGGAGGGGAGGATCAGCCGAGGGCCAACATATGAACAAATACTTAGAAATATTTCTAAGTCCTGAACGTGTGCCCTCGGTAAAACGTTAAAGTAACTAAAGATTACTAGTAGCCGAGGGCTACAAGAAGCAACGCACTTGGAAGAAAATATTCTAAGTCCTAAACATACATTCAAAGAAGGGCGAAGGCATACATTCAAAAGAAAACGACGGCATACATTCGAGAAGAAACGAATTAAAGGGAAGCATATTATACATTAGAAGCCCGAAGGCATATGTACTCATTCATCCGATGAAGGGAAATTTAAATGTACGTTACAAAAAGGGCCGAAGCCAACAATTACAACAGAGTATGATTACAAAACGGGGGGAATAAATTTCAGGAAGGGGGAGCTATAGAAACTGCCTCACTCTCGGCCTCATCCTCATCAGCCCCGAGGCCGCACTCCCGGAGGGTCTCCGAATCTTCAAGCACCGGCCTCTCTACCCCCTCGAGGAGTGGGATCCTGATGTCTGGCTGACGAGGGGGGAGGCCATAAGCCTCTGGATGGAATTCCTCCGGTGCAATCTTGAAGTGCCTCGCCAGCTTCCGGTAGATAAGGCGCTGGGTGAAGAACTCCCCGCCCTGGTAGTACGAGTCGCCCCTCTCAGCAAGCCACATCTTGCCGGGGCCTCCGACCCATTCGTCCACCGAAGCCCCCACCACCGAAGTAAGCCACTCCCTCCGGTCTTCAGCCTTCCATCCCTCTGCAGTGAAGCTGGCCACCGCATCCTCTCGGGCTTTGGAGACGACCTCTTCTTGAGCTGCGCGGGCTTCATCAGCAGCAATGCGGGCGGCCTCGGCAGCAGCCTCCCCGGCCCTGGCCAGGCCCTCATTCACCCCTTCGGCCCTCGCAGCCTGCACCCGCTGCTCCATGCCGTCGGTAGCCAGGCGAAGAGAGTCCTTAGCCTCGGCGAGTTTCTTCCTGAGGAGGGCGGCCTCCCCCTCGGCTGCGCCCTTGGCCACCCTCATTTGCTCCACCCTCCGGAGGTGCTCGCAGAGGCCCATAAAGCTCTACAATTCACAAAGGCGAGAATAAGGCACGATGAACACATTACAAAAAAAAGGCACAACAACAAACAAGGAAAGGATGATATGACTTACGGAGGCGGCGTTCAGAAGGACCTTCGCCTCGAGGGATCCCTCGTCCAACTTGGCAAGGGCCAACCGGTCAGCCGATGGCAGCATCTGGCTCATCAGTGCCGAAGGGTTCAGGCTGCCCTCCAATACAGAAGCTCCCTTCGGCACTAGCGCCTCCAGCTTCTCCCGCCCGAAAAATTCCTGGTTGATGTGCTCCTGGGAGGTGGGGGCAGAGGCGTGCCCTTCATCCACGATCACCACCACATCAGTGGTCGGCTGCTTGGCGGGGGCGGCGGTCTTCGCCTTCTTTGTCGGGGGCTCGGTCCCCTTGCCAACATTCTTCTTCTTCGCGGGCCCGGCACCTCTGGACCCTCTGGCGCCAGCAGCGGAGGTTGGCAAAGCCCTCAACATTTGAATGCCCCCCCGACAGAGGTTAAAGGACATGAAGAACTGGTCAAGTGTAGGTTCAACCCCCCGGCTCTGGCACAAGGAGAGGAAGCCGGCCACGTAAGAGTGGCTGTTGGGCGTTAGCTGGCAGGGGGCCAACCCCACAAACCTCAAATACTCCAGCAGGAAGGGATGAAGCGGAAACCGAAGCCCCATCTCCACCGAGAGAGTGTGAACAGCAAAACACCCCTTGGGCGCATATCACAGTAGATCATCTGCCCTGGGCTCCACCACGCGCGCCGAAGGGCCAACCAACATCTGAGTGGCCTGGTATTCTACCGGGGACGCCCTCGTCTTCAGCTCCAGGGCGGCAGTGTTCAGGAACTAGTGGCCCTCGGGTATGCCTACCGGCCGCCCGGCGTCAACAGCCGCTTGTTTCTTCCTCGGGGCTACCTTCATCTTCTTCTTCCCGGGAGCCACGCTGATGGGCGTCGGGTCCAATGGCCGGGAGGAGCTGGATTCCCCGACACCACGAAGGGGAAGAACGGCAACCGTCACCTTCATCCTCTCCCTCTCCTCTTCTTCTTCGGCAGTTTGCACGGCGAGGGCGAGCTCTTCGTCCTCGTTTTCTTGCTCGAAGTCTTCAGCTTCGACTTCGGCCTGGAGGTCTTTCTCCACTTCCATGGCCACCGCAGCATCACCACCCACCGAGGACTCCCCGCTCGAGGACTCGACATCCGAGCACGTCTCCATCTCGACCGAAGGCTCCCCCGAGATATCCTGGGAGTCGCTTTGTGAAGACATCTTCCCACTAGCCGAGGGCTCGGAAATGCTAAAGTATCCTAAAAATTCTAACTCCTAGCCTAAGGGCACAGGGCACAGCTAGCTAGGAGGAGAAAGGCAGGGGGAACTAACCTTAAGAGCTGGGAATCAACCGAAGGCTGGAGTTTCTCTCTCTAGAAAAAATTCGGCAGAGCTTCGCTAACAAGATTTCGCACAAGGGGAAGTGTCCGGCCTTGGGGTATTTATAGGCAAAAGGATCCGGGCTTGGGCCTGGAAACCGGGCCTCCGGTTGGACTGCCATCATTACCAACCGTGGTTTCACCTAATCGGTGACGCCCGCCCATGGGCAGCCAACGAGCGCGCACCACGTGGCAACCACCCCAACGGCTATATCCTGATGTTACATATTCCAACGGCTATATTTACAACGGCTATATTCTGGGTGCCCCCAGGCTTTTTACTTCACTCCACTTCATCAAAGAGAGCCTCCGGGTACACTTACCCGGAGACGCTCCCGGGTTGTGCCCCACACAGTACATAACAGATGCCTTCGGGATCAAGACCTCCAGAAGCCCAAGGCTTCATATCAGGCACCCCTCGGGGACCCCCCCTCAGCACTTTGAGAGCCGGGTAGCCCCCGGTGAGTATGCCTCATTGACAGATCACCTACGGCACACAGGTAACAGGACCCCTCGGATATCCTCATCACCAACTAATCAACAAGCAAGAGACACCCCGGTAACACTCCAACTACTGCCATCATTCATTACACCCTCGATCCCCAGATTGAGGGACCCCCCTTCGGCACTTCCCAGGACATCAACAACAAGCCTCCGGCTAATCAACACATGAGCCCTCAGAACAAGGAGAGCCTTCGGCACCATCATCATTCTCCATTTCAAACCAAGGTTTCACATTTTCGATTCATCATTGGGGGAATTCGGTGCACTCTTTTTCCCTCATTAGGATTTTTTCCCACCGGGTTTTTCCTAATGAGGTTTTTAACGAGGCATCCCCCCAAAATGAAACGAAAAGCGTTAGCCTTCGGCCCACGACAGCAGCGCAACTACTTTACTCCTTTTCACCACTTTGCAAATGCCTCAAGGAGTGGGGGACTGGGGACCCCCTCGGGAAAATCACAAAAATCACAAACATGACCCCTCAAGTCCCGACATGTGGGTAACTGAGGGATTGCTCTCGGCAGAATCAACAAACAGCAAACTACCCACAACTCTACAAACTATAAACGGAACAACGGCAGAGGACAAACACTATTACTCCTTTTCCCTCAAGTACCTTTCGGCAAAAGGAGTGGGGGACTCCTGATGGAGTATATGGCCCGGGAACCCCCGGCCCACAGACTCCTACTCCTCCAATCAAGGCCCAACAGGCCCAGAAGGCCCAACAGGCCCAAATCACAGTGCCCAGAGTACCAAGCAACCCACAATGCGCAACAGGGGTGCCTTCGGCCCCCTGGCCGAAGGCTATAACTCTCACAGGAGGGCCAACATAGCAAAACAAAGTTACTGGAAAAAACGGCGAAAATCAGTAGCCCTCGGCCGTGGGAGCTCTCGGCACCTAGGGGTCCCCTGTACTCAGAGCCCTCGGCCAGTCCTCTACATTTGACCCCTCGGCCAATGAACGTTTGACACGTGTCCCTGTCCGGCATTTATTGCTACTATAAATAGCACCCCATCTCCCCATTTGTAACCACGCTGAAAACGCTCCACACTTTACAATATACTTTCTCTCTCTATACTTACTTGCTCTGACTCCTCTCTTATTATTCCCCGCAATAACCCCTCGGATAAGCTACCCCCCAGGTACACTATCCATCACAATACTATGTTCTTACCGCTCTCGCGGTGTAGAGTACACTAATTTAGGGGAACAGGCTGATCTCTCATGCGACAAGATCCTAAATTATTGCCAAAACGAGCGAGCATACGGCCCCTTAATCGCTACTATTCTCTTAACAAGCGATTAAGTGTGTGTGAATGTGTCTCAGAATAAATTAGATCTCTCTTAATTTATTCTACAAACAATTGTAAATCTAGCCGCGGTTCCAGGTTACAAAAGATCGCAATTAAATTGTTCAAACACAAATTAAACTGCATTCATGCAATTAATCCATCAAGAAACTAGCCATACATCATGATTAATCCCTTCATCAATCCCAAATCCCTAATTAAAACTACTCACAACTCATAATTGAAGAATCAATAGAATTGGGAAGAATAGAATTAATTATCATTAATTAAAAAGATGGAACTTACAAATAATCCAAGGGAATTGAAGAACAAGATGGAAAAGTAGAAGAAATTTCGTCCCTAGGTCTCTCTCTAAGCTCCCCCCTCAAAACAGGGGTTTAGAGGCTGTTTAAATAGTAAAAACGGAGCAATTCGGGCGAAATTAGGACTCTAGGGGGCACGCATGGCGCCCACGCACGCGTGCGTGGCGTCTGTGCGTCTGACAGACTTGCGCGTAAAAAACGTTGGACGCACGCGTGCATCCCCTCACACACACGCGTGTGTGGTTGCCAGTGAGTTTTCCGGATCCTCTAGTTCGAATTTGACAAAACTTCCTTCATGAGAGTTGTAGATAATGAAGTCCTCTATCCTCCAGAACTTGCCGAATTGGATTTGAATCATCCAATCAAGAGATAATGAAGTCCTCTATCCAAAACGGTGGAATGTCTCATTCTGAAATCGCAACAGGGATCATCTGACTTCATCGTCTGTTTTCACCTTCTTCCTCTCAGATTCTTGCAATGATGTCTTCATATGATTTATAGCCCTTGAAGTTGGATTTCATATTCAACTTGAATCGTGTCCTTTGGATGCTTCTACAAAGAGATATGTTTGAACGATTGACATAAGAACATTCTGAACGTCGTTTTCAAGCTCTATTTGTCTTCTTTTGATCCCGTAGCCAATCCTAGAGCTCTTTTGTCATCAAATCTTCATTGGTGAACCTTCCGGTGACCTCCAAAGCTATCAATTCACTCACGAATGCTTCTCAAGTTGTCATGATTTCTCTTCAAGCGCCGGTGCCAGACTCTAAATTCCTGATTTTGACTCCAAATAACACAAAACTCGAACCAACGCCCGGTAAACATAACTTGAGCTAAAATTGAGACTTGTAACACCTTAAAGCTAGGGAAACCCATCAAACCCGATCCCAACACGCATCAAATGCATGTCTAAATACGGACTTATCAAAGACCCAACTCAAATATCAAAGCTAAGAGATTGGGGAACAAGGAAAGAGAGAGCATAGTTGATGAAATCCTAATCACTTCTAAAAGAGATTATTCTGGGACATTACTAGCTCAGAAAGGCGTGTTTAGTAAGCTAGCCACTAAATACTCAGTGATTAGAAGAACTATTCTCAACATTTGGAACACAGCTAAGGAGAAACTTCAAAAAGGGGATGTTGTAGATGTTAGTACAAAGTGGGTGGGAAACTCAGGCAGAAAAAGAGTCATGTTTGATGTTAGTCATATTCCAGAAATCCCTCTCCATAAAATGACCAACATAAGGGCACTTGCCTCTTCCTCTTCATTGTCAAAGTCAACCATTCACAAGCTGGTTCATAAAGGTATTTTTAGAATTCACACAAATGCTATCAAGCCTTTTCTAAGTGACACAAATAGGATGTCAAGACTGATGTTCTTTTATAGGCAGGTAGACAAATCAATTCCATCTAAGCCAGATTTTAAAAATTTCCAGAATGTCATACACATTGATGAAGAATGGGTTATTCTGTCAAAAACATCACAAAGATACTACATGGACCTACAAAAGTAGGATCCACATAGAGTATGCAAGTCCAAGAGATTCATAACTAAAGTTATGTCACTAGGAGCAGTTGGTAGGCATCTTTTTTTTCAGAAAATGGTGATGTTATTTGGGATGGAAAAATTGGCATTTTTCCATTCATTGAGAAAGTGACAGCTAAACGTAAAACCAAAAACAGAAATGCATGGATCATGGAAACCAAACCTATACTTAGCAATACAAAAGCAGTGTTTAAAGACATGCTAATAAATAAAGTGCTACCTACAATGAAGGAGAAATGGACACAACAATTAGGCAGGGAAATCATAATCCAATAGGATAATGCAAGGCCACACATTCTAGATTCTGATCCAGATTTTATGGTTGCCTATAAAGCTGATGGGTTTAATATTACCCTTACTAATCAGCCCCCTAATTCCCCAGATCTCAACATACTAGACCTTGGATTCCTTAGGGCAATCCGATCTCTAAAAGACCAGAAAGCACCTAAGAATGTGGATGAATTGTTAGAGGCAGTTGATGAGGCATTCTATGAGCTTTCACCTATCACTCTCAACAAGGTGTGGCTTAGCTTTCAATATGTGATGTTAGAGATATTCAAAGTGGAGGGTGTGGGGGGGGGGGGGGCAACTACAAGGTACCACATAATGCAAAGGATAGAATGATCACAGAAGGAACTCTGCCCATGAGAGTAGAGGTACATGTGGAGCTGCTAGATGCTATAGGAGTAATTTTATGCCAGCCAGTAAATACCTCTAATACGAGTCATGACTCAGAAGATGCAAGTAATGGGCAGTTCATACTAGAAGTTGATGAGGAATAAATCATCTTCAGTCATGAACTCAATCCATTATTGTAAAGGCCTAATATTTTGTCATTTTGTAAAGGCCTATACTTATTTCAATTTGGAAAGGCCTAAATTTTTGTCATTTTGTCCTAGCCTATATTTTTTCCATATTGTAAAGGCCTATTTTTGTGAATTAGTACTGGTCTCTTTTTGTATCTAATCATAATAGGATTCATCATTGTAGCATAACAAAAAACCTAACAAGCATCATCATAGTAGCATCACACAAACCATGTTTAGTCCTGGGCTAATGCTTGCTCAGACCTGGGAAGGTCATCATTGCAGCCTGCCACAAGCCTTGGTCAGACCACGAGTGGTTATCATACCAGCCTCACATAACAACCAAACATAGATAGCCTCACATAAACCATATTTAGACATGGGCTAATGCTTGCTCAGACCTGGGAAGGCCATCATTGCAGCCTGCCACATGCCTTGGTCAGACCAGGGGTGGTCATCATACCAGCCTCACATAACAACCAAACATAGATAGCCTCACACAAACCATATTTAGACCTGGCCTAATGCTTGCTCAGACCTGGGAAGGTCATCATTGCAGCCTGCCACATGCCTTGGTCAGACCAGGGGTGGTCATCATACCAGTCTCACATAACAACCAAACATATATAGCATCACACATTCACACATATTCATCACATATAACAACCAAACATAGATATCATCACACAAATCATGTTTAGACCTGGGCTAATGCTTGCTCAGACTTGGGAAGGTCATCACAACAGCCTGCCACAAGCCTTGCTCAGACCTTGGATGTTCAACATTTAGACTTGGGTTAATGCTTGCTCAGACCATAAATGGTCATCATAGCATCCTACCATAAGGCTTGCTTACACATGGGATGGTCATCATAGTAGCCTCACATTCCAACCAAACATACATAACATCCAAAGCATCCTCAAATATTCATCACAGATGACAACCAACAATTTCAGTCCTGAAAGGAATATTTGTAATTAGATTTTGATGATGCTAAATTAATTAGGACTTTAGAGTACCCCTCCTTAGACATAATGTATTAGAATTTTCATTTGTAAAATTCCTTAGTATAATCGACTCAGCAGAAGGCCTCCAGAGCAGAAGGCCTTCAGAGCAGAAGACCTACAAAGCAGAAGGCCTTCAGAGCAGAAGACCTACGAAGCAGAAGGCCTCCAGAGCAGAAGACCCTTGTTAAGGCATCGGTCGAACAGAGGACCTTTAGTTCTCTGCTTAAGAACAGAAGACCTCAGGGTCTCTGTTAACCTTTACTCTGACAGAAACCCTCCTGGTTCTCTGTTGGATATCTTCTCAACAGAAGTGCTCCAGACCTTCTCTGATCAACTCTCTGTTATAGACATCAGAAGGCCTGACACTTAGAAGAATTCCGCCAAGCCGGGAAATCAAATGAAAGATTCCTTCAACAGCTAGGAGTATTGAACGGGAAAACTACAGTACGCGCATTAAATGCACATTTAATGCTCCCCATACTCCGTAGAGTAATTGCAGATGATTGGCCGCAATGTCAGGATTACTTTATCCCAAAATAGTAACCCGCCAACTTTACCGGGTCCTACTGGTCAAGTTAACTGCTCGCTCATTTAATGCAGTTGTCCTCCTTCTCCTCCAACGGGAAGACAACCCCTGTATAAAAGATACATTACGAAGAACAAAAAAAAAGGATACTGAACTTTGCTAACTTTTGCTACAACTCTGCACATACAAGAAATTCAAACGCTACAAAGCAAAAAGCCTCCTTGAGATTAAATCTTCATCATCTTCTACACGAGAAGGCAGAAGTTGGAAAAATCCTTATTTCCAACTCAAGCAAAGTTTCAAATGTTCTTCAACTCTTCAAGCTCATCACATACAAATCCTTTGTAATGAAGCAAGTTGGAGGAACCCCTGTTCTAAATAGAACCTCTTCTTTCACAAGAAGGACGTCCAAGTACCTGGAGCAGTGAAGTGGTGATACTTCTGGAAAGCTCAGTGAAAAGACCAGTCTTAGGGAAGCCGGAAGTGCATCCACGAAGACATCTACACTTGAAGAAGACGTGGAGAGCTTCTTAAGTGATAGGGCTAAGGCATTGTAAACGGAAGTTTTTACAGCTTAGTGGAACAGTGGACTAGAGGAACAAGTTGTTCCTTGAACCACTATAAAAAGCCATGGTGTCATTTACTTATCTGTGTTCAGCAGAACTGGTCTTGTGAGTTAACAGAAGGCCTACTGACTTTGCTTCTCTGAGGCTACTAACAAAACTCCCTACCAGAACCCCATCCGCTGCCAGTCTGTTCTGCCAACAGAACATGCTATTCTGTTAAATCTGGTACTTAGCTTGAAAAAGTTAAAAACCAATACAGTCTATTCACCCCCCTCTAGACTGTATCCAGTACAACCGGGACCAACAAGTGGTATCAGAGCCTCCTTGTTCTAATAATCTCTTAGGTTATTTGCTGAACAAAGATCCACTTGTTTTTCTGTTTTACCTCATTTTTATCTGATATAATTGATCACTCTTTGTCCAAGAATCTTATGTTTTCAGATCTTAAGTTTGATGACTGGAGGATCCGGATGAAGGCACATCTCTGTGCTCTTCATGATGAGATGTGGGAAGTACTTGACATAGGACCCTTCACAAGCTTCTTGAAGGTCAACCCTGAACATGTTATTGAAAACACTAGACCTCAGATGATCAATAAGGCCAAATCTGAGTGGACAACAGAAGAAAGAAGGAAGTACAATCTGGACAACATTGCTAAGGATATTCTTTACAAGTCCATCGATGATAGGTACTTCAACAGAATAAAGAAGTGCAGGACTACAAAGGAAATCTGGGATACTCTTGAGCTCATTGGAGCTGGTGATGAGCAAGAGAAGGACAACTAGCTGACAATAGCCAATAAGAAGTTTGATGACTTCAAGCTTCTTCCTGGTGAAAGCATCTCCAAGATGTATGACAGGCTCCTCACTCTCACTGGAGAGATCTCTGAGCTTGGCAAGAAACTCACCACCAAGGAGATCAACCTTAAGGTGTTGAGGGAACTGCCCTCAGCATGGAAGATGAAGGTGGTTGTTGTCCAAGCCAGCAAGGATGTGAAGACTTATCTCACTGATAAGCTCATTTCAGATCTCAAAGCTCATGAGTTTTAAATGATTGAAGAAAAAGAAGATGTATCAGAAGAGAGGACGTTGTCTTCGCATGGGGCCCGGACGACATGCCAGGCATCAGCCGCCAGGTGATCACTCACCGGCTGACCGTCGATCCGGCCTCCGCACCTGTCAAGCAGAAGCGGCGCTACTTATCCGCTGACAGGCGGGACTTCGTCAAAGGGGAGGTCGCCATGCTCCTCTCAATCAACCACATCAAAGAGGTGAAGTACCCGACGTGGCTGGCCAACGTCGTCCTCGCCCAAAAACCGCCAACATTCAAAATGTGTGTTGATTACACTGACCTGAACAAGGCGTGCCCCATGGACCCGTTCCCTATCCCCAACATTGATCAGCTGGTGGACGAGACGGCGGGGTGCGAGTTGATGTCGTTCCTTGACGCTTTCAGAGGGTACCACCAAATCTCCATGCATGAAGATGACGCTGAGAAGATGGCATTCATGACCCCAGAGGGAATCTTTTGTTACCTCGTCATGGCCTTCAGACTCAAAAAATCCGGCACCACCTATACTAGGATGGTGGCCAAGATCTTCAGAGCAGTCCTCGGCCGGACGATGGAGGCATACGTCGACAACATGATCGTCAAGAGCAGGCAGGCCTCCACCCATGCCGACGACCTCCGGGAAATCTTTGAAATCATGAAGGAGTTCAGGCTCCGCCTCAACCCCAAGAAGTGCGCCTTCGGCGTCCAAGGCGGCAAGTTCCTCGGCTACATGGTCAGCCGGAGAGGCATCGAGATAAACTCGGAGAAGACACAGGCTATCATCAACATGGAGCCGCCCCGCAACGTCAAGGAAGTACAACGACTGACGGGGCGCCTGGCGGCCCTGAACCGTTTCCTCTCCAGGTCAGCCGAAAGGGCACTCCCCTTCTTCCAGATCATGCGTAAAGCCAACAGCTTCAAGTGGATGATGGAGTGCCAGGAAGCGTTCGAAGAGCTGAAGAGGTACCTATCGTCCCCGCCCGTGCTCTCCAAGCCCAAAGCCGACGAAACCCTCTTCTTATACTTAGGGGTGAGCACGTCGGCCATCAGCTCCGTGCTCATCCGTGTGGACGAATGGGTGCAGAAGGCCATCTTCTACATCAGCAAGACGCTCAGGGAGGCCGAGCTCAGGTACTCCCCCATTGAGAAGACGGTGCTGGCCATCGTCCATACGGTGAAGAAGCTGGGACACTACTTCCAGGCCCATGCCGTCCATGTGCTGACCCAGCAGCCCCTTGGCGCGCTCATGAGGAGCCCCACTAGCTCCTCAAGGATGGTGAAATGGGCGATCTTCCTCAGTCAATTTCAGATTGAAATCAAGCCAAGGTCATCCATAAAAGGGCAAGCTTTGGCCGACTTCGTCACCGAATGCACGGCAAGGGAGACAACCGCTACTGCCCCCGGACCAGAGCCCGATGACACATGGATCCTCTTCACTGATGGCTCGTCGGCCGCGAAATCATGCGGTGGCGGCGTCGTCCTCATATCCCCTGAAGGATTCAAAGCTTACTATGCCATCCGCTTCAACTTCAGGGTATCCAACAATGAAGCCGAGTATGAGGCCCTCCTCAGCGGCCTCAGACTCGCCGCCGGCCTCAGAGCCCGACACATCAAAATCAGGTGCGACTCCAAGCTGGTAGTGGGCCAGGTTGAGGGTACGTACGAAACAAAGGAAGGCCGGATGAAGCAGTACAAACAAGCAGCGGAGGAGATGCTGAAGGCGTTCGAAACCCACGAGATCACACAGATCCCAAGGGCCGAGAACGCCGAGGCCGACATCCTCTCCAAACTCAGCTCGGACACCCCGGAGCACATCTCCCAGCTAACGAAGATCGAGGAGTTGAGCATGTCCAGCATCCATGCCAGCCCCGTCTTGTGCGTCCAACAGCGAACGGAGGACTGGATCTCCGACATCATCACCTTCATCACTACGGGGGAGCTGCCCCCGGACGAGGAGAGGGCCAAACTCGCCAAACTCAGGGCCCCAAGCTATACCATTGAAGATGGCAAACTCTACAAACGATCCGATAATGGCACCCTCCTCCGATGCCTGCACCAGGATGAGGCCGACGTGGCCATGGAAGAAGTTCATTGTGGTGTTTGCTCCTCGCACCAGGGCCCTTTCAGCATGTCCCGGCGTCTCGTCGTCCAGGGCTTCTTCTGGCCGACGATGGCGCGAGACTGTGCGGACCTGGCCAGGAAGTGTACCACGTGCCAGGTACTCTAGAAGGCCCCTGGTCGGCCAGCTGTCAACTACGTCCCCGTCAGCACTGCTATTCCGTTCTCAAGATGGGGGATTGATCTGGTCGGCCCTCTGCCCAGAGCTGCCGGCAACAACCGCTACATCATCGTCGCAGTCAACTACTTCACTAAGTGGGTCGAAGCGGAACCCTTGTCCAGCATCACGGGGGTCAGGTGTCAGAAGTTCGTTCACAAGAACATTCTCACCCGCTTTGGTGTCCCCCAAAAGATCATATCCGACAACGGCACCCAGTTTGAAGCGACGCCCTTCCAGGAGCTCCTTCGAGAATGGGGGATAAAACACCGTTTCTCCTCCGTTGCCTACCCTCAAGGCAACGGGCAGGTTGAGAACGCCAATAGAACCATCATGGAGGGGCTGAAGAAGAAGCTCCAGGACGCAGGAGGTAGTTGGGTCGACGAGCTCCCCAACATCCTGTGGTGATATCGGACCACGCCGAGGAGGGCGACAAGTGAAACGCCCTTCGCCCTGTGCTATGGCTTTGAAGCTAAGGCACCCACAGAGGTCACCATTCCCAGCCGACGAGTGGAGCAGTATGACCCAGAGGTTAATGAGGAGAACATGAAGATCGACCTCCACCTGGTCGAAGAAAGACGCGAGCAAGCATTCATCCGAGCAGAGAACTACCGGCGTCAAGTAAAATCATACTATGACGCCAAGGTACGCTCGAGGGAATTTCAGGTGGGGGACTACGTCCTCCGCCGAAGGGAAGCAAGCCAGCCGACGGAGGGTGGCAAGCTAGCATTGAAGTACGAAGGGCCCTACATCGTCAGTGCCGTGGTCAAACCCGACCTACAAGCTTAAACGCCCGAATGGGTCCAATGTACCACGAACGTGGAATGTACACCATCTGGTGAAGTTTTATCAGTAATCCGAAGGAGGTGCAGACGACGAAGCCCTCACCCCTTAACGGGTTACTGATTGAACGCCACCCTCGGCCTCGAGCCACTTATGAATAAAATCATGTTCCTCTTGATTTTTTCTCTGGAATTTAAAGTAAAATATTAGCAGATTCCCTCATCAGCCACCTTAGAGCGAAAGACTCAGGTATGGCCGACGTGGCACCTTGCATTTGCAGCCTACGAGCGACAAGCTCAGGCATACTCCATTGTATTTTGTATCAGCGAAGGGCTCAGGCCTAGCTGAGAGAGCACATCGTCTTGCCCCGTAAGCCTAGAGTGAAACGCTCAGGTATGGCCGACGATGTCCCCAGGACGATGGGCCCGCAAACGGCCCGCGTCTTGAAATGGGATGTTCACCGCGTCGTCCACACGCCAGATCGCAGGACGACAGGCCTGAAACCATGGCCGAGGTGGCAGAATCCACCCACTCAGGGTTGGGCAACGGCAGCCGTTGGAAACCAACCAAAAGTCTAGCCCGCGTCATAAATAGGTGACGGGACCCCCCTGAGATCACGGACGTTATAAACGAAGTCCGAACCGGCCGAAGGACGAGCACACCCTTCGGCCGAAGCCTGAAAGAAGGATACTCCCCGAAATAGAGAACGGAAACGGAAATAAAAAAAAAGAGGAAAGGAAAAAGGGAAATGAAAGAGGGAAGCCGAGGACCACGCGCACTTGTCGGCCTCGAGCAATGAAAAAATAAAATCCCCACAACTCATGCCAAACTTGGCTAAGTACATATCAGTTGAACACAAGTGTAGTACCACTAACAGGTGACATGGACGATATGGCCACACGTCCATCACGGACAAGGGAATTGTCAAGGACGAAGCATACGCCTATAAAACCCTAACCGGAGTGGTTGGGTGACACGCGAGTGGTAACCTTCATCGGCCACAGCCCTTTGAAGCACCAACACTTAGTATGAAATAAAGAATTACAATCCTGAAGATGACCACCGGAAAAATTGCCCAGGACAAAGCGGGCAGTATTACACCCGCGGAAGAGTTAAGCATTCAAGCAACAATCCCTACTGGCCACAACATTCCGGATGGCCGTTACAGGCACTAAAACCCAAGCGGTTGGCCAAGCGGAAGATATTTGGGGATATTTGTCCAAGTGTTTACCAAACACTTAGAGAAAATTCCTGAGGAAAAAGGTTCCTTAAGAGAATTCCGACACTTAGAGACTCTTGAGGAAAGCAAAAGGCACCCTCATCGGCCACAAAGCCAGACCTTGGACGATGAAGGTAGGGTCGTCTCTTGGATGACAACGGTACCGCACAGAAGGAACTATGTCTTGCATTTATACTTAGAAAAATCTCTAAGTATTTAAAGGGAGAACCTCTAGACGAAGCGGGCACCTGAATACTCGCAGGCCGTTAGCTACCTATGTCTTGCATTTGTACTTAGGAAAATTTCTATGTTCAAAGACCTAAGTTCAAATGACCCAAGGCAAGAAATGAAGACATACAAGGCCGAAGGGGACAACAACCCGTGCACCCTTGTCGGCCACAACACTAGGATCCAGGCCGACCTCCCTGATCAGATCAGGAACAAGGGAACACATCGGCCACGAAGAACACCGGGCCAACAACAACACCACGCGTGGCATATTGGTTCAACACTTAGGGAATTTCCCAAAGCATTTGTCAACAGTGAGGAGAGGCTCAACACCAGGACGATGAGAACACCACCCTACTTGAAGTTGGACACTTAGAAAAATTCTAAGACCAAACAACAAAAGGAATGAGACAATGCCAAGACGCAGCGGACACCCCAGCATCCCCGCTTCGGTCATGACGGAAAGGAAGCACCTAAGTGGATCTCAAACACTTAGAATTTTTTTGAAGAAATCCCAAGTGTTGCGACAACGAAGAAACGGCGGACAGGCCAATAAGGCCACCAGACCAAATTGACTACCTTACGGACGCAACAAACACTCGCGGGTGACCTAAGCTGTTAACTTAACACTTAGACAAATTTCAAAATAGAAAAGGCAAAGGAAACAAGCATAGACATCAACAGCCGAAGAGGCCGACAGAGCATTCATTCATCAAAATGTTAATTACAAAAGGGGGCGCTACGGCCATTACATTCAGTTGGGCAAAAATTGGGATGCTACTAATTACAAATAAAAGATAAGGGGATGGCCGATCACGCCTCCTGGGCGCCCTCATCTGCAACACGCTCCGCATGGGTCTGCTCATCGGCATCCCCGGTTTCCTCCTCGGCCTCAGTGTCCTGACCGACAGCGACTGCAGAGCTCGTAACGTCGTCCAAGAAATCAAACTCATCGTAGTCCGGCTCGCCGAGGCCGGAACTATCGATCGGGGCCTCCCTTTCCGAAGGGGGGAGCTTGGCCTGCTCCTCGGGATCCTTCATCAGCCTGGGAAGCCTCAGGTTCCGCCTCGCCCACCCAGAGGTCACGTGCCAGCCGCCGGCATAGGAGCCTCTGCATCCGTTCTTGGCCCATGTTGTAGTACACGGACATCTCCCTTTGAAAGTACTCCTGGCTAGCGGGGGAGTTCATTCCCCAATCCTCGAGCTTGGCGGCCACAACTTCATAGCACCAGGGGAGCCGCTCGTCGGCCTTCCAGCCCTCGGTCAGGAATTTTTGGACGGCCTCATCAGCGGCCTTCACATCAGCAGCCTCGGCCTCAATCTTAGCCTTCACGGCCTCATCAGTCCTACGCCGCTCAGCCTCAAGTGCCCTCTGGCTCTCCGCAAGCTTGGCCAGGGCATCGTCCTTGGCTGCAGCAGCCTCATCGGCTCTCTTCTGCAGAGCTTTGGCATCCTCTCGAAGCCGATCCAAGCAGGCCATTGCCTCATCGGCCGAGGCAGCCTTTTGCTCGAACTCCTTCAGGCGAGCAATCTCCTGTTGCTGCCTTTTGTTGCTCTCCATGAGCATAAAGGCACCCTGCAAAGCAAAGGCAAACCAAAACTCAGGCAATGACTTCACACAGACGACAAGGAAAACAACAAATCAAAGGGAAAGGGACTTACTTGGACGATGGGGTCCATCCCGCCGTCATAAATCTTGACATCCCCGAGCTTGTCGAGGTAGACCCGATCCTTGGCCGGTATGGCCTGGGCAAGCACATCATGGCCGTGAACACCATCATCGAAGACACCCCCGCCAACGGGGTACTCCACCACTTTCTGGTAAGTGGCAGTGGCAATCTCCTTGCCAGTCCGTTTCGTCCGAGTCTCCTGGACGAGAGGGAGCGATTGAGCAACGGCGCTGGAAGGAGCAACGGTAAGGTCCACAACGGCGACAGCAGCGCTAGAACCACCATCGTCCATATTTGCGACGGACAGAACGCCGACCTCATCGGCAAGGGAAGGATATGACGCCCTCTTCGTCTTCTTGGCGGGCTTCAGACCAGTCTCGGTCAGCTTTTTCTGGCCGTCAGTGGGAGGCCGTTTCTTCTTTGACTGGGCAGGCTTCGGGACCACACCAGCAGCAGCCTCGCCTCCCTCGGCCGCGGCACGCCTCGCCGCCTCGGCCGCCTTCGCAGCCAGCTCCTCGGCCGTCTTGGCCTTGGCTATGGCCATTATCGAACGGCGATCCATCACAAAGTCTACACAAAGGAAAATAAACAGGTTAGCAAGGTAAAGGAACAAAAACAAAGGAAGAAAGCCGGAGGAAGTATTACCATCGGCTTCAGCAGGAATGCCCAAATTCGGGCCGTCGGTCTCCTCAAAGGTAGTGGTCATCCTCGGCCACAGTTGGGCATCGTCCTCCTTGTCACCATACACATAATACCTGAAGAAGCCGAGGGCGGTCATCTTATACTCGGTAATGTAATCCTTCACGCTCCTCGGCCCCCCGTCCAAGAACGCCTCCACCTGAGCGTCCAAGATCGAACTCTTCGGCGGGTCGTGCAGATTGAACCTCCCAGTATGGCCGAGAGAGGGAAATTCAGTGCCGTTCTCACCAAGGTACACGAAAACAAACTTACTCTTCCAACCATGGATGGACGAAGGCAAGTGCGTGAAGCCCCTCTTCTTCGGCAATTGTTGGAGGGTAGCGTAGGCCGCACAGTTCTTGTGGCTTCCTCGGCCAATCTGGTAGAGGTTCATGAAGAGAGCTATCGTCGGCTTGTAGCCCAACTCTTCACAGCGAAGCAAGAATCCCACCATCAACGAGTAGTTGTTCGGGGTCAGCAAGGCCGGAGGAAGTCCCACCATGTCCAAGTATTCCGTGATGAAGGGATGAAGGGGAAATCTCATCCCCTTGGCGAAGCTCATCGGGTACACTCCGAAGTATCCCGGAGGCGGATTAAGTACATGGTCCGTCGGCCTGGGTGCCCTAACTCTCCCGAACGGCCCCACATACATCTACGCGACTAGGTAATCGGCCACGTTCCTCTCTGGCTTGATAAGGTAGATATTCGTGAGATCCAGGTGGGAGTACCCTGGCCCACTCCTCGGCCTCCTTATCCTCTTCGGCCTCTCTGCCCCCTACATCGGCCTCAACAATACAGACAAATGAAAAATGCAAAGAACACAAATGTAACCTTAAAGCATGGCCACATCGTCCATGTATCACAATGGCGCCAAGGTTTTCGTGACTCCATCTCCGGCCAGGTACTTTGGACAACACGGCGCCTCGTCGGCCAAAGGCACATAACACCATCAGCAACGGCCAACAGGCCACCTAAGGCAAGGACATTCATTGTCCTCCGCCAACAGTTAATCATAATGGGCTCTTCGGCCAAGACCACGAAAGCCAAACAGCGACGGCCAAAAGGAGTGCGCAAGCACCCTCATCGGCCACCCAAAGGAAAGGACGCCCATCGTCCTCGAAGCAAGGTTCAACCTCAACAGCCTCATCGGCCTGAATGTAAATCTCAACCATCAACGTCCAAGAAAGGGAAAACGCGCCTTCAACGGCCACCATCGAAGCAGGACACTCATCGTCCCCAAACGAACACACCAAGGAAACAACGGCCTCCCCGTCCACAGCGAGGAGCAGGTAACGGCCAAGCACAGAACAAGATCACCAATGGAAACAGCGCCAACGCCGCAACAGCTAACGTCCTGGGAGTGCTCGCATCGGCCAAAAGCACCAAAGCACGGGAATCTACTCTCCTTCATTTCGTCTACGTCTCAGCTTAGAGAGTGGGGGACTCCTGATGGAGTATATGGGTCTGAGCCCCAGGACCCACATACTCAGAAGAACAGAAAGCACAAGACACTGAGTGGTGCCCTCGTCGGCCAAGGGACCCCCGTCGGCCGGAAAGGTACCAACTCAGAATATGGTCCTGAAGCCAAGGAACCCGGGCGCCCTCGTCGGCCGTGCCCTCGTCGGCCGTGCCCTCGTCGGCCACGCCCTCGTCGGCCACGAAGACCTCACAGAACTGGATTTCATACTTACTCATTTGTACAGCCCATTAGTGGCTTTGTATTCGGCCCAGTAGCGGTCCAGTTGTAAATGGGCCTCCCAAGCCCAAGGCTTGGGAGCCCAGCCTGTATTTTCTATATAAATACTCCCCTTGGAAGTAGTTATAGGGGTTACAAAATCATTCTATTGAAGCATATTATTGCACTTCTCTCTCTAGCTCTCACTTCTCTCTAGATATACTCTATCAATACACAATGTGTTGAGTTGAAGTGGACAGAAGAAATATCTTCTGCTATACGTAGTACATAGTATCATTATTAGAGAGCAATAATAATACGATAGTCTTGGCAAAGATAATAGTAGCTTTTAATTGACTACTACAACTACTACTACTATTATTATTATTATTTTGTAAGTATGTATGGAGTACTATATATTATTCCGTATTATTTGTACTCATTATTGAGATGAAAAATCCATATATGTGTCAACCAAGGTTATACTCCATATCTTTTTTAAAAAAATACTACATATGCCGTATATGATAGCACATGTGCATGATTTTATTACTCCGTTCGTATGTAGACGTAATAGTTATGTACTATACATATCTCATTTATGAAGGTAAGCCTCTAAATTATTTTCTTGCTGCATTTTAATTCAAAACCAACCAATAATGTCCGCAACTTGAGCCCACATTAGACAATGCCAAAAATGGCAGAAAATGTCACATGCCTACATGCAACCATACAACTGTAGTTCACATTTATAGATATATATGTAAAGAACTGCGAAGTAGTTCATATACGTACTCCGTAGTTCATAATTAGTGAAGTTATCTCTTTCATTTTTAGTTTGCTCCAGAATCCAGAAGTCTTTATAAAAATTGAGACTTTGAGTAGATAAACGTAGGTATACAAATTTATCTACCCAATATTTGTTTATCAATCTCCTTTTCTCACTTTGAGCATGTATGAAGCATAAAGGAAGATTTACAACCATAGTTTTATCAAAGCCCCATGAAAAAAAATGCTGACATGTTAATTGAAAAGAACAAGTGATGTTTTTAAAGAAGAGTAGATTTCATTTCAAGAACATATTACAGAGTACTATAAAGGACTAAAGGTATGTCTTTCTTCTATCTTCTTCAATTTCTTTTATACAAAATATATTTATAATTTTCTGATATGGAGGATCCCAATGATTGGGTAACCATAGAGCATACTTCTTATAATTTTTCATGTATCCAAACATGTTCATACTTCTCAACCTCTTATTTTCTTTTCAGATGAATTGATAAATTCGTGGAAGTATATACTTGTTGGGAAGATGATGATTTCAAGGATTCAGAGCAAATTCGTGTTGATAACGTGTTGTAAAACGGAAGGAAATAAGTAGAAGATCAAGGAGAGAAAGTATAGGTTGAACACTTAGTGATAAAGATAATTAATGGTGTGATAGAAGAGTGATTATGGTGTAATCATGTTGTGATAATTACAATGGATAAGACTCCTATTTATAGAAGAAAAGCTAAGGGACTATTTACTAACAGAGATATTTTCCTGTTTTCCCGAAAACTGGAAAACTAGAAAACAGAAAACAGGAAACGTGTTTACCAAAGAAAATTGCTGGAAAACTGGAGAAACGAAAACACAAAAATGCGTTTACCAAACCGTTTTCCAAAATAAAAAAAAATGAGACATGTCTCTCTTTTCCTTAATGATTTGGAGAAGTGACTTTTACTAGTTTTCTAAATTTGGAAAACGCAGATGCTACAGGCCGCTGCAATGAATTTGCATACTTACACTTAGTGGTGGGTCCGGTCCCGCTCCGATGTCGATTCCATTCAAGTACCTCCATCCTCGTACCTTACCCCTTACCCCTATCCTAACCTACCCACCCAACCCCCACCCAACATACCCCGTTTCCCTACAATGATCCTACCCGCACCCCCTACCACATTCCCCTACCTTGGTCCCACCCCGATCAACCCTACCCTACCGCCACCCCCTACCACCTCAACCCCACCCCGACCACCCTACCCTACCCCCACCTTGTATATTACCCCCTACCACCTCAACCCCACCCCGACAACCCTTGTGGTTGTTCTATGGCGGTGTTGTCTTGATCTGCATTATCCCCCGGTTCATTGTCTTGGTGTGCATAATGCGGCGGAATCCTCCCGGGGAGACAATAATGGTGTCCATCACTGATGTGGTGATCAATGATGTTAAGAGGGAGATCATTGGAAGGGAAAGGGAAGTAGAGCTCTTGGCCGGGTTTGATTTGCCAATGATAAATCTCCAGGCCATCAGGTTCCGTGTGGGAGAGGGTCACATCATTTGTGTTTTTTTAAAACCTTAACTCCAAGAAGGGTCTGTGGGTTCTTCCTCCATTGCATTCAAAGCCATATAGTGTGTCAATGTGGGTAATGAGACCCCCTATTATGATTTTCCCACTACCCTTTTTGACATTGATTATGTGATCCTAGATGACTGTTGTGACATCGTACGTATCGACACCTGGAAGAACAACTTATGCTAAAAGGCTGTAGGGAATAATTGTATTTAGATTTTGATGATGCTAAGTTAATTAGGATTTTAGAGTACCCCTTTAGAAATCTTGTATTAGAATTTCTCTTTGTGTAAGTAATAACATAGTTGACTGGCCAGAAACCCTCTTGGAACTCTTGATCAGAGTTGCTACCAGAGTTGCTCATCAGAGTTGCTACCAGAGTTGCTCATCAGAAATGCTACCAAAGCTAGGCATCAGAGTTGTCATTAGAGCTGGACATCAGAGTTGCTATGAGAGAGCCTCATCAGACTTGCTGACACTTGGAAGAATTCAAAGGTACTTCAAACAGTCGTTAAACTAACGGAAGATTCCTTAACGACTAGGAGCCTCTCAACGGAACATGGTACTGTTCACGCATTAAATGCTCAATTAATGTGGTTCATATGTTGAGATATTTAAAGCTGATGATTGACCATGCGGATATCTTCTCGCCCCCAAAATAGCATGTCGAGAACCAACCGGTCACATCAACAGTACGTGCATTAAATGAAGCTATCTTCTAACCTCCAATGGGAAGAGCATTAAAACTTAACGTTGGAAAAGATTATAAACTCCATATCTTTTTTTTCCAACGTGAGAGAATCGTTCCTCCAGTTCTTCAACACTTCAAAAGCCTCATCAACACATCCTTTGTGACGAAGCAACGTTGGAGAAAACTGTTTATCACTTTAACACTTCTTGCAAAAGAAAGACGTCTCAAACTAGTTGGACTAGTGAAGTGGGGATACTTCAAGAAACTCAGAAGAAGCTAGGAAGAGCATCCCGGGTGACAACTAGATTTGAAGAAGATGTGAAGAGCTTCTTAAGTGCTAGGGACTAAGGCGTTGTAAACTATTGTCTTTACAAGCTTAGTGGAACAGCGGACTAGAGGAACACGTTGTTCCTTGAACCACTATAAAAACCCCGGTGTCATTTACTTTACGCATTTACTTTCTGCACTTAAGACTCTGACTGATTAAATCAAAAAGTTGGACTCTGTGTTCAACAGATCTTCTTTGAGAGTTAACAGAAAGGCATTTGCCTTAGTGTTTTCCTGAAGCTACCCGAACAGAAATCTTATCTGTTGCCAAGTCCAGTTCTACCATTAGAACTCGACCTTCTCTGTCACTAGAACCAGACCTTCTCTGATAAGTAATTTGTGACTTCGAGAAAAAGTTTGAAAAACCTGAACAGTCTATTCACCCTCCCCCCTCTAGACTGTTCCTAGTATAAACAGGACCAACAAAGGCATACATCCCACACTTTAGTTTGGTGGTTGTTCGGTCTCCCGTAAAAGCAATTGGCCAGGAATTTTAAGAAAATTTGGAAGACCGGGTGTTGGACATTGTTCACAACGAGGTGGAAAGTATTAAAATCGACAAGTCCGATCATTCTTCTTCAAAGATCATAGGCCACCAGTGAACTATACGTGACCATTTCTTCAAACAAAGGTAGGCCAAAATGTTCGGCGAATTTTCTTTTAGTTAACGAGCGGTTCTCGTTGAGAAAGCGAAAGTTGATTTTGTTATTTGTGTGATCATTTTCATCTTTCACATGCTCAACGGAACTATAGGACTCATACACTAAACGAGCATATGACCAATAATGCATATTGAACATCTTAAGCATGCCACACCTTGTGAATATATCTCTCATAATATCATCAATCCAAAACATAATCAATGTCAACTGGCACATAAATTTGGAGTGTTTTACCTCTCGTTCGGATTGCTCAAAAAAACAGGTTCGTTGTTCTTCGAAAGCAAATTCCACCTCCTCGAAGCCAATGACTGCTGGGATAGCCCTTGGAGATCTTGATGAAGAAGCCTTTCCCTTTTTTGGTGCAATGGACGTTGGTTTTTTTCGTTTTTTCTTGGGTATTTTCGGACTTTTGGGTGTGGGTAGGTTTGGGTGGATTTTATGGGTGTGGGATGGAAGGGGATGATGAGGAGAGCAAGAATATGCTATTGGTTGGGGTTTTTTGGCTTGAAATTGAACCTTTGATGTCCAAAAATTGGGGAATTCGAATTTGGCTAGGGTTTATGTGGTTTGGTTGATTTGGGGGTTTTTGGAGGGATTAATGGGTGTAGGGTGGAAGATGGAGGTGACGAGATGAAGAATATGGTGTTGATTTGTGTATTTGGTGAATAAATGATGGAGAATCGAAGCTTTGGTAGGTCAACAATGGTGGTTTGAGGTGTGGGGGTTCGAAATAGGGAGGACAAGAAGTGGGGAAGAAAGGTCTCTGCCAGACCTGTATACCCTTTTTTCCCGTTTACCCGGCCGGGTGAGGTGTGTTACCCAGTCGGGTAGTCCCGTATTTGAAGAGGCAAAATCTTTCTGGTTTGTATACCCGACTGGGTGAGGTCTGTTACCCGGTTGGGTGGTCCTGTATTTGAAAAGAAAGAGGCTCCTGGTTTGAATACCTGGCCGGGTGAGTTAGTTTGCCCGGTCGGGTATCAGTTAATCGCCCACATTTTGTTTTACCCGGGCGGGTTTTATCATTTTACCCGGACGTGTTTTATTCCCAGATGTGGGCAGCATCACTTTCAGGGTTTACCCGGTCGGGTTCGTTAAGGTACCCGGTCGGGTGTTTCATGTTTTTACAAAATTGTGCTTCCCACGCCTGGGTAATGGTGCGGGTGATCCATCTTTACCCTATACCCGACCGGGTGTAGTATGTTACCCGGCCAAGTGTATGCCCTAGACGAATTTTTTTATACACCCATTTTGGAAATGTTTTAACACACACAGATAACTTAAAATGAAATGAAAAGATACCTTGCTTGGGTTGCCTCCCCAAGAAGCGCCTTATTTAACGTCGTGGCACGACGCCATCTTCTCAAGTTCAATCTTTAAAATTTGGATCGTGATGATTCATCTTTTTCACATCTTCACCCTGGTGACTCTTATAGAAAGGCTCAATTCAACTTGTCGATCCTCCATTTCGACAATATTTCCGAGATCAAATATCCGGATTTCTATCGCTTCATGTTGTGAGAGTGAGGGAAAAAATTTCCCATTTAGCATGTTCAATGGAAGGGGTTTTGATCCGGGTGGCATAAGAGGGGATATGAAATGTTTGCTTAACTCCACCATTATTCCTTGCATATTTGTGAACGAATAGTAATCGAAATGATACTCACCTCTGCCGAAGATTTCACATATTTCATTGCTCTTTTCAATCTTTCCAGTTTCCCTCAAAGCATCGAAAGATGGTGGGGGTGTCTCATACGATGAAAAGGATAGCAATTTGACTTTGGGCCTTGACTCATCCTCTTCTTCTACCAGTAGGAGCTTCGTGTCTTTTTCTTATTCTTCTTCTAGATTTTGGATCTCCTTTTCCAATTCCTTCTCATTTGTCAATGTGATTGCAAAAGCTTGCTGTTCAAAATCATGTTCTATTTGAAAGGGAAGTTTTCCCGAATCCCTTGTTTTAAGCCTACTCACCGCTCCGACCATTTGAATCACTTGAGTTTCCAAGTTTAAAATGCTAGACTTGGTCTCATTTTGGAATTGCACCATGTTGTTTTGCATGGTGGTCATGTTGTTAGTAAGAGCCTGAACCATGTCCTCCGTAGACATGTTGGAGAATGGATCATACCTCATGTGAGGTATTTTCCTTTGAAAACCAACATCATCAATTTGTTCAAGGTATTCTTCTTGGAGCTTTGGGCAAAAATCCGTAAGATGTCTGTGAGACATGCAAATATTGCAGGTCTTAGCATCTTGAGCTTTTGACCATAAGATAAACTCCTTTATTAGAGAAGCCAAGACAGAAACTTGACTCTCTAGGGATGATGTGTTGGTATCCATATACTCAAGTAAGCTCAGAAAATAGAAAAGTAAATTTTTTTATATAATTTTATTTATTTATTTTTTGATTTATTTGAAATAAAACAAAAAGAAAAATAATTTCCTTTCCCCAGCAACGACGCCAATTTTGATGAGCACTTTGTCGTAGTGCGTCAAAATAAATTCAATACTAACACTTATATGTAGTATAGTGAAGTACAGTTCGTATCCACAAGGAAAGAAATAATTCTCTTTTAAATGAAACTAGTAATTAAAGGGGTTTTTTGGGGGTTGAATGGTTTAATTTAATTTAACACTAAGATAAACAACTTATATGTGATTTAATGCAAAGATAAAAAGAACTTGGCTTTGCTACTTTCCACTTGTTGATATATTTAGTCGATCCTTGTTATATCTATAACTTATCCTGATGGTCCCGGATAGGGTAAAAGTCTAGAGGGGGTGAATAGACTTTTAAATCTTTTTCGACTTGTGAAAGTTTTCCCTCTAAAAGAGTTGATCTATAATATTTTGAGAGATTTATAGATGCACAGCGGAAGTCTTTACGCTTTATGTAATGTGTAACAACTTTCTATGATGGATGAAGTCTTTGCTTAATGGTGAGCAGTTGGCTAGGCAGTTGGCTAGAAAGCAGGGAACTGCTTAGTCAACAGCTTACGAAATACTTGAAGTATGATGAAGGTGCACTCAGAATCTTTCTTAGAGTGGGAAGAGCTTTCTGATGATGTACTGAGGTGGATTGATAATCAACCTTAAATAAGTGCAGTTGTCTCAGCAGTTGGGTGGAAACCGGGGAACTGCTGAGGCACCTGCTGAAATAAAGGTGAAGGTATGGAAGGTTTGATTATATGGTGTTGCTCAGGATGATGTGGGCTTTCTGAAGATGTGCTTTGGACCAAGTAAGTAGAGGGTTTTACTTAGGCAGTGGTCTAGGAAGTTGGGTGATAGTGAGGGAACTGTTGAGGTACCTGCTGGGTTATCACCTTGAATCACAGAGATTATTTTGAACAGACTTCTTAGAGATAAAGATGTAAAGGTCTAGTAATGTCAAGATGTTCATAGGAGATACTTTTGTGTGAGTAGTGGGCTCAGCAGTTGAGTAGTCCTTAGGAGACTGTTGAGGCAACTGTCATGCCTTAAGTAGTATTTCCTGAAATCTTAATGAAACAGACCTTTTCGTTGTGATATTATGAAGCTCTTGTATCTCAAAGAGAGTGAGTAATTAAGCAGTAGGATAAGCAGTTGGGTCAATTAAGACAACTGCTTAGGATGCTGCTGGCAAACTACAATCTTTATGTGAAAAGTGTTCAATGTGTGCTTTGTTGACTGAAAGTGAATCAACACACAGTATATCCTGGTTCAGAGGTGGTGTAATCCTCCTACATCCAGTCCCATCCTATTTCAAATGGATTTCACTAATGTATTAAGCCCAATACACTTAGTGCCAATCTAGCCTTGACAACTCTGGCCTAGATTGAAGGTGTTTCACGAGGAGTACAACACCACTCCAAGCTACTCAATCCTTTATGTTTTTCTCAATTGATCCAGTGGGGATCAAAAGGTACTCCTGACCTATCTAACCACACTCAGGCCGGGAACAACTGTCCTCCTGAAGTGTTTTAACAACACCTTGTATACTACAAGGAAATTCTGGTCTCCAACTATAAACTAAGCTCTAAAAATATGAAGACGATGATCTAGTCTAAGAGCTTAGTGAAGCATGAGTCAAAGCAGAGTTGCTAGATATTCTTTGAATGCTTATGGAATCTCTCTGCTTTGAACTCAAAAACTTATTTTCGAACTCATGCTTCGGCCTTCATTTATAGGCATCTCCGGTAGATTAATCGCATCCGTTGGTTGAGATGATTTAATCTTGTACGTTGAATCTTTGTTTCAGAAGATAACAACTTGTTGTTCGTCTTCTTCCTTGGAGCCGATAATACTTTTTGTCTCTTTCTGCCTAGCTGCTGCAGTTCTCCTGTGTTTATCCAACTAGACTGCGCTTCCCATGCTTTGTACGTTCTTTGCATTAAACGTCCTCCATGCTTGGCTTTCCTTTTCTCTGATTGGCTCCGGTTTATCACGAGGTGATAAAGCAATGAACGAAGAGTTAATTTTTTAGTCTAATAAAATTTATACTGGTAGGATTATATCCTTTTAAGGTAAATGAATTTTACCTTATTGCATTTTTACTTTCCAGTATAAATTTTATTAGTGTTAAAAATTTTACATTTATTTGTTCTCGAAGAAATATGTTTTTGTGATAAAGAAAATATATACCGGTAGGATTTAAATATCCGTTTAAGGTAATAAATTACCTTATTGCATTTTGACTTTTCCGGTATAATTTTCTTGATACAAAACATTTTGCTTTTGTCTTTTGGTCACTTCAGCTAGTATTTCGAACATGAACTATTTATTTAACTGGTAGGATAACAAATCCTTTTAAGGTAAAAATTATTACCTTATTGCATTTTGTGTTCGAGCTTAATAAATAGTTTGTTCGAGATGTTTTTGTGTTATTTGATGTATCAAAGAAATGTAATTGGTAAGGTCTATAAGAAATCCTTTTAAGGTAGTTAAATATTACCTTGTTGCATTTTAGATTATCCAGTTAAATTTCTATGATAATTGATGCTTAGAACTTAACACATTTAAACAATACTTTACTAGTTCAGCCAATTGCCGGAATACATGATAGCTACCAAAGATGGGGGGGGGGGGGGGGGGGGGGGGGAACAAAAGAGAAAACTATGGCATCATCAAAATACTAATTCCAAAATCTAGGGGACTAACTTATCCACTCTCAAATACTCAATCGAGGAGTATCTCCAATTCATCGAGGGTAGTTATTAACAACGACCGTTCATTAATAACCCTTACTATTAATCAAATATAGAACAACGCCTTATACCGATTTAATAGTAGCATTTAATCTTTCTAAGTCCTTGATTAAATCAATTGAGATTGATAACCTCAACACAACGGTTTTGTGCATTAATAAACCGAAGTTACTTACTTGCGAAACCATCAACGATTAACCTTCGTTCGTTGATCGTTTCTAGTAATAATTAATATTGAGATGTTGACTAATTGTCATCTTAGCAACACTCCCTAATATTAATATAGAGATAGATTAAGGGAAAAATTAATATTCAAGGAGAGAAGTTAAGAAAATAACTCACAACTTTAATAATCAACAAGCTTCAAGAGCAAAACCAAGAAATGGAAGTTTAGCTCCTCATTTGGAGACTAAACATGCTAGAAAATATAAAGAAAATACTATTCTAAGTTGAGTTTAAATATATGGGAGAAGGGATATCAAAATGTGAAGTAAAAGAAGCGTATTTATAGGTGTTTTGGTGAGGTTGGGTTTGATACCCGACCGGGGTATCTACGGCAGTAGCCACGAAAGTGCTAAAATCTAGTCATACCCGACCAGGTATGTCAATAAACCCGACCGGGGATATGACCAAATCTGATTTTCCCACGTTCTCTTGCTTTATTTGATCTTGTAAATCTTCGGGTCAAGTCATACCCGACCGGGTATCAAAAATACCCGACCTGGTATGACACCAATCACATTTTTTTGCATGATTTCTTGCTCCCTTGCACCTTCCTTTGCTTTTGTGAGATCCCTTCCATGATCCTTTGTTGATCCTTGATTGATTCTTGCTCAGGATGATTCTAATTTTACTAAATTACAACAAACTAGAAAAATAAAATGATTGCACCGTAAATGTGCAATTACCACAACAACACACCGTAAAAACTAATTAAACATAAAAATATACACACAAAAATCAATGCAATCATCAGCCTCCTGGATTTGTTTATCCTCAATTCCCTCATCACGGGTGTCGTCTTAGGAAGGTTATTTATGGTCTTAAACACGCTTCCCGAGCCTGGTTTTACAAGTTTAGTAGCTTTCTTCTGACTCATGGATTTATCTGTAGTAACTCTGATAATTCTTTATTTATTTATCGTCAAGGGTCTACTGTGCTTTATCTTCTTCTCTATGTTGATGATATTATTGTTACTGTAAATCCTCCATCCTTCATTCGCACATTTATATCCTGTCTTGGTCATTGTTTTGCTATGAAGGATTTAAGGGATTTACATTTTTCTTGGGTGTCCAAGTTGATAGTCTTTCACAAGGATTATGTTAACCAGTTCGTAACCAGATTTCATCTTCACACTCTTAAGCTAGTTCCAATTGCTGATCCTATTGAGTACCAGAGTGTAACGACCGTCCCCAAAACGGTCATTACCATACTCAAACATAAAAGAGACTCGATAAATCAAGCGGAAATAAAGACACAATGCCTCGATATGAGACTTTATTTATTTTAGAACAAATAAAACTTTACAACCATAACGAAACACATCCAAAATAAAACATTTGTAAAACCATTACACCTGATCCGGATTTAAAAAATGTTTACCAACCCTTTGAAGTACCAACATACTAAAACCACATCATAACTGATAGCCTGATCTTCTCCGTTAACCCATCCAAAACCTTGTCACTGGCTCCATACACAGGTTTCAGTACTTCGTTCATTATCTATACATGAGAATATGAGATAATAGAAGTCTCGTAAGCAATAATGCTTAGTAAGTCACCATTTCATCTATTAAAAACGTTTAGGGAATCTTAGCTAGCCATAATTAGATACATGAGCTTGAATACTCCATACACATAGCATATTCACACACATATTCATATCATGTGAAACACAACATCATGTAACGAAATCTAAAAGATTTCCTCATTCATCATTCTTTCTTCTTATCTTATTACTTGACTTGATGGACCCGTAGCTCGTATCCTGGCCTCTCGCTAATGACTTTGGGTAGCTAGCCCGCAGCCATCAGAAGTAATCCCGAGACTCCCCGCGGAAGGAGATCCCACTCCGTACAACTCAGGCGATTACTCGGGTAGCGGCTACCCCAGAACATTTCTTATCATTCATTTGATATCATTATCATCACAACTTTCATTCATGGTGGGAGTTCATATAAATCCAACCTAACATTAACTATAGAACTTGGATACCTTACATTGATAACTCAACAAGTTCTCAATCAACATCACCTATAAATATATATACACATAACAGGGCATTCACATAATCTCATACCATACATATTCAAGCATTAAAGCAAACCTATCCAATTCATAGGTAGCTAGACTTCCATATTTCATTTCCAACTATCATGTATAGGTGGTGATGACTTACCTGGTTCACGCGGAGTATTTGCCCTTGTGTGTGCGTGTACTGACGAGCACTTTGTCAGGGTGCGTCAAAATAAATTCAATACTAAACACTTATACGTAGTATAGTGTAGTAGATTTCGTATCCACAGGGAAAGGAATGATTCTCTTTTTATGAAACTAGTAATTAAAAAGGGGGGTTTTGGTTTTGAGTGATTTAATTCAATTAAGAAATTAAGATGAACAACCTATATGTGTTTAATTCAAGAATAAAAGGGACTTGGCTTTGCTACTTCCCACTTGTTGATATATTTTAGTTGATCCTTGTTATATCTATAACTTATCCCCTCTCAAATACTCAATCGAGGAGTATCTCCAATTCATCGAGGGTAGTTATTAACAACGACCGTTCATTAATAACCCTTACTATTAATCAAATATAGAACAACGCCGTATACCGATATAATAGTAGCATTCAATCTTTTTAACTCCTTGATGAAATCAATTGAGATTGATAACCTTAACACAACGGTTTCGGTTTAACCAACAAAATTAATCCCTCTTAAGTCTATTAACCACGACCGTGCATTAATAAACCGAAGTTACTTACTTGTGAAACCACCAACGATTAACCATCGGTTCATTGATCGTTTCTAGTATTAATTAATGTCAGAACGTTAACTAATCATCACTTAGCAACCCTCCAACATTAATATAGAATGAGATTAAGGGAAGAATTAATAATCAAGAGAAGAAGTTAAGAAAATAACTCACAACTTTAATAATCAACAAGCTTCAAGAGCAAAACCAAGAATGGAAGTTTAGCTCCTCATTTGGAGACTAAACATAGCTAGAAAAATATAAAGAAATGCTATTCTAAACTGAGTTAAAGAGAATGGAAGAAGGGATGATTTTTTGTGAAGAAAAAGTGTGCTATTTATAGGTGTTTTTCAACACCTTTGGCCGGGTACCCGACCAGGTTTAGTGCTTACCCGACCGGGGTACTGGTCAAAATCATATTATCTCCCACGTTTTTGTGTTTCAGCAAGTTAAAATGTCCCGGGTCAAGTCAGACCCGACCGGGTCAAGTAGGGGACCCGACCGGGTTTGACTCAAAAATCAGATATTCTTTATTCGGGCGATCTTGGGCACGTTCTGGTGTTCCAGGTCACATCCGACCCGACCGGGTCAAGTATGGGACCCGACCGGGTCTAGCCATTTTCTCAAGGATCTGGTTCTCAACTCAGACCCGACCGGGTGTAGTGCATGACCCGACCAGGTTAGTGCTCCTGACCATTTTTATCTTCAACTTTTCTTCTTTTCCTTGCTAAAAAACACTACTACTATTCTACAACTATAAATGAAAGCAAAAGACAATTACAAACAACATAAAACAATTGTTTACAAACTAAATAAAAAGGAAAGAAAATCCACACAAAGTAAATACAAAAACATACATTTATGCACTATAAACTAGTGCATATCATGTACGGTGTCCACGAGAAACGGTTCTTCGATGAGCAACTATAATTATAAATACACAAGCTTATACTTGATCAAACTTAAATTCATGTCTTTAGAAAATCCTTAGACTTAAGGCAAGGGAAAGTTCACAAATCAGCCCCTACAAGTTAGAAAACTCCCCCTTTTCCTACATCAAATCGGGCATAGATTCGGGGTGGCTAGATAACTAAGAATCCGATTGAATTTCATGAATCAAGAATCATCATCTAATAAATCCCTCTCATAATATCAAGGACTCCATTTATCTATTTAGAATCAGTCACTAATCATTTAAAATACTTCCCAAATTCTTTCATTAAATTGGGTATAATTTTGGGGTAGCTAAATACTTAAAACGTCACAAGGGTTTTCAATCAAGGATGAACAACAACTCCATAACAACCTTATTATTAAGAAAATCCATTAATTTTCCTAGAATCAACCCTAAATCAATCAACCCTAGAAAAATCCCCAACCAAGAACTATAGATACAAATATAGTAGAAATACTTCATGTTAAATGTAAAACCTTACCAAGTGATGATCCTTGGTATCTTTAGCAATGTTAAATGTCTGAGATTTATTAATGTTTATGAAATAAGACTTTTCTTAGGGGCATATATATTTAGAAACATGACTCTTTTTGTACTAGAGATTAGAGAATTAGTTGGCAGCATAAATTTCATGACACTAACCATAACTTCATTTGGAATAAGGTGGTGATAATGATGATACCTAATAATGTGAGAATATGATGAGTTAAGCAGCACCTACCAAGCATCAGTGTTTATTTTTTGACCTTATTAGGTTTAATTTGAGCTTAAAATAGCCTAGGAAGGGTTTGGGACCACTTCAGAGAGATGGAGTCGGGCAAGGGTTCATTTTGGGGAAAAAGGGAATTTTTCCCGTTTAAATACGATGCTGACCGACTTGGGCAAAAATCGCCCAGAACGGTGCCGGTTGGGCCCTGACCGGCACCGTTCTGGGCGATTTTTGCCCAAGTCGGTCAGCATCGTATTTAAACGGGAAAAATTCCCTTTTTCCCCAAAATGAACCCTTGCTTGACTCCATCTCTGAAGTGATCCCAAACCCTTGGGCAAAAATCGCCCGGACCGGCGCCGGTCAGGGCCCAACTGGCGCCGGTTTCCCTGCCTTTCCACTGCCTAAAGTTCTGTTTTGGACCGGCGCCGGTCCGGGTCCAACCGGTGCCAGTTCGGGGTTCCCCCGGGTACCGAAAATGTCCTTTTTCGTCCTAAACTGACCCCGATTGTTGCTGATACCATCCTAGACCCCCAATGACATTTTAAACTATATTTTAAACACCCGAATACTATCTAACATGACAAATAACGTGATATACCATTACATTCAAAAATACGAATGATTATCACATCATAGTTGTGTTGCTCATCTGATACCGTCACCTGTCACATTCAAACATATTTCAAGTATATAATTCAAATACAATTATCACCAGGATCATAATCACATGATATCCATATACTTCACATATATAGCATTCAAACGATAATTTAAAACATGATCATCTATAATTAATTAGCACATAAGAAGTTGATAAAAGTTTCGTCCTCGAAACTTGAAATAACTCGGGATAACGATTTCTCAACATTTTTTTCTTTTTTGACCTCTCAGTTATCACATAGTTATGCACTATAATAGCCTTACACCTTTTTCTAGGTTACCCCTTTATTTTCTGGAGCATGTGTCTTTAAATTCTATGAATGTGTACTGACTTTTCTTATTACCACATTGATCAAGTTTTTCTTATTGGGGAGACATACAACTACTTCTGACATATACAAAGATATGACAAAAGTTTCTCCTATTAAGTATCCTCCTTATGTTCTGTGCTTATACTAGAACACAAAATCCTAAACACTGAACATAGCATTTATTACGGATTTGTTTACTGACTTGCTCTATTTACTTATTAATATGAGAGCAGAAGATCATACAAAATCCTACCCTGTTTTACAGACATATGCCACACACCCTAAGAAATAATATTTAGACTTACACAACATTCCACTAGGGTATGCTTGGCTCGAACTGGTCTTCTAAATTTGAAGGATAGAAATTTTCCTAAGGTTCATCACTTCATCGTGATTTCATAAATTTTAGAATATCTAAAACATAGCGCTTCACCTTCTTCCTATTTTAGCGAATTCATCTTCACAATATGATTAAGTTGTGGGAGAGGATGAAGTTTTCTAATTCACCATTGTATCGCTTTCGTCCAATAGATTGCCTTATTTATGTTATATTCCCTTTATGTATAACTTACTACCTTATTTACTAGTTTACTATTTATCTCACAAACTGTTCATTATAGCAATGTTTTGACTTATGAGATTCATATGTAGGCCTGAAACTCTTTAAAATATTCTTTATGGCGCTACATAGTATTATATATTTACTGTTCAATCCTTAAGCCATCTTCTTTTATGCGTGATAGAATACTAATGTCTAGCACATCATTTATAATCTCAGGAAAAATCATTTATTTGGTATGTTACACTTGTGCTATTTGTTGTCAAGGTGCATCTCCACATGAAAATCTTTTCTAAAGCATAAGAGGAAGTCTTCATTTCTTTCAATAATCCACTGTAATTTGACTCTCCTATTATATCAAAAGAAATTCTTTTTAAAATCTAAAATAGATGAACTATTAAACAAAAATCTTCTTGTGGATAAGTCTTTTGTGAATAAGTTATATTACTACATAAGTTTAGTGACCAAATCTTCTCGGAGGTCCTCTAAAAAATCAGTATATGGGTTAACATTAACATGTCAACAATAAAAGAAATTGTTTGCTTAGTTTCAATTTTTTCATATTTCATAAACACAAGACATCATAAATGATTTGTTTAACAAAATTTGACATTGTCATACCCATAATTGTCTGACACAAAAAAATACCTGATAGCAGACAGTTAAGACAGGGAGGTGAACTATAACTACTTCAGTGACTTTATATTAATTTCAATTCTTTCACCCTTTTCTACAATGATTTGGAGACTATCTCTTTGCTTCCTCAATTAGCTGTAGAATGATTAGAAAGTAAAATGCTATGGACATTTTTATTTATTAAACCCTTCAAAACCTTCACTAATCAGAATGTGTTATATTCAAATTTGTAGTCTATAAGAGACAAAAATAATAGTTTAATCATAAACTCCCTTTAGGCCATTCATTATCATTAATTATTTCTTGGTTGATATTCCACAGTATTGTTCTTTCTAACTTTAATCTTTGAACTATATCACTTAGGAAGTATTGTTTGTTCGTGGTGGTAAAGTTTATGTAGCCTTCCAGATATAAGGAAATCAATCGGTAACACATAATTCCATAGAACCTGACAATTGATAAACCACTAAATCATCTGGTAATAAACTATATGGGGTCGTATTTAAGACTATCTTAGACTAAACAAATTAATTTTCCACAATAAAATTTTAATCCCGAATCCTCTTTTGTTTTACACAACCTTTGTATTATGTTCTTTAGATTTCGATTGAAAATAATAAATTGGTCATGGAACCTACACGATATCTTTCAAAAGAAAAGCAAACACCATAACTGAAACCTTCTTACCGGTTTATGTTCTTAACTCGACTGATACTATTTTACTTAATCAACAGTCACATAGTATAACTTACCCAACTTTTCAGATTTAAGCCTTTGAGTTGTTGACGACTTGTAACATAAGAATAATTGTAGTGGAAAACTCTTACACTCTTTATTCCCACTAATACATCTATTACTCAAGGAGCATATCGGTTACTAATACGAGCTTATTTGGATATTGTCTACAAATAATCATACTCGTTCATAAGGGCTATAAGAGAGCTCAATGGTACCATCTTCTTTATTTTATTGAAATATTCATATTCTAGATCATATTATATTCAAACACACTTCGTAAATCCCTATATCGCGTGCAGTGGGTTATTCACTACATTTTTACTCACCATGTGGCTAAAAATGTTGAACACACGCTCCGAAGGTATTTTCTCGCCTTCACAGCAGGGGATACCATTTTCTTTAGTCTCCGAGACTCTCTACGGAATTTGAAGGCTTCCTCATCATGTGGTTCAAACGAATACTATTGGTTCAAACTAACCCACTAGCTCTGAATTTACCCGCTCAATTAAAACCAGTTAAGCAACCCCATAGGGTTTATTATTTAATTCTTTCATATTACGCCATGGGGACTTAACCATACAAGTAAGGACAAGTTTAACAACTACCGTGGGTCTATTATTTCTTTCTTTAATATTATGATACGTGAACTTTATCATATCAGTTTAACAACTACATACGATTTGTAATTTTCTCCTTTAATATCATGACATGGAAATTTTACCATATTAGGCTATAACAATCAATTATCTACATAAATGTTAAACTCTCATTGGAAACCAAGGTGATGGAGTATATGGCCCGGGAACCCCCGGCCCACAGATTCCTACTACTCCAATGAAGGCCCAACAGCCTCAGAAAGCACAACAGACCCAAATCACAGCGCCCAGAGCACCAAGCAGCCCACAATGCACACCAGGGGTGCCTTCGGCCCCTTGGCCGAAGGCTCTAATTCTCACAGAAGGGCCAAGATAGGAAAACAAAGTTACTCGGAAAAACGGTGAAAATCAGTAGCCCTCGGCAACTGGAGCCCTCGGCACTAAGGGGTCCCCGGTACTCAGAGCCCTCGGCTAGTCATCTACTGCCGAGGGCGCCTTTTCCGACATGATATCCGCTCCACATGCGTATGGATCACCGTACCCTGTACAACGTCCCATCCAATAGCTGCATTAAATGCGGCCACGTGCAGTTGCCAGCGCCAACCAGTTGAGGTGACCTCTTGGCCAATGGACGCTTGACATGTGTCCCTCTCCGGCATTTATTACTACTATAAATAACACCCCATTTCCCCTTTTGTAACCAAGTCGCAAGTCGCAAGACACAATACTCACGATGCATACTTTCTAATACACTTTCTCTCTCTATACTCATTTGCTCTGCCTTCTCTCTTGTTATTCCCCATAATAACCCCTCGGATAAGCTACCCCCCGGGTACACTATCCATCATTTGGTGCTCTCGTTGAGAGGCCGAACAATCAAGTAAGAAACCCTCCCCCTCGACCAAACACAAAACACCCAGTTAAAATGGTGAGAACAACTCGTGCCAACTCCAAGAATGTAGAGGACAGGAACCTGGCCCTCGGCGAGGTCGACGTCCCCGAAGCCTCCAACAGGGCTCCCGAGGGCGGCGTCATCGCCGGGTTGGACCAGACGGCTGTCGACCTACGCCAGCAGATTCAACAAAATGCCCTCGATGCCCGCCTCGGCATCGAGGTCAAGAAGAAGGACCGGAGCGAGAATCAAATTATCCCTCCGGTCATCACCATCGACGTACAATCGGCGCTCTCCGCCTTCATCCAGACGCTCACCCAGAACCCGGGTGCCTTCGGCACTTTGGTTCCCCACCAACCTCAGGTCGGGGAGAATATTATGCCTCCCCCTCATCCACGACCCCTCGGTAACCCGGTCCTCCAGATGGGGAACTCCGAGGGGGTTGTGGCCCAAGATACGGCCTCCCAGGAAGTGCAGTCCCGGGACCGCCACAACGTGAACAAGGAACAACTCCGGACCTCTGCCCTCGAGAGACTCGGAGGGGCGCAAGACCGCGAGGGGTCCAAGACCGCCTCGGGGGGAAGGCGTTCCAGAGCCCTCAGGAAAGTGGCGGGTCCGTCTCCAGGGCCAATGAAAGGCGTCCCCCTCGGGACAAAGGCAAGGCGCCTTTCCTTGCCGACGATGCACGCCACCAAATCAACCAGGCCCACTCGGCCCGGGTCCATTCACAGGCGGCGGAGGTGTAATACCCAAGAACCCCAAAGTTAAGCGTGCTTGCACGGGAGTAGTCTTGGGATGGGTGACCCCCTGGGAAGTTTCTCAGGGCGCGCATGAGTGAGGACAAAGTGCGCGGTAAAGGCTCGTGGTGGTTTGTGGGGACAGTACTAGAGGTCTAGAGTAACTACCTCGGGTCCGTGTGGGGCCCCGGGGTGTTACAGGAGGCCCTCCCGAAGGACCCCCGGGACGAAATCATTGCGGCCCTCCACCGCCGGCTTGACGAGATGGAGGCCACCGAAGCCCACGCCACCACTTCTGCCCCCCATACAGACCTCAAGTATGAGGCGATGATGGCCAAGATGGAAGAAATGCAGAAGAAGATAGCCGAGGGCTCCGGGGAACCCACCATACAGCTCCGGACCCGGACACCATTTACCCCAAGGGTATTGGCGGCCCAGATCCCGGAAAAATACCGAGGGCAGCTCATCAAGCCCTACGACGAGAAGAATGACCCCCAAGAGCACTACAGCAGGTATCAAAACAGCATGATGATGGTGGGGGCATCAGATGAATATTTGTGCCGCTGGTTCCTCTCCACCCTAGAGGGGCCAGCTTACGAATGGTTCAATCGATTGCCCGAGGGCTGCATTGACTCATGGCAAGAACTCGCCCAGCGATTCTTGACGCAATTTGCGGGGAGGCACCGCACAAGAAAACACTTCTCCCACTTGCTAACAGTGAGGCAGAAGAAGGAGGAGACCCTTCGGGACTTCCTGGAGCGCTGGAGGACGGAGGCTTATAAAGTTGACGGCACTGACGACGGGACCCTCCTGACACTCCTACAAACAGTACTCCACCCCGAGAACTTCTCCAGAAGCCTCATCATCGAACCCCCTCGCGATTATATAAGGGCCCTACAGCGGGGGGACCGGTACGCCGAAGCCGAGGAGGTGGAGAAATGCCACCACGTCCCAGATCAGCAACGCCCTCGGCCAGACGACAAAGGTAACCGGGGGCCGGGGGCTCCCCGCAGTCATCCCAAGGAATCTGCCCCCTCCGGTGATCGCCCCCGGCATGGCCAAGCCAAGCCCGGGGGAGGCTACAAGGGGAATCCGAGGGCTTGGGCACAAGCTGTCCTCCTAGAGCACCCTCGGACACCTCTGACGCACCCCGTCAGCGTCATCCTGGATTTTGCTGAGGAGAGGGGCCTCATGGAGCGAGATTCACGCGCACCCTCAGAAGTATTTGCCATCAATCCAAACTACCCCTACTGTCGTTTCCACCGACACCAGGGGCACAGGACCGATGATTTCCATCAGCTGAAGACGGCCATCGAAAGATTGATACAAGCTGGCCATCTGTCCCAGTTTGTCCAGGGCCCTCAGCAACAAGGCCCCCCTCCTCAGGGGCCACCCCGAGGGCAAACTGCGAGAGCGAATGCATGGGTCAACCCCAACACCATCCCCCTCGTCAAGAAGAGGGAGATTGGAAATCTGGAGGAAGAGGAGGAGGAGTACCCCCGGTACCAAGAAAAGAAACGCCACATCCTCATGATTACGGGGGGAAATACCAGGGGTGACTCTACGAGTCAGCGAAAGAAGTGGGCTCAATCACTTTACGTGGGGGAAGTCACTCATATGCCCCCAGTAAAGCGGCTGAGGGAGGAACCCATTATCTTCACCAACGCTGATCTCCCCCCAGTATCCCCCCACCACAGAGATGCCCTCGTCATCCGCACAGAGATCAACGACACTATCATTCACAGAACTTACATTGACACGGGAAGCTCCGTCAATGTAATGTACCTCAGCACCTTCAGAGAGCTGCATCTGGAGTGGGGGTCCCTCCGGCCCATCAAGACCCCTCTTGCCGACTTCACCGGCGACACCATTGATTCCGAGGGGGTCATAACCCTCCCGGTAATCTTCGGCGACGGCCTCCATAGAGCCAAGCTCGAAGTGGAGTTCGTCGTCGTCAACATCGACTGCGCCCACAACATCATCCTCGGCCGGCCAGCCCTCGAGGATCTCGAAGCCGTCATCTCCAAGAGGCACCTCTGCCTCAAGTTCCCAGTCGAGAGGGGAATCGGTTACTCAAGGGGGAACCAAAAGCTTGCCCGCGCTTGCTACCTTCAAGTTACAAAGAAGGTTAGCAAGACGGAGTTCCGCGTTAACACCATCACCAGAACTGTGGAAGTGGAAGAAAGGAGGCCGAGGGCTGAACCAGCCGAGGAGGTAGAAGACTTCGTGCTCGATCCGGCCAAGCCCGAGAGAGTCGTGAAGATTGGAGCCAAGCTCCCCGAAGACCTGAAGACTGGCATCATCAGTGCCCTCCGCGCCTACTCCATTGTTTTTGCATGGGGACCGGAGGACATGCCGGGGATCAGCCGAAGGGTCATCACCCACCGCCTCTCGGTGGACCCTTCGGCCAAACCAGTACAACAGCGGAGGAGACCCCTCTCGGCCGAGAGGAGGGAATTTGTGAAGAAGGAGGTCGCCATGCTCCTTTCTATCAAGCACATCAAGGAGGTGAAGTACCCCTCATGGCTGGCAAACGTAGTCCTCGCGCAGAAACCGCCCTCATTCCGCATGTGCGTGGACTACACGGATCTCAACAAGGCGTGTCCCATGGACCCCTTTCCTTTGCCAAATATTGACCAACTTGTGGATGAAACCGTGGGGTGTGAAATCATGTCATTCCTCGACGCATTCCGCGGATATCATCAAATATACATGCATGAGGAGGACGCTGAAAAAACAGCCTTCATGACTCCCGAGGGCATCTTCTGCTACCTTGTCATGGCCTTCGGCCTAAAGAACTCAGGTGCCACCTACACTCGGATGGTGGCCAGGGTATTCCAAGCTGTCCTAGGGCGCACCATGGAGGCATATGTTGACGATATGATCGTCAAAAGCAAGCAGTCAGCGAGTCATGCTGACGACCTGAGGGAGATCTTCGCCATCATGCAGAAGTTTAGCCTTCGGCTGAACCCGAAGAAGTGTACCTTCAGCGTCCAGGGGGGAAAATTCCTGGGCTACATGGTGAGCCGAAGGGGTATTGAGGCCAACCCCGAGAAGATCCAGACCATCATCAACATGGAGCCCCCACGCAACGTAAAGGAGGTCCAACGATTGACGGGCCGCCTGGCAGCCCTCAATCGCTTCTTATCAAAATCGGCGGAGAAGTCCTTACCCTTCTTCCAGATCATGAGGAAAACCGCCAGTTTCCAATGGACTTCAGAATGTCAGGAGGCCTTCGAGGAACTGAAGCGGTACTTATCTTCGCCCCCTGTGCTCTCTAAACCCAAGGTAGGGGAGATACTGTACCTTTACTTGGGTGTTAGCCCGGCAGCCATCAGCTCAGTACTCATCCGGGAAGAGGACGGCGTCCAACACGCCATCTTCTATGTTAGCAAGATCCTCAGGGAAGCAGAACTCCGGTACTCCCCCGTGGAAAAAACGGTGTTGGCTATCGTGTGGACCGTCAAGAAATTGGGCCATTACTTCCAGGCTCACCCGGTCCAGGTCCTCACTCACCAACCCCTCGGCGCCTTGATGAAGAGCCCCACTAGCTCCTCCCGAATGGTGAAATGAGCTGTCTTCTTGAGCCAATACAACATCGACATCCGTCCTAGGCCCGCCATCAAGGGCCAAGCCCTAGCAGACTTCGTGACGGAGTGTACGGCAAGGGCAGCCACGGACGAGGAGCCCTCGGCCCCTTCGGATGATTGGTGGACCCTCTACACCGACGGCTCCTCCGCCGTCAAAGCATGTGGAGGAGGGTGGTTCTCATCTCACCCGAGGGCTTCCGGGCCTATTATGCAGTCCGTTTCTCCTTCAAAGTCTCCAACAATGAAGCCGAATACGAGGCCCTCCTCTGTGGCCTTCGGATGGCAGCTAACATGAAGGCCCGACAAATCCACGTCAAATGCGACTCCAAGTTAGTCGTCGGCCAAATCTCCGGGGAGTACGAAGCCAAGGAAGGGAGAATGAAGCAATACAAGGAGGCGGCCAAGGAGTTGCTTAAGGTATTTGAAGCACACTCTCTTACTCAAATACCGAGGGCTCAAAACTCCGAGGCCGACATTTTATCAAAGCTCTCGGCAGAATCCCCTGAGCATATCTCGAAGATTTCCAAAGTGGAAGAACTCAGCCTCTCTAGCATACATGCTAGCCCCGTCATGAATATACATCAAAGACAGGAGGACTGGATCTCGGACATTGTTGCCTTCATCACCACAGGGCAACTGCCCGAGGATGAGACCCGCGCCAAGCTGGCAAAGCTGAGGGCTCCCAGCTACATTATCGAAGACGGGAGGCTTCACAAAAGGTCCTACAACGGGACACTACTTCGGTGCCTTCATCAAAATGAAGCCGAAGTGGCGATGGAGGAAGTACACAGTGGCACTTGCTCAGCTCAACAGGGACCCTTCTCCATGTCCCGAAGGCTAATAATCCAGGGCTACTTCTGGCCTACGATGGCCCGGGATTGTGCAGACCTTGCCCGGAGGTGTCCCGCATGCCAACACTTCCAGAAAGCCCCCGGCAGGCCAGCGGTCAACTATGCCCCCATCAGCACATCCATACCCTTCGCTCGATGGGGCATAGACCTTGTGGGCCCTCTGCCGAGGGGTACCTCCAACAACAGGTACATCATTGCCGCCATCGATTACTTCACCAAATGGGTGGAAGCGGAGCCCCTCGCCAGCATTACTGAGGCCAGGTGGCCGTCATTTTGTTCTCAAGAACATCCTCACCAGGTTTGGCGTCCCTCAGCAAATCATCTCCGACAACGGGACTCAATTCGAGGCAGCCCCCTTATGTGCCCTCCTAGAGGCATGGGGCATCAAATACACCTTCTCATCCGTTGCCTACCCTCAGGGCAACGAATAGGTGGAGAACGCCAACAGGACCTTGCTCGAGGGCCTAAAGAAGAAGCTGGAGGCCGAAGGGGGTGGTTGGGTAGAAGAGCTCCACAACATCTTATGGGCCTGCCGTACCACCCCTCGGCGGGCAAACGGCGAGACACCCTTCTCCCTTTGCTACGGATTTGAAGCCAAGGCCCCCACTGAGGTAACTCTTCCAACCCGAAGGGTCACACAGTATGATCCAGAGGCCAACGACGCCAATATGGCCCTTGACCTACACCTTATTTCAGAACGCCGAGAGCAAGCCTTCATACGTGCAGAAAACTACTGAAGGCAAGTGAAGAGTTACATTGACGCCAAGGTCCGCTCCTGGGAATTCCAAGTGGGGGACTATGTTCTCCGAAGAAGGGAAGTTAGCCAACCAACCGAGGGCGGAAAGATGGCACCAAAGTTGGAAGGCCCCTACATCGTGGCAGCCATCATCAAACCGGGAACTTACAAACTAAAACGCCCTAATGGGACTGAAGTCCCTAGGCACTGGAATGTACATCACTTAGTTAAATTTTATCAATAAACACCAGAGCGGCCAAGCCCTCATAAACTTGTGAATGTATTATTTTACGGTCCAAGGCATAAAAATTCTGAAGAACGAAGACATTTCGAAGACATCGAGAACATGGAACAAGATTATTACAAGGGCCAAGCCCTCATATCACCCCCAGGCCCGAGGCCTTACCACAGTGGAAGAACCCTCGGCACCAAGTGCCGAGGGTAGACAATACTATCACCTACAACAAAGTACCACATGTCCTCAAAAGTAGACCCCTCGGCACCTGGTGCCGGGGGGACACACCACTGTCAACTTTCAACAGATAGGAAGAAACACCAAGTGTTTCCACAGAAGACCCCTCGACACCTGGTGCCGGGGGGACACATTACTAACAATTTTCAACAAATGGGAAGAAACACCAAGTGTTTCCACAAAAGACCCCTTGGTACCGAGTACCGAGGGTAGACAACACAATCACCTTCAACGAATGGGAAGAAATACCAAGTGTTTCCACAGAAGACCCCTCGGTACCAAGTACCGAAGGTAGACACCACAATCCCCTACGACAAATGAAGAACAAACACCAAGTGTTTTCACAGAAGACCCCTCGGTACCAAGTACCGGGGGCCGTACATCGGAACAAACACCAAGTGTTGTTTCTAAGCCGTACCCCTCAAGGACGCCTATACCGAAGGTGCCACCTCTCGGTGCTGCCAGCACGTAGTGCCCCCGGCCATTTGCAACCAGTGTGAAAATGAAAACCCTTCCCTGAAACGCTTTCCGCGTCATCACCCCAAGGGTATGACAGGCACGAGAAATTCCCTGGATTCGACTTTCAAAAACGGAACGCTTTCCGCGTCATCACCCCAAGGGTATGACAGGCACGAGAAATGCCCAGGATTCGACTTCCAAACCGAAACGCTCCCCGCGCCACCACCCCAAGGGTATGGCAGGCCACGGACTATGTCTAGCGCCGAGGGGACGACTTTCAAAACTGAGGCGCTTTCCGCGCCATCCCCCAAGGGGAGGCAGGCTACAGACCACCATATCTTGTACCCAGGAAACGACCCTCGATCCCCTCGGAACTCGGAAGGTTAACCCGAGGGGGGAGCTGATGGTGTATTCTGTTACCTCCCGATAGGCCAAGCCTTACCAAGAAACCAAGTTTCTTGAAGCCTTCCCTTCACTACCTAAAAAAAATGGGGTGATGAAAGGGAGTAGACTCGGCGAGAAATCAATGAGTACATCACTCCTACAGTTCACGGAAACATATCGAGGGCTCCCTCAGGGAACGCCTTCGATACCTGGACGCTCATGAGTACCAAGGATACCATTCACAACAGACATCATCAACAAATGGCTAAGTCCACTCAAGGATTGCCTTCGGCTATACCTAAAACCGAAGGCTACTTTATGACAAAGCTACCAGATGTTGGCCAAATCAAAGCAAGATCACCTCCGGCACCTCACTAGAAGCTGAGGGGACACACCTAGACAGGGCCTGAGGGAGCCTGTCTTTTTTTTTTTACTAGACTTGGATTACAAACTCTCCTACATCAACATCGGGGGGACATAACAAACAACCGAAGGCTTTTGTTAACACAGGCCAACATTACAAGGCAAAGGAAACTATCCTAAACCTACAACATATATAGCCGAAGGGTCCCCTCCCGAAGGCCAGCAGCAAGAAATACTTAGAGAAAAAAATCTAAGTCCTAAATGCTTTGCCCCTTGTGGAGCCACCAGTCAACCGAAGGCATATCTGAGACAGGGGCCTCACAGTCACCCGAGGGATCCTACTTCATACATGCTACACTTAGAAAAATTTCTAAGTCCCAAAAGTTTTTACCCTCGGTCAAATCTCCATGCAGCCAGAGGGACCGCACAGTCAAAGGCTTGATAAAAACACACTTACAAAAAGTTCCTAAGTCCTACATATTTTGAACCTCGGTCAAAATCTCCCTGCAGCCCAAGGGGTCATACGGTTGAAGGCTTGGTGAAACTACACTTAGAAATATTTTCTAAGTCCTAACTATTGCTGGGCCCTCGGTCATACATCCAGCGAAGGGCACCCAATCACCGGAGGCTATACTATATTCAAACACTTAGAAAAATTCTTCTAAGTCCTAAACACCTCGCCTCCGGTCATCTCATGAAGGCTACACAGAACCAGGGGGAAGGAATTAGCCGAGGGCCATCGGATGAACAAAACACTTAGAAATATTTCTAAGTCCTGAACATTGTGCCCTCGGTGAAATGTTCAGATAATCAAATAGGCCTGGTGGCCGAGGGCTACGAGAAGCACTACACTTGGAAGAATATATTCTAAGTCCTAAACATACATTCAGAAAAGCGAAGGCATACATTCAAAGAAGGGCGAAGGCATACATTCAAAGAAAGGCGAAGGCATACATTCAAAAAAAACGAGGGCATACATTCAAAGAAAAACAATCGGAGGAAACGAATTATACACAAAAGCCCGAAGGCCGGTATTCATTCATAAGAAGAATGGAAGAGTTAAAGTATATATTACAATATGGCCGAGGCCGAGAGTACACAGATATCCATTACATACAAAAAAAACGTTCAAAACGCTACTAAATACAGATCAGATATTTTCAGCTCCGGGGGCAACCTCTTCCGCGGGCTTTGAGATGGCCTCCATGCCAACCTCTGCTTCATCCCCCTCGGCCTCTTTCAGGAGCTCAGAATCCTCCAATTCTGGCCTTTCAACGCCCTCGGGAAGGGGGACTCTGATATCATGCTGGAGGGGGGAGGCCATATGCCGCCGGATTGAAGGCCGCCGACTCAATCTTCAAGTGTCGTGCAAGCCTTCTGTAGATCAAGGCCTGGGTGAAGAATTCCCCCCGGCATAATAATCTTCACCCTTTCGGGCTAGCCACATCGCCCCGGGGCCCTTCACCCACCTGTCGGTGGAGCCCTCCACGACCGAGGCCACCCAATCCTTATGGCCTTCGGCCTTCCAACCCTCGGTCATGAAGGCAGCAACTGCACCAGCGGCGGCCTCTGCTTTGGCAGCCTCTGCATCTTCGGAGGCCTTCTTTGCAGCCTCGGCAGCAGCCTTCTCCACCTCCGCCTTCTCTTTGGCCGCCTTTTCAGCTTCCGCCCTCGCCTGCTGGAGGTCCCTCTCCAGCTGAGCCATCTGCCTCATGGCCTCGGCATTATCATGAATAAGCTTTTTGAAGGACTCCTCCTGTTGCGCCTTCTGGAGGCGCCACTCATCAAACCTCCTAGCGTGTTCGCCGAGGGCTATACAGGCCTATTAAAACAAACAACAAAGTAAGGGGTTAAGCTACGATCACGCAACAGATAGAACGTAAACCACTATGCAAAAAGGAGAAGAAGAAAAGAAGGAGAAGAACTTACAGTAAGGGAGGACCAGAGGATTTTTGACTCGAGAGCTTCGTCATCAAGCTTCCCGAGGGCCCTTCTATCCAGAGCGGGGGTAGCCCCGCCCAAAAACTCCTGGGGGTCTACGGTGCCATGTGTGATGGCGGCCCCCTTCGGCAGGGAGAACCGTATGTCCTCCCGGGACAAGCTTGCCTCACCCCCTTGGCCCGAGGGCAGACGAGGAGCAGTTGTTGCCATTTGAGCACTGGGCTCGGAAGCGGAGTGCTCGTCCACCACCACCACCAGGGGAGCCTTCTTCCCAGCATCCCCCTTCTTCTGCCTCCTCCCCTCGGGGATTGGGGCCTTGCCGGCAGCTTTCCTCTTTGCGGCCTCCTCCGAGGGCTCACTGCCCTTCTTCAACTCCCCGAGGGGCTTCTGCTTGGTGGGCTCCTTCTGGCCCGGGGCCTTGACCTTTTGTTTTTTGAGGGCGGCGAAGGCATTGAGATCCATGTTGATACCTGAAAAAGATAAGGGCGGTTAAGGCCGGAGGAGAAAAGATACAACAAAAAATATACCTACGCCTAAATATGCATAAGTCTAAGGACCGGATGCTCTCAGCCACTACCTCCGGAGGCTCCCTCAAATGCCGGGAACTTTTCATCCGTTTCCCCCAGGAAGCGGTACCGCCGGAACCCGAGGGTGTAGATGTCCTCCTCTTGGGTGCACTCCTTGATGGCTATGTTCTTTTCTCGGCCTTCCGGGATCTTTGCCAGGATCCTGCCATCTTTCTCGAGGGCGGCGCTCCTCCTCTTCTCATGGCGCCTGAACCGGTCACGCAGTTCCCTCGGGAAGGGGCTCTCGGCTAACTTCACGTAGCACCATTGGTCTTTCCACCCTTTATTTGAGGAGGGCGCATCAGTGAACAGCTTGAATAGGGCCACCTGCTGCAAGTTTGCAAAGCCCTCGGCATTCGCATGCCCCCCCCCAGCACAGGTTAAAACTTTGAAAGAAGAGATCAAGGCTAGGCGTTACCCCCCGGGATTTGCAGAGATGGAGGAAGCCCGTGATGTAGGAGTGGCTGTTCGGGGTCAGCTGGCAGGGGACCAGACCCACGAACCGGAGGTATTCCCGAAGAAAGGGGTCTAGGGGAAACCGGAGCCCCATCGACACGGACAGGACGTGCACTGCAATACAGCCCTCGGGAGCCCGGGAGAGGACGTCATTGGGACCCGGTGCCACCACAACGGCCGAGGGGCCCACATGTAGCTGGGTGACGTAGAGATCTTCCTTGTCAGCTTTCGACTTCATCTCTAGGGCGGCGGTATTCAAGTAGGAATACCCCTCGGGCATATCGAGGGGCTTCCCTTGGTCTGCGACGTTGCCCTTCTTCTTGGAAGCAGCAACCTTCGCCTTCTTTTTTCCGGGGGCCACCCGGATGGGAACCGCGTTCAGCGGCCGAGAGGTGCTGGCCTCATCAGTGCCTCGAGGGGGGAGAACAGCGACGGTGACCCTCGCCCCCTCTTTCTGCGCCTCTTCCTCAGCTACTTGCCAGGCGAGGGCCAGCTCTTCGTCTTCACACTCTTGTTCGAAACCCTCGGCTTCCGCCTCAGCAACGAGGGCTTTCTGCAACTCCATCGCGACGACAGCGTCTTGTCCCGCTGAGGGCTGTTCGCTTGTGGACTCCACGTCCGAGATGATTTCCTCCTCCATCGAGGGCGCGCCCGAGATGTCTTGAGAATCGCTTTGCGAAGACATCATCCGTGCTAGTTCGAGGGCTCAAATATGCTAAGTGCTCTAAGCTAGGATTCCTAAGTGTAAGTCCTAAGGCCGCTAAGTACAGCTAGGTGACAAGGGTGGAGGACAAGTAAGGAACTGACCTTGTAACGGGAGTTAGATCGAAGGCGGCTGTTTCTCTCTCTAGGAATTTGGGCAAAGCTTCGCTACAATGATATCGCACAAGGGAAGTGAAGCCGGCCATGGGGTATTTATAGGCGCTTGGATCCGGGCTTGGGCCTGGAAACCGGGCCTCCGGTTGGACTGCCATCATTACAAACCGTGGTTTTGCCCAATCGGTGACACCCGCCCACGGGCAGCCAACGAGCACACACCACGTGGCAACCCCCCCCCCCCCCCCCCCAACGGCTATATTCTGACGTTAGATATTCCAACGGCTATATTTCCAACGGCTATATTCTGGGAGCTCCCGGCTACACTTGACAGACCACTGCTTCATCAACCAAGAAACTAGCCCCCGGGCTTTTTACTTCACTCCACTTCATCAAGAAGAGCCTCCGGGTATACTTACCCAGAGACGCTCCCGGATTGTGCCCCACACACTACATAACAAATGCCTTCGGGCTCACTCCTTCAGAAGCCCACGGCTTCATATCAGGCCACCCCTCGGGGATCCCTCCTCAGCACTTTGAGGGCCGGGTAGCCCCCGGGGAGTACGCCTCATTGACGGATAGCCTACGGCACACAGGTAACGGGAGCCCTCGGATACCCTCCTCACCGACCAATCGACAAACGGGAAACATCTCGGTAACACTTCAACTACTACTCGCATTCATTACACCCTCGATCCCCAGATTGAGGGACTCCCCTTCGGCACCTCCCAGGATATCAACAGCAAGCCTCCGGCTAATCAACACATGAGCCCTCAGGACAAGGATAGCCTTCGGCTTCAGCATTGTACTCCATTTCAAACCAGGGCTTCACATTTTCGATTCATCATTGGGGGAATTCGGTGCACTCTTTTTCCCTCATTAGGATTTTTTCCCAAAGGGTTTTTCCTAATGAGGTTTTTAACGAGGCATCCCCCAAAAATGAAACGAAAAGCGTCAGCCTTCGGCCAAAAACAAGCAACATGACTACTCTACTCCTTTTCACCACTTTGCAAGTGCCTCAAGGAGTGGGGGACTGGAGAACCCCCTCGGGAAAAATCACAAAAATCACAAACATGACCCCTCAAGTCCCGACATGTGGGTAACTGAGGAGAATGAACAAACAGCAAACCACCCACAACGGAACAACGTTAGAGGACAAACACAATTACTCCTTTTCCCTCAAGTACCTTTCGGAAAAAGGAGTGAGGGACTCCTGATGGAGTATATGGCCCGGGAACCCCCGACCCACAGACTCCTACTACTCCAATGAAGGCCCAACAGGCCTAGAAAGCACAACAGGCCCAAATCACAGCGCCCAGAGCACCAAGCAGCCCACAATGTGCACCAGGGGTGCCTTCGGCCCCTTGGCCGAAGGCTCTACTTCTCACAGAAGGGCCAAGACAGGAAAACAAAGTTACTGGGAAAAACGGCGAAAATCAGTAGCCCTCGGCAACTGGAGCCCTCAGCACTAAGGGGGTCTCCGGTACTCAGAGCCCTCGGCTAGTCATCTACTGCCGAGGGCGCCTTTTCCGACATGATATCCGCTCCACATGCGTATGGATCACCGTACCCTGTACAACGTCCCATCCAACAGCCGCATTAAATGCGGCCACGTGCGGTTGCCAGCGCCAACCAGTTGAGGTGACCTCTCGGCAAATGGACGCTTGACACGTGACCCTGTCCGGTATTTATTACTACTATAAATAGCACCCCATTTCCCCTTTTGTAACCAAGTCGCAAGTCGCAAGACACAATACTCACGCTGCATACTTTCTAATACACTTTCTCTCTCTATACTCATTTGCTCTGCCTTCTCTCTTGTTATTCCCCATAATAACCCCTCGGATAAGCTACCCCCGGGTACACTATCCATCACAAGGTTGTTCTCCACTTGGACTGTGTTTAATATTTAGTTATGGTCTATTAAGCTCATCAACCTATAAGAATGATCGAAAATTTTCCATAAACAACTTATTTGGCTAAGATAAGTGTTATTAAGCACTTTAAGGGATTAGATCTCATCTTAACCTCATTATCATCCTGTCTAGCACAGTAACCCCTATTAATCCTTGACACGTTTGCTAAACCTTGGCCTGTTGTCCAGCCTACCCATATGCTTTATAATACATTAAGAAACATCTTTATTATGTAATGAATACACATGACACATACATATATACCCAACATTTGTACTGAGTTCACTTATATCAAATAGTAGTTACTCTTATATGCCTTTAACTACTCAATTATCTGAGAGATATTGAGCGGTGCGTGGTAATGGATGGAGTTACGGAAGGACCTGGGCTCTGATACCAAACTGTAACGACCGTCCCCAAAACGGCCATTACCATACTCAAACATAAAAGAGACTCGAGAAATCAAGCGGAAATAAAGATACAAAGCCTCGATATGAGACTTTATTTCTTTTAGAACAAATAAAACCTTACAACCATAACGAAATGCATCCAAAATAAAACATTTGTAAAACCATTACACATGATCAGGATTTTAAAAACGTTTAACAACCCTTTGAAGTACCAACGTACTAAAACTACAACATAACTGATAGCCCGATCTTCTCCGTTAACCCATCCAAAACCTTGTCACCGGCTCCATACATTCTCTCAAGTTTCCGTACTTCGTTCATTACCTATACATGAGAATACGAGATAATAGAAGTCTCATAAGCAATAATGCTTAGTAAGTCATCATTTCATCCACTAAAACGTTTAGGGAATCTTAGCTAGCCATAATTAGATACATGAGCTTGAATACTCCATACACATAGCATATTCACACACATATTCATATCATGTGAAACACAACATCATGTAATGAAATCTAAAAGATTTCCTCATTCATCATTCTTTCTTCTTATCTTATTACTTGACTTAATGGGCCCGTAGCTCGTATCCTGGCCCCTCGCTAATGAACTTGGGTAGCTAGCCCGCAGCCATCAGAAGTAATCCCGATACTCCCCGCGGAAGGAGATCCCGCTCCGTACAGCTCAGGCGATTACTTGGGGGAATGGCTACCTCAGAACATTTCTTATCATTCATTTGATATCATTATCATCACAACTTTCATTCATGGTTGGAGTTCATATAAATCCAACCTAACATTAACCATAGAACTTAGATACCTTACATTGATAACTCAACAAGTTCTCAATCAACATCACCTATAAATATATACACATAACAGGGCATTCACATAATCTCATACCATACAAATTCAAGCATTCAAGCAAACCTATCCAATTCATAGGTAGCTAGACTTCTATATTTCTTTTCAAACTATCATGTATAGGTGGTGATGACTTACCTGGTTCACGCGAAGTATTTGCCCTTGTGTGTGCGTGTACGGTGTCCACGAGCAACGGTTCTTCGATGAGCAACTATAATTATAAATACACAAGCTTATACTTGATCAAACTTAAATTCATGTCTTTAGAAAATCCTTAGGCTTAAGGTGAGGGAAAGTTCACAAATCAGCCCCTACAAGTTAGAAAACTCCCCCTTTTCCTACAACAAATCGGGCATAGATTCGGGGTGGCTAGATAACTAAGAAATTGATTGAATTTCATGAATCAAGACTCATCATCTATTAAATTCCTCTCATAATATCAAGGACTCCATGTATCTGTTTAGAATCAGTCACTAATCATTTAAAATACTTCCCAAATTCTTTCATTAAATTGGGTATAATTTTGGGGTAGCTAAATACTTAAAACTTCACAAGGGTTTTCAATAAAGGATGAACAACGACTCCATAACAACCTTATTATTAAGAAAATCCATTAATTTGCCTAGAATCAACCCTAAATCAATCAACCCTACAAAAATCCCCGACCAAGAACTATAGATACAAATATAGTAGAAATACTCCACGTTAAGTGTAAAACCTTACCAAGTGATGATCCTTGATGAAGAATAGGTTTAATTTGAGCTTAAAATAGCCTAGGAAGGGTTTGGGATCACTTCAGAGATGGAGTCAAGCAAGGGTTCGTTTAGGGGAAAAAGGGAATTTTTCCCGTTTAAATACCATGTTGACCGACTTGGGCAAAAATCGCCCGGACCGGCGCCGGTCAGGGCCCAACTGGCGCCGGTTGCCCTGCCTTTCCACTGCCTAAAGTTCTGTTTTGGACCGGCACCGGCCTGGGTCCAACCGGCGCCGGTTCGGGGTTCCCCCGGGTGCCGAAAATGTCCTTCTTCGCCCTAAACCAACCCCGATTGTTGCCGATCCCATCCTAGACCGCCAATGACATTTTAAACTATATTTTAAACACCCGGTTACTATCTAACATGACAAATAACGTGATATACCATTACATTCAAAAATATGAATGATTATCACAGTATAGTTGCGTTGCTCATCGGATACCGTCACCTGTCACGTTCAAACATATTTCAAGTATATAATTCAAATACAATTATCACCAAGATCATAATCACATGATATCCATATACTTCACATATATAGCATTCAAACGAAAATTTAAAACATGATCATCTATAATTAATTTGCACATAAGAAGTTGATAAAAAGTAAGGGCGTTACACAGAGTATGGTTGGTGCATTACAGTATTTAACCATGACTCGACCTGATATTACATTTGTTGTTCACCTTATATCCCAGTTTATGCATGCTCCACGTACTTTCCATTTTTTGGCTATTAAGCGTATTTTCAGGTACCTTCAGGGAACTCCAGATCATGGACTACTTCTTCGTCCGAGCACAACAACCCCTACCTTGCAGGCATATTCTGAAGTTGATTGGGCTGGGTGTCCTGATAGTAGCCGTTACGTTCCAGCTCTGTGGCTTTGCAGTATTTTTGTGCTCTAATTTAGTTTCGTGGAAGTCCAAGAAACAGCCTATTGTCTCCAGATCATCTACTGAGGTTGAATATCGGGCCATTGCTTACACCTTCAATCTATACTGTTCGAACTCGGTGTACCTATCACTACACATGTTCCGATACTTTGTGATAATGCTTCAACATCATATTTGTCCATTAATCCTATTCAGCATGCACGCAACAAACATATCAGCATTGACTATCACTTTGTTCGTGAGAGAGTGTCTCATGGAGATCTGGTTGTTCGTTATGTCCCTACATAGTTCCAGCTCGCTGATATTTTTACCAAATGCTTCTCTCCTCAGCGTCTTATTTTTTCATAAGGACAATCTGCGCGTTGTTTCCCTGCACGTACAAATTGAAGGAGTGTAATAATGTATTAATTAGCCTAAATAGGTTTTCCTTTAGTTAGTTTTCTTATGTATTCAGGACACTTATTTCATTAGATATATAACACTCAGGGCTACCACATTGGAGCTATGAGACGGAAATAAAAAGCAAATATAAGTTCTTTTAATAGAGTACATGTCACAAAAACCTATTGTACCGGCCACTTCATTAAGCTGGATGATTACACCAACATTTTTTTCATCCTTAAAATGTCCTAACCCTCATTGGCCATTATAAGATTTTAAGAAATAGATAGGACTATTCGAGAGCAAAACACTTTGCGTAGCTAACCGATTACATATGTATATGCTCAGTATATGTGTGTGTGTATATATATCTCGCATAGAGAATAGAAAATATAATACAAAACATTCAATTTATCAATATATTGTTCTCAATATAGGAACCTCTCCATGGCCTATTGTAACACCAGGAATACTAGATTCGAATTAGTTATACCTAACAGAAGATGTAAGTGATCTTTCAAAAAAAATAGAAGATGTAAGTGAATTAATTTGAATAATTTTCTATTTATTATAGTCTAAAACTGTTATTTAGTTAGCTTCTTTTTAGAATATTACAAAAATAAAACCTATAATAAGATATGACTTAAGTTACTATGAATATATTGTGTACTTAAGTGTAATCATTTAACAAAAGTTACTATGACTAAAGTTACTACATTACTATACTCTTAAGAGGTCACATTTTTATATACACTCTTTGTTTTAGTTATAAAATTTTAATTATTTCTTATTACTATGGTATGACAATGTTATCATGATTAAGAGAATCATTTTTACAAATTTAAAAATGTAAAATATATCTTTGTAGCTTAATAGTTTTTTAACACAAAAACAAAAATCATTTTAATCATTTTTCCTTGTTCTGCAAACGCCTTGATTTGAATTATCTTAACCCAAGAAGAATAAAGGGAGTATTTAATTTGTTTGAAAATAAGATTCATAAAATCAAGCTATTGATAAAGTTATTCGTAATAAACTTGATTCATGGGATAAACATTAGTTGTATACTTTTGACTAACTAGTAAAGTACATTTTTATGAAAGTCATGTTGAAATTTTTGCGTTGCCGTTTCTAGAAGGGAAATTGCCCTAAATCCGAGTAAATAAGTTTTTGAATTCTAAAATAGGATTGTTATGTTTGAAAAATAGTTGCATTAATGATAATAAATGATGTCATGTTGAATGTCTAGTACAACAACTAATTGGCAATAATGATTATAAGATGACAGTAAATATGTCATGTTACTCCTATTTCGGAAAGAAAATCATATCAATCATATTTCAAAATTTTAAAACTTATTTATTCCTAATTCGGGAAATTTCCCTTTAGAAAGTCAATTTATAACTAATTTTTTTATTAGCACTGGTATCTGAAATTAACCTTCCAAAAAGATCAAACACGACAAGCATTACCAACCACCAACACCATCTGATCATATTACCCATAAGTAATATACAAACTCGGCCTTTACATCGTTAAAAAGTAAACACATAAAACAATTTGAAAATATTAGCTAAGAAAATATTTTATTCATATTTAGGACAATACAAAAGTTGAAGTGAAGAGAAGAGAAGGGAGAATAACACGTTCTTGTTGTAAAATGGAAGGAAATAAGCAGAAGATCAAGGAGAGAAAGTATAGGTTGAACACTTAGTGATAAAGATATTATTAATGGTGTGATAGAGGAGTGATTACGGTGTAATCGTGTTGTGATAATTACAATGGAGAAGACTCCTATTTATAGGAGAAAAGCTAAGCTTCTTAGGATTAGAGGATAATTATGAATTAGCTGTTGTACTAGACATTCAACATGACATCATTTATTATCATTAATGCAACTATTTTTCAAACATAACAATCCTATTTTAGAATTCCAAAACTTATTTACTCGGATTTAGGGCAATTTCCCTTCTAGAAACGGTAACATAAAAATTTCAACATGACTTTCATAAAAATGTACTTTACTAGTTAGTCAAAAGTATACAACTAATGTTTATCCCGTGAATCAAGTTTATTGCGAATAACTTTATCAATAGCTTGATTTTATGAATCTTATTTTCAAACAAATTAAATACTCCCTTTATTCTTCTTGGGTTAAGATAATTCAAATCAAGGCATTTGAAGAACGAGGAAAAATGATTAAAATGATTTTTGTTTTTGTGTTAAAAAACTATTAAGCTACAAAGATATATTTTACATTTTGAAATTTGTAAAAATGATTCTCTTAATCATGATAACATTGTCATACCATAGTAATAAGAAATAATTAAAATTTTATAACTAAAACAAAGAGTGTATATAAAAATGTGACCTCTTAAGAGTATAGTAATGTAGTAACTTTAGTCATAGTAACTTTTGTTAAATGTTTACACTTAAGTACACAATATACTCATAGTAACTTAAGTCATATCTTATTATAGGTTTTATTTTTGTAATATTCTAAAAAGAAGCTAACTAAATAACAGTTTTAGACTATAATAAATAGAAAATTATTTAAATTAATTCACTTACATCTTCTGTTTTTTTTTTGAAAGATCACTTACATCTTCTGTTTTTTTAAAGATCACTTACATCGTCTGTTAGGTATAACTAATTCGAATCTAGTATTCCTGGTGTTACAATAGGCCATGGAGAGGTTCCTATATTGAGAACAATATATTGATAAATTGAATGTTTAGTATTATATTTTCTATTCTCTATGCGAGATATATACACACACACACACATACTGAGCATATACATATGTAATCGGTTAGCTACGCAAAGTGTTTTGCTCTCGAATAGTCCTATCTATTTCTTAAAATCTTATAATGGCCAATGAGGGTTAGGACATTTTAAGGATGAAAAAAATGTTGGTGTAATCATCCAGCATAATGAAGTGGCCGGTACAATAGGTTTTTGTGACATGTACTCTGTAAAAAGAACTTATATTTGCTTTTTATTTCCGTCTCATAGCTCCAATGTGGTAGCCCTGAGTGTTATATATCTAATGAAATAAGTGTCCTGAATACATAAGGAAACTAACTAAACAAGGAAAACCTATTTAGGCTAATTAATACATTATTACACCCCTTCAATCTGTACGTGCAAGAAAACAACGCGCAGATTGTCCTTATGAAAAAATAAGATGCTGAGGAGACAAGCATTTGGTAAAAATATCAGCGAGCTGGAACTATGTAGGGACATAATGAACAACCAGATGTCCATGAGACACTCTCTCACGAACAAAGTGATAGTCAATGCTGATATGTTTGTTCTGTGCATGCTGAATAGGATTAATGGACAAATATGATGCTGAAACATTATCACAAAGTATCGGAACATGCGTAGTGATAGGTACACCGAGTTCGAACATTATAGATTGAAGGTGTAATCAATGGCCCGATATTCAACCTCAATAGATGATCTGGAGACAATATGCTGCTTCTTGGACTTCCATGAAACTAAATTAGAGCCCAAAAATACTGCAAAGCCAGAGGTGGAACGACTACTATCAGGACACCCAACCCAATCAACGTCTGAATATGCCTGCAAGGTAAGGGATTTTGTGCTCGGCCGAAGAAGTAGTCCATGATCTAGAGTTCTTTGAAGGTACCTGAAAATACGCTTAACAGCCAAAAAATGGAAAGTATGGGGAGCATTCATAAACTGGGTGATAAGTCTGTATTTAGACATGAATTTGATGCGTGTTGGGATCGGGTTTGATGGTTTTCCCTAGCTTTAAGGTGTTACAAGTCTCAAATTTAGCTCAAATTATGTTTACCGGGCGTTGGTTCGAGTTTTGTGTCATTTGGAGTCAAAATCAGGACTTTAGAGTTCGGCACTGGCGCTTGAGGAGAAATCGGGATGAGTTGAAAAGAATTTGAGATTGATTTGAGATCTATGGAGGTCAGCGGGAGGTTTACGATGAAGATTTGATGACAAAAGAGCTCTAGGATTGGCTTCGGGATCAAAAGAAGATGAATGAAGCTTGAAAACGACGATCAGGATGACCTTCTGTCAATCATTCAAGAATATCTCTTTGTAGAAACAACTAATGGACATGATTCAAATTGTATATGAAAGAAAACTTCAAGGGCTATAAATCATATGCAGACACCGTTACGAGAATAGGAGAGAAAAAAGGTGAAAACAGATGACGAAGTCAGATGATCTCTGGTGCGATTTCAGAATGACACCTTCCACCGTTTTGATCATATATCTTGATTAGATGATTAAACTCACATTCGGCAAGTTGGGAAGGATAGAGGACTTCGTTATCTAAATTTTTCATGAAGGAAGTTTTGTCAAATTCGGACTAGAGAAAAGGCTGAAGAACACGGACGCACGACCGTGCGTTTGGGACGCACGATCGTGTGTAAGAGCCAAAACCGTGGAGGAGCTACTGCCTGCTACGCACGATCGTGCGTAGCCAGGGATGCACGAGTGTGCGTAGCCCCAAGTTACGCGCGGAAATCTCCCACGTCGACCAGAATTGTGATTTCCCCCCTCTTTTCTATAAATAAGGCCTCCCCAACCCTTTTTAGGGTCACGAACATTACGGAGAGGCCTAGGGACGAATTTAACACCGTTTTTACGCTATTTTCTTCCAAGACCCTGGGATTATTTGTAAGTTCATCTTTTTTATTAATGACGATTTATTCTATTCTGTTGATTCTTTAATTATGAATTGTGAGTAGTTTAATTAGGGATTTGGGATTGATGAAGGGGTTAATCATGATTGATGGCTAGATTCTTTTCGATTTAATTGCATGAATGCCGTTTAATTTGTGTTTGAATAATTTAATTGATATCTTTTGTAACCTGGAATCGCGACTAGAATTACAATTGCACATAGAATAAATTAAGAGAGATCTAGTTTATTCTAGGACACATTCACACACACTTAATCGTTGGCTAAGAGATTAGTAGCGATTAAGGGGTCGTAAGCTCGCTCGTTTTGGCAATAATTTAGAATCTTGTCGCATGAGAGATCTGCCTGGTCCCCTAAATTATTGTACTCTACGCCGCGAGAGCGGCAAGAACTTAGTATTGATTAGCTAGGCTCAATTAAATTAATTTCATGTAATTAGGCCCGATCTGCCAGAAATCTGATTACCCCGGAATCAATCCCTGCTCCCTTCGTCGTTAATTAGAGAGAACCCAATCTTTTATTTTAATCGTTCATTCGCATTAGTTTAATTTTAATTCAACCAACCAATCTCGCACGACGCATTTATTTTATTTTATTCCTTTTTTTAATCGCTGAATTTAATTAATCCTTGATTCCCTTTTGTCCGTCCCTGTGGAGACGATACTCGTACTTTCACCGCTATTCTACAATCTTTTAAAGTGCGAGAAAACTCACATCAGTTTTTGGCGCCGTTGCCGGGGACAGTGTCGGTTTTAAGGGTTAATTAATTTCACCGATTTTTTTTTTAGTTAGATTTTTTTTTTTAGTTTTCCGTAGGATTTTTCTATACTAACCTTTCAGGTATTTTTCTAAAAGGCATGAGATGCACCCATTCACCTCCATGGAATATTCACCATATACGTCATACCATCCTTACACTCCTCCTCCTGCTCAATTCTACACAACTCGCCAATATTACTCTTCAACACCACAAAAATTTCCATCTTCCTATTCTTTCCCTCTTCCAAATACGCAATACTCCCAATCTCATTCTCCTAATCATTATCCTTATCCACAATATCCTAGGGCACAACGTGGCTCCATTCTAGAATTTCTCATTCGAACTAAAAGTCCTGAGGAATTGGTTGATTGCTTTCCTAAAAATAGCATTTGTAACTTCTGTGGAGGTGGTCACCATTCATGTCTTTGCCCCATTCCTCCATACGACCATCCTTACTGGGCAACTGCATACCCCACTTCGTCCTCCCCACAACTTACAAATACAAATGTTTCAATCACTCCTACGTCTTTGCTGAGCTATGAGCCGCAAGATTTGATGCACACTAATTAGTAGTGCATAATTACATGTTTTTATGTTTGATTTATGTTAATTGTTTGGCGTTTTATTTTTTAAACATTTATGTGATTTCAGTTGTAATTGTATCTTAGTCTTTATTTGTCAGTTGTAAAGTTTAGTTAGGATTTGTGGTTTTGGAAAGGGAGACTTTGAAGTAAAGAAAAAGAAGATTTGGCTGCCCAGGAGCAAATACCCGACCGGGTATAAGACTTGACCCGGTCGGGTAAGAAGTGAAAAACGAAAATGCAAAGAAAGTGCATGGCCCGGTCGGGCCCACTACCTCACCCGGTCGGGTGAGAAGTGACCGGGGACAACCCGGTGTGCAAAGATCACCCGAACGTGTAGAAAATCCAATTTTTGCACTCACCCGGTCGGGCCCCTTACTTGACCCGGTCGGGTCTGACTTGACCCGGACACTTTAACATGCCAAAGATCACCAGAACGTGGGGAAATATCTGATTTTGACCGGACCCGGTCGGGTGAGTACTTGACCCGGTCGGGTACCCGGCCAAAGGTGTTGAAAAACACCTATAAATAGCACACTTTTTCTTCACAAAAAATCATCCCTTCTTCCATACTCTTTAGCTCAGTTTAGAATAGCATTTCTTTATATTTTTCTAGCTATGTTTAGTCTCCAAATGAGGAGCTAAACTTCCATTCTTGGTGTTGCTCTTGAAGCTTGTTGATTATTAAAGTTGTGAGTTATTTTCTTAACTTCTTTCCTTGAATATTAATTAATAGTTCTTTCCTTAATATCATCTCTATATTAATGTTGGGGAGTGTTGCTAAGATGACAATTAGTTAACATCTCGACATTAGTTAGAATGGTATTTTCTTCCTCTATATTAATATTGAGGAGTGTTGCTAAGATGACAATTAGTTAACATCTTGATATTAATTATAGTAGGATTCATCTTCATTAATAATATTCTTCCTTGAATATTAATTAATTCCTACTCTTATTTCATATTAATATTTTGAACATTACTTAAAGGATCAACTAGTTTTGTTTCATATATTAATTATTACTAGAAACGATCAACGAACCGATGGTTAATCGTTGATGGTTTCACAAGTAAGTAACTTCGGTTTATTAATGCACGGACGTGGTTAATAAACTTAAGAGGGATTAATTTTGTTGGTTAAACCGAAACCGCTTGTGTTGAGGTTATCAATCTCAATTGATTTCATCAAGGAGTTAGAAAGATTAAATGCTACTATTAAATCGGTATAAGGTGTTGTTCTATATTTGATTAATAGTAAGGGTTATTAATGAACGGTCGTTGTTAATAACTACCCTCGATGAAGTGGATATACTCCCCGATTGAGTATTCGAGAGGGAATAAGTTGTAGATATAACAATGATCGACTAAAATATATCAACAAGTGGAAAGTAGCAATGCCAAGTCCTTTTTATCTTTGAATTAAACACATATAGGTTGTTGATCTTAGTTCTTAATTAAATTAAATCACTCAATCCAAATCCCCCCTTTTTATTTACTAAGTATCATAAAAAGAGAATTATTCCTTTCCCCGTGGATACGAACTCTACTTCATGTTGGAGATATTTTATTGTGAATCAAGTTGGTCATAGATTAGCTTTATATTTAATCCTTGTATTTAAATAGTGCATAAATTAGATAGAAATCAGGCAAGTGTTAGGCCCGTTTAAACAGGCCAAAAGCCTGTTTCGCCTAACCTAAACCTCGCCTATAAAAAGGGAGCCGAGGTTTAGGTAAAGGTTGAACGTCGTACTTATTATTCATAGCCTTACGCTTATATCATTCTGCTGTACGTTCCACGATTTATCAAAGAAGGTTTTACGGTGATTCATTCTGTGTTCATCTTTACGTTTAATCTTCCTTGTTAGATCGATTATTCATTGCTGTTACAGAAACAGGGACTAACAATTGGTATCAGAGCCGATCGAGAACGATCAGAAGAACTCCTGAAGAATACTCTGTTTTTGTTAAAGTAGTTCATTGTGTCGATTTTTTTGCTCTGTAATTTTGTTTCTTGTTCAAAAGTTGTAAAAGTTACACCTTTGGAATCGCCTTTTCAAAGCGATCAAAGGGTATACTTCAGTTTGTGTTTTACGCAATTTTTGATTTCGAGATATCTCGAGCTAGGCATCTCGACATCCTAGTTCTTCACAGGTTCTGCTACGTTTTTCGAGCTGAAAACTTTACCAGAAGATCTCGACATTCAACTCTACAGGAAACTATCTTCAGATTTTGATTATCTGATTTTTACAGGTTGAAAGATTTCGACATTGAGGATTTCGACATCTAGGATTTCGAGAAAAGGTTTCGACATCTGGTCTCGACATTTGACTCATCGGATTAAGATTTCGAGATATTAACTTCTCGACATTTCAAATCTCGAGATCAGCATCCCGAAATTTGAAATCTCGAGATCCCAAATCTCGAGATCCTTAATCTCGAGCCCAAATCTCGATACCGGGCCTCCTTTATCGAAATCTGAGATTTCGATATTCAGATCTCGACATCTGATTTTTCGAGATTCTGCCTCTGAAAATCTTTTGATCAATTTTCTCGAACGGTCAGTTTAGTACAGCAATGGGTTCAGAATACAATGCACAAGGGAACAGCAGTACCCCTCCTAGCCTCAGGAAGGGAGAATACCAAATGTGGAGGAACAGATTTCTAAACTTCCTCGAGCACAAAGAAAACTCTTCTGCAATGCTCGAATCTTTGCTTGAAGGACCAGCTGAACTCTTGATTTCAGTTGGTGGAGATCCAGAGAACAATCCTCCTATTTTTCCAGAAATAAGGAGAAAAGTTCCATCTGAATACACAGAAGCCGACAAGCTCAGACTTCGTGGTGATCTTATGGCCAAAACGTATCTCCTTCAAGCAATACCGAACGAGGTTTATGTTCTCATAGATAGCATGCAGACAGCTAAGGAGATGTGGGATGAAATAGAGAAGCTGCTACAAGGCACAAGCATCAGCCTCAAAACAAAGAAGACTACAATTCTCATCGCTTATGACTCCTTCAAAGCAGGACCAGGAGAACCATTGAATGAGACTTACAATAGACTTGTTCAACTGGTAAATGAACTCAGAAAGATCAAAGTATTCAGGTCCAATCTGGAACTAAATATTAGATTCTTATCCAGCCTGCATCCTGCTTGGGAAAAGACAGTGAAGGATGTCAGATCACGGATAGATCTGGACGAAATTGACCTCTTCACACTCTATGAACATCTGAAGCAATTCGTCAACGAGGTTGCATGCGCTGAGGATCATCACACCACAAACCCCTTAGCTCTTGTAATGGATGCTCAGCCTAGAAGGACAACCACTTCACTAAAGAAGAAAAAGAAGAAAGTGGTGGTTGAATCAGATGATGATGAGAGTGACGATGACAAATCTGATCTAGAGGCTGAGCTAGCAGACTTACAGAAGAAGATGGCAATGTTGGCCAAAAGATTTGCAAAGAAGAACACTTCCTCCAACAGACTGAGAACTTCCTCCTCAAACTACAAGCAGAAGAACCATGATCAAGGATCTTCTAGGAAGGCATCATCGGCAGAAGAAGCTCCTAAATGCTATAATTGCGGCAAGCCTGGACATGTGATCAAAGACTGCCGCCTCCCAAAGAAGAAAGATGCTAACTTCTACAAGCAGAAGATGCTGTGGAATAAGCAGAAAATGCTGATGGTGCAGAAAGAAGAAGAAACCTCTGCCATGATTGCTGAAAATGAGAACTGGGCAGAAGATTCTTCTGAGGAGGAGGAAGAGGAAGACAACTATGCTCTTATGGCACGAGTGGAGGGAGATGAAATAAAGGGTGATGCTGCGATCCCCGAAGGCAACTGCTCAACAAGCTCTGTAAGTACTTCACAAATTTCTTTAGATAATCAACTGCAGTCCTTACTTGAAAAGGACAGTCTAATCAAAGAACTAAAGGAGAGACTAGACAATAATCATAGAGTTCTGAAACAGAATCTAGACCAAAAGTCTTCCTTAAGTATTCAACTTGAAATTGCAAAAGATCAAGTCAGAAAGGTGTCTTCAGATTTTGAAAGCTTTGAACTTAAGATAGCTGAATTAACTAAGAAATTTGAGGACAGTGAACGGGAAAAAAGCACAGCAAAGGCTGAATGCGATTTTTTGCATAACAAAAGAAGAACGCTTTTAAATAAAGTAAAAGAACTAGAAGATCTAGCTGCTAGAAGAGGTCAATCTGAACAAACTGTTTTTCTGCTTAACAACAAACAAAAGGATGACCGATTCTACAATGCTAAAACAGGTCTGGGCATAACAAACCCACGTAATCTTAAGAAAGTTAATTGCCTTCAATTCTATAACAAAGATTACATGGGACTAGGGTTTGGCGAGAAAATGTATTTTCGAAGTGATGAAGATTATGCTGAAGCAGAAGAAGAAAAGAGAAAGAAACCAAAACCTGCGATTTCTTGTGATTATCCCTCTGTAAATGAAAAACAACTTTCAGAAGAAAAACCGACTTCCTGCTTTAGTGAATGCCTAGACCCCTATGCTAAAGATATTCCTCACATAGGACATCCTCTAGACCCTCCTCCAAGAGTTGGTATTGCTAAAACTGGTGAGGAACCATGTATTTTTCCCATGGCTCAAAAGCTCAAAAACCTACAGAAAACTCTTGATAACGAGAGAGAGAGATTTGAAACTGAAAAGAAAGGTTTTGAGCGCAACTGGCAGGAACTTCTCCAAAAATTTAATGATTTGAGTGAACAGTTTCATGCTAAAACAGACCCTTCTACGACCAAGCCTGACAGCTCACACACCTCACATGAGAAAAACAATGCTTTTAAAGGTTCGTCCACTCATCTCTCCTCTCCTTTGTTTACAGGGAATGAAGTGAATAAGGAAGGAGAAGAGAAGAATGAGTGGAGGAAAAAGAGGAAGGAAATCGCAGAAGGCAAAAAGAAAGTTTTTGAGAAAAGTGTCAGCCCTAGATCTAGTTCAATATTTTACTCAAAAGTTAATTGTAATTCTGTCTCTACAAAGCAAACTTCTAACAGTTCAGTCTTGAGTCCCAAGCTGAATATTTCTGAGACATCTTCTAGACAAAGTTCTATTTATAATACAAGTGTTGCTTATGGTTATTCTGTTCCAGATCCCCATAATTATGAATGTGATATGAATGTTGTTAAATCTAAGCCTTCCAGAAAGCTTAAACCTGAAAAGGAAGCCAAGAAAGAAACTTCTAAGGGAACGTTTTGTATTCCAGATATGAAATACGCCCTTAGAGTTCATTCTAGGAAACATGTTAATCGGCTTTCTAAGGAGGAGATTTTCAAAACCAAACTCAAAAAACAACCGTTCAATCACAAAGCTCCTGTCTACTCTCCTCCTGAACCTAAACCGAAAAGATGGGTCCCCAAGATAAGACCCGTCAAAACTGAAACGGAAAGGTGGGTCCCCAAGATGAGACCTACCAAACCTGAATCGAACAGGTGGGTCCACAATCGTAGACCCATCATAACTAAAACTGAAAGGTGGGTTCCCAATCGTAGACCCATCATAACTAAAACTGATAGGTGGGGTCCAAATCAAGGACCCATCAGAACTACAACTGAAAAGTGGGTCCCCAAACTTAGACCCACAAGGACTAAAATGGAAAGGTGGGTTCACAACATCAGACCCACCAAAATGGAAAGTGGTAGGTGGACTCCAAAAACCAGACACACTACAAAAGCAGATCTGGCAATTGGAAAGCCCATCGAAGATAGATCTTTTATTGAAAGAGCAGCTGACCTTGGATCACTGCTCAAAGCAAGTTTTAAAAAGGTGTTTCTTGATAATAAGGAAGGACCCACTCCAAGTTGGGTACCTGATCTTATTTGATTGTTTTGCAGGACGGTCATGTGTGGCACTTAGACTCAGGATGCTCAACCCACATGACCGGAATAAAGCACCTTTTGAGCAACTACACCAACTGCTACGGAGGCAATGTCAGATTCGGGAATGACGCCTCATCTCTTATCCTTGGGTATGGGGACGTCGTCTGTGCCAGTGTCACAATAAAAGATGTTTCATTCGTCAAAGGGCTCAAACACAACTTACTGAGCATTGGACAATTCTGTGACAGCGGGATGGAAGTGAGGTTCTTTGCAAAACAATGTTGTGTTCTTGACAGCACAGGAAATACATTATTAACGTGTTACAGAACATCAAATCTGTACACTATTGATCTGAAAAGCGTCCAATCCACCACTTCCATCTGTCTGCTGTCCAAAGCTTCAACTGAACAGAACAACCTTTGGCACAGACGTCTCTCCCATCTGAACTTCAAACATCTATCAACCTTGTCCTCCAAGAAACTTGTAAAGGGGCTTCCTCTGCTAAAGACTTCCGCTGAAAATCATTGTAGTGCCTGCAAAATGGGCAAAATGACGTGAAGCTCCCACAAGTCAAAAACTGAACCTTCATCTACTCATCAGTTGCAGCTAATACACATGGATCTGTGTGGACCTATGAGAGTACAAAGCATCAACGGTCGCAAATACACTCCGGTGATCGTTGATGACTTCTCTAGGTATACATGGACAAAATTTCTTCGATCAAAAGACGAAGCTGCAGAAATCATTATGACCTTTATCAGAACGATCCAGAAACTGCTACAGCACAGTGTTCGAATTGTCAGAACTGACAATGGTACCGAGTTCAAAAATCAGACTCTCACTGAGTTCTATGAATCCAACGGTATCACTCAGCAATTTGCAGCAGCTAAAACTCCCCAGCAGAACGGAGTTGTTGAGAGAAAGAACAGAACCCTTGTTGAAGCAGCACGCACCATGTTAATCCAATCAAGATTGCCTCACTTCATGTGGGCAGAGGCAATCAATACCGCGTGCTTCACTCAGAACAGAACCTTCATCCACAAGCGCTTCGACAAGACTCCATATGAGATCCTATTCAACAAAACTCCTGATATTTCTTTCCTCAAGGTTTTTGGCTGCAAGTGCTTCATACTCAATGATCGGACAGAGAGAAGTAAGATGGATCCCAAAGCCAGAGAAGGCGTGTTTATTGGCTACTCACTGCAATCCAAAGCTTACAGAGTCTATCTCAGAGACAAGCGGACTGTCATCGAGAGTGTAAATGCTACATTCTATGAAATGGCAGACTTTGCTATTGAACATCTCCAGACCGATCCATCCACTGTTGTACCAGTAGCTTCTGATAAAGCTTAACCAAACACCGAACACGACGATGTGATTCTCGACTCTCTCTTCAGAAACTTTTACGAGAACTCACAATCTCCACCTCCTGCATACACTCCAGAGTCAACATCAACTCCAATAGCAGAGATTCCGCTCCTCACAGGACCAGATGACGTACCATCCACACCCTCAACCCCTCAAACCAATCCCAGAGGTGTGGATGATCACGGCTTTGCCATAAGTCCGGAATCATCTCCACTACACACCACAGCTGCCCTAGAGCCTTCAAATTCATATCAGGACTCAGATCAACCAATAATTACTCCAACTCCTCTAGCTCATGAGAGGAAGTGGACAAGAGCACATCCTGTTGAACAAATAATAGGTAATCCAAGTCAAGGTGTGCGAACGAGATCAGCAACAACAAATGAATGTCACTATGCATGCTTTCTAAGCAAGAATGAACCATCCAAAGTCTCAGAGGCACTCGCTGATCCAGATTGGGTGATTGCCATGCAAGATGAGCTCAATCAATTTGACAGACTAGATGTATGGACACTCGTGCCTAAACCCCCTCAGAAAACCATCATTGGCACAAAATGGGTGTTCAAGAACAAGAAGGACGAAGAAGGCATAGTGATAAGAAACAAGGCACGACTGGTCGCTAAAGGATATAATCAGCAAGAGGGCATAGACTATGATGAAACATTTGCACCCGTAGCAAGAATTGAAGCAATCCGCCTTTTTCTTGCGTACGCGGCCCACAAGAACTTTACTGTCTTTCAAATGGATGTCAAGACTGCCTTTCTAAATGGAGTCTTGGAAGAAGAAGTCTATGTCTCTCAACCTGAAGGATTCGTAGATCCCAGATATCCCGACCATGTGTACAAGCTAAAGAAAGCTCTGTATGGGTTAAAACAGGCACCAAGAGCTTGGTATGATGCATTAACCGAATTTCTGATTGACTCAGGTTTCTCAAAAGGGAAGATTGATACCACACTTTTCATCAAGCGACAGAAGTCTGACATCATCCTGATTCAGATCTATGTTGATGACATTATCTTCGCCTCCTCAAATCCACGCCTGTGCAAACACTTTGAGAAACTGATGAAAACCAAGTTCGAGATGAGCATGATGGGAGAACTGAATTTCTTCCTAGGCCTGCAAGTAAGACAACTCTCTGACGGCATTTTCATCAATCAGTCAAAGTATATTCTGGAAATGCTTAAGAGATTCAACATTGATAGCAAATCTTCCATGACGACCCCCATGTCCCCAAACAACAAACTGGACTCAGACCCCTCCGGGAAGCCAGTCGATGCTACAAACTACAGGGCCATCATTGGATCTTTGCTATATCTCACATCAAGCAGGCCTGACATTGTCTTCTCCACATGCTTATGTGCACGCTTTCAGGCAAATCTGAAGGAATCCCATCTGACCGTTGTTCGAAGAATTTTGAGATACCTCAAAGGCACTGTGAATCTAGGCCTTTGGTATCCCAAGCACTCAGGTTTTGACCTAGTCGGATATTCGGATGCTGACTTTGCTGGTTGCCGGATGGACCGCAAAAGTACATCGGGGGCAGTCCAATTCTTGGGCGATAAGTTAGTCTGCTGGTCTTCCAAGAAACAGAACTGTGTGTCAACATCTACGGCCGAGGCAGAATACGTCGCGGCTGCTAGCTGTTGTTCACAAATATTATGGATGAAGACCCAGCTAAAAGACTACGGTTACACACTCCGCCATATCCCGATCTACAGTGACTCTCAAAGCGCCATAGCCATCACCAGCAACCCGGTTCATCACTCCCGCACCAAACACATCAACCTGCGCTATCATTTCATCAAGGATCATGTGGAGAAAGGAGACATTGACATGTATTTTGTAAGCTCAGAGCTTCAATTAGCTGACGTGTTCACTAAGGCATTGGATGAAAAACGATTCCAGTTCCTAGTCTCCAAGTTGGGCATGTTGAACCTCGAGTCCGTTTAAATATGTCTCCACTGATCTAAAAAGTGTGTGTGTGTGGGACTTGTAAAAAGTGTGTGTGTGTGGGATTTGTAAATAGTGTGTGTGCGTTGCATGTGTTGAGGGGGAGAAAACCAGAAAAATAACAAAAAATAGTGTGTGTGCGTTGCATGTGTTGAGTGGGTGAAAAATCAAAAAGAACAAAAAATAGTGTGTGTGCGTTGCATTTGTACATATTGTTCGTTGCATTTTTTGAGGGGGAGAGAATTTTCACTGTTTGAGGGGGAGCTAATTTTCACTGATTAAGGGGGAGCTCTCTATTTTTACTGTTTTTAGGCCTCGAAAACTTTAAAAGAGAATTGTGTGCCAGCCCAATAATTCGGGCTCAAATGTTACGGAAGAGGTCCAAAATTTCTCGCGTATAAAACCTTTACGAAAAACCTTCCTTCCCTTATGTTTTTTTTCAAAGGACAGATTTCTCTTCGTAAAAGCAGAGCTCTCAGACCCTTCGTCCTCTTCAAACCCTCTGATTTTCGCAAACTTCACTCCTTCTCCTTCTCCGATTAGCTTTCGCGAAACCTCTAAGGTAGTTAACGTTCACAATCGCAAATCTCGAAAACGAAGGATCATCTCGAAAACGAAGGATCATCTCGAAAACCTGTGTTCTTTGTTCGTATTCGAAATCCTGAAACAGAACGTTTGATTTCGCAAAAACCTTGAACTTTTTCTAAATCAAAATCAAATTAAGTTTTTTTTCGTTTGAATGTATGTCGAAATCGCTTACTATTATCTACTATATCTTTGTTTTTACAGGTGGAAAATCTCTTCGAAATCGTCGGTTCATCTTCTCGAAATCGAGATCTCGAGATCTTCATCTCGACATCTTGATCTCGAGATTTGAATCTCGAAATCAAGATCTCGGGATCTTCATCTCGACATCTTGATCTCGAGATTTGAATCTCGAAATCAAGATCTCGAGATTTGAATCTCGAAATCAAGATCTCGAGATCTGCTTCTCGACATCTTGATCTCGAGATTTGAATCTCGAAATCAAGATCTCGAGATCTGCATCTCGACATCTTGATCTCGAGATTTGAATCTCGAAATCAAGATCTCGAGATCTGCATCTCGACATCTTGATCTCGAGATTTGAATCTCGAAATCAAGATCTCGAGATTTGGATCTCGAAATCATAATCTCGAGATTCAGATCTCGAGATTTGGACTTAAAATTTTTTTCAAAACTCCACCTGCATAAACTTATCTGACAAATAAATCAAACTATTGAATTTCATATGCTGACCCCCTGCTTCTACAGCTTAAAATGGCAGGAAACACTACAGCACAGATCGAAGATGCCATCTACTCCAAAGAGAAATGGATCAAGGTGCTGGACAACAATTTCCAGCTAGACCTGGCAGTCTTCAAGTGCCAGAATCCAATCATTCCGGCCATAATGAAAGGTCACTATCTCTGGCCTGCACTTCACAACGCCAAACCAGTGCCAGAGATATACCTACAACAGTTCTGGGGGCACATGCACACGGATTCATTGAAAGATCGTTCCAAGATCAAGACCAAGTTGAACGGCATGCGGGTGATTCTGACACCATCCACTCTACGGACTACTCTAGCGCTGCCAGTTCACAATACGTATGATGCATTGCCAACCATCCCCGATCTGCTCAAAGACGTGGCATCCCTTGGCTACACATCACTACTGCCACAACTGTCAAATTTCAACGGTGCATATCTCCGTCACCCATGGAAAAATCTTTTCGGGCTGGTGAACAAGTGCCTGTCGCCGAAGCATGCCGGATTCGACAAATGCAACAAGCAGATCCTGCTCATCTTCCATGGCATTGCCTTCAACAAGAACTACGACATGGCACAGCTCTTCTTCTCAGAGCTAATGGACCTGGTCAAGGCCAAAGAAAAGAATAGGCCAGGTACCATTCCGTACGCTAGGTGGCTTGGGTTAATCATCACCGACCTCATGGCAGAGCATTCAACAATCCCAAAACGCAGCTCCGATCCACATTTCAAAGCCCCAAAGCTGCAATACTTCAAAGCGGACAAAAACCCGACTTACGGTCTGAGGATTCCTGGGTTTCTACTCAACCTTGTGAGATCTTCAAACCCAGCTATTCAACAATACAACGAAGCAATCGAGAAGACCGTCCCTATGGTTCAGCAAAACCCAGCTGGACCTACCCAAGGGACAAAACCGAGTGTTGGTAGTGGTCCTACGAGAGCCCAAAAGCCACAGAAACCAGTGGCCGGTTTGCCCAATGAAGGGAAGTCTGACGACTCTCTAGAGACGAGTCAGGCGGCTGAGGGCACCGAGGAAGACGCTGAGGAAACGGCCAGTGAATCGTCTAGTGGAGCCCAAACAAACACTAACGACAAGGCCTCCGAGAGCGTGGGCACGGAGAGTGACAAATCAGACTCGGATGATGACAGTGATGACAATGATAGTGATGATGTGGAGCTCACATATGCACTAATTAGAAAAGGGAAGCTGCCCGTCGAATCTCCAAAGAAGAGAAGAATCACTGCTGAAGACGCAGCACCAATCATAGCTCGCAGACCTCAAGTCTTCACTATTAAAGAAACAGCTAAACCAAGAGCTGATCCGAGCGAGACTAATTGCTCAAAGGATGATTACGACGAGGCAGCTCACTCCATCAAGACATCAATCAACCAGGAAGAAGTTGTCATCCGAGAAACCAGGGCTAAAGTCAAAAATGACAAGGTTGCTAAGGCCAAGCCCCAGCCCCGAGCGACAAAGAGTCTGTTTGATAAGGCAGATGAGCACATCTTTGCTGGCTGCGACTCCTTTATCCAGATAAGCCGAGCCGAATCCCTAAGCACAGGAGCCGATCTTTTCGGTTCCCGAGTAGAAGTCGCAGCATCTGGCTCAACTGCGCATGCACAGCCCTCTCCCAGCCACTCAATTGCCTCTCAAAAGGTTATTGTTTCAAAAGAACGGGATTCAACCCCCTCGCTGGTTCCTTCTGAATCAGTTGAGCATACAATTGACCTATCTCCCAAGGTCAAAACCCCTTCTTCACTCACATCGAGTCTAGGTGTCACATTTCCCACATTTTCTTCTTTTTCTAGGACACCTACACTATTCACAGCACATACAGGTGCACTCACCCTGAACGCAACAACCAGAGCGCAAGTTATGACGGTTGGAAGCCCTGCTACGCCCATAATGATTCCATCATTAAATGCAGGCCACACATCAGCAATCTTCACTGATGCTGTGTCAACAGTTACAACCCCCGTAACTGGTCACCCTACCTTTGAAGACGTAAACGTTCTACTAAATCGCTTCCTAGATTCCACCATTAAACCATGGGTGCAAGATGCAATGACCGCTCTAGCACAGGAATTTAGGACCACCCAAGCGGTTCGGTCTGAACAGACACCACCCCAACCTTCCCCTGAACCGTTCATCTCCCATACAAAACCCATATCCTCCACCCCTCTATCCCACCAATCCATCAACCAAATTCCTATCCCTTCTATTTCTCGGGGAACCCAGAATACAGAACCAGTATTCTCCCCACACCCGACCACACCCTCCATCGATCTCTCCTCCCTATCCTTTGACACCCTAGCTTCGGCTTTGCTGAATAACCTCTTGAATACCCCAGAAGACGACCTCACTCTTCATCAGCAAGCCATACTAGAAGCTCTTCTTTCCTCACCCGAAACCAAGAGTACTTGCAAGGAGAGTCTTCGTGGTCGCAAACGTTCCCATGAGGACCCCGATGATTCGGATCCTCATGAGGGGGAGAACAAGCGACCTCGATCACTTGAGCAAACTACTCTTCCAAGCCAAACTCCACAGCCAATTCAACCTGAAACCTCAACAAACCAACAGCCACCACCCACAGCCAAACTCTCTAGCGTGGTCGAGCTAGAAATAACATCCCGAGGCGTATCTCCTAGAGATACCAACCGAGGAGGGGATGGAAGTCCTGATGATGATACCACTGGTACATCTTCTCCATCAGGCCATCAGTTGGAACCTAGTTCTAAGCTGATGTCAACGGGCAATCCTAGTGAACCCGGTAGTGCTACACAGGAACAATCACCGCCTAAACAAAGAACTCCATACATCTCCCCAGGCAAAGACATCCATGATGCACTGGAAGAGGCGGTGATATACGACAAATGGCCGAGAAAATGGACAGAATGGGATGATCTCCGGGTTGAAGCCGAGCAAGAGGACATGCAAAGAAACTGGTGACTACGAGAGCTTATTAACAAATGCTCTGAAGATATCATTAGGCTCGAGGACGATGAACGCAAGGAAGGGGAGAACTACAAGGAATCCCAGAAAGCTCTTGAATCGGTCGTAAGACAATCAGCGGGAAGACTTCCCAAGACAGAGAAACCCTGGGACAACGTTCGAATCAAAGCCCCCTTCCAAGAAGAAATCAGAGAGCATATCTGGCGTAGACCAGACAAAGTCAAGCCACTGAACGAACTGAAGCTAAGAGGCCTTACACACTTGAAAGGAAAACAGGTTGGAGGTCATCTGCATATGTTGCTGCAAAGGTCAACCGGTACACAGAGAGAACTGATGGAACAAGATCTGAAGTCGAATATTCTCCCGATTCATCAAATTCTACAAGTGAATGCTGAAGACTATCATGGAGTAACATTCTACACTTTCAGACTTCAACGCACCGATGGGAGCGAATTCACTTGTCAAGAGAACGACTTCATCATGCTGAAACCGGATGACATCTACCAAATGCTCATGGCCTACAGATACCTTCCAGTCAGGCAAAACATAGTATACAGCGAAGGCCTCGCAGCTATCAAGAGATTCATGCTTAGACAGATCCGAGTACACTCCTCACATGACCTACAAATGGCTATTGAATGCAATCTAAAGAAGACAAATCTGACAAAGCCAAAACTGTATGGTCCAGAACTTGAAGACTTCCCAGCCTATCACATCTTCTTCAAACCGCCAGCAGTCACCTACCTGAACCACAAGAACGAAAAGCGTCTGATGGTAGTCAGTGAAATCGAGAAATACTGCGACGGAACACTGAAGATAATCAGAGAGCAGATTCTACAGATGAAGGCAAAGCTAGAAGAAAATCTTCAAAAGGCATCGTCTTATGTTCAAAAGGAACACTCTACTGTAGAGGCAATTTTTAAGGCCATTGACGATCGCCTCGAAAAGAGAAATATGCTAAGACAATATGAACATGCACTTGGATTAAGGAAGCACTACTTCAAATCACAGAAACAATAAGAGAATGACACTTGATCACAAAGGGGGAGATTGTTGGAGATATTTTATTGTGAATCAAGTTGGTCATAGATTAGCTTTATATTTAATCCTTGTATTTAAATAGTGCATAAATTAGATAGAAATCAGGCCAAGTGTTAGGCCCATTTAAACAGGCCAAAAGCATGTTTCGCCTAACCTAAACCTCGCCTATAAAAAGGGAGCCGAGGTTTAGGTAAAGGTTGAACGTCGTACTTATTATTCATAGCCTTACGCTTATATCATTCTGCTGTACGTTCCACGATTTATCAAAGAAGGTTTTACGGTGATTCATTCTGTGTTCATCTTTACGTTTAATCTTCCTTGTTAGATCGATTATTCATTGCTGTTACAGAAACAGGGACTAACACTTCACCTATACTACTTATAAGTGTTTAGTATTGAATTTATTTTGACGCACCATGACAAAGTGCTCGTCAAATTTGGCGCCGTTGCCGGGGAAAGACAATTAATTTTTCTTTTTATTTTATTTCAAGAAAAAAAAATATATAAAGATTTCTATTTTGGCTGAGCTTTGTTTGAGTATATGGTTAAACACCGATCTATAAACCAAATCACCTACCAAACAAAGCCCGAAACAGAACAAGCCTTCGAGAGATTCAGGAATCTATTTCCGAATACTTCTTCGGAGGAATCATCAAGTGCTAGTTCTCATTCTAGCGAATCCGAAGAGTCCTTCCACATGGCTCTGGAAACAAGAACGCTGAGGGAGCTCACCGCTCCGAATCTAAATCAACAACCCTTATGTATCACTTTTCCAACTCTTGATACGGGGGTCACATTCGAGCTAAAATCTGGGCTCATTCATCTACTTCCCTCTTTCCATGGCTTACGAGGGGAAGATCCAAATAAACACTTGTCAGAGTTCCATATTGTGTGCACAAGCATGTGCCCCAATGGCGTGTCCGAGGAGCAAATCAAGCTGAGAGCCTTCCCATTCTCTCTCAAAGACACCGCCAAAGATTGGTTATTTTATCTTCCCTCGGGGAGCATCAACACATGGGCTCAAATGAAAAAGAGCTTCCTTGACAGGTACTATCCCGCTTCTATCTCTTCAAGTCTCAAGAAGCAAATCAGCAACATTGAGCAAGCAGAAAATGAGACCTTGTATGAATATTGGGAGCGCTTTAAAAAATTATGTGCTAGTTGCCCATATCATGGATGTTCAGAACAAGATCTCATTCTCTACTTCTATGATGGACTTGTTGATCAAGATAGACGCATGGTGAATGCGGAATGCGGAGGGGGTATTGTCAACAAAACCCCTTCTCAAGCAAGAGACCTCATTTCGGAGTTGGCCGAAAACTCGAGACATTACATTGGAAGGTCATCATCGAGACGAGTCATGGCAGCGGAATCCAACAATTCGTTGGAAAGTCAAGTAGCAGGCTTGACTTCTTTGGTTAAAGATTTCCTTTTAAATCCAAAAACCCAAGAAGTCAAGGTCTGCGGCATCTGTTCAACGCAAGGGCATCCCACAGATTCTTGCCCGACACTACAAGAAGAGAACTCCGAGAAAGTCAATGCTTTGGGGTTCCAAGGTCAAAGGAGGTACGATCCTCAAGGAAATACTTACAACCCGGGATGGAGGGATCATCCGAATTTAAGGTACGGAAATTCTCAAACAAATCCTCCCCCTCAACAATACAAACCCCAAGGCCAAACATCGGACTCGAGTATGTCCACCGAAGACATGATTCGAGCGCTGACCGTTAATATGGGAACAATGCAGCAAAGCATGGGGCAATTCCAACAAACAATGATGCAATTCCAACATGAAACCAAGTCGAGCATTCAAAATTTGGAAACTCAAGTTAGCCAAATTTCAAATGCCGTAAGTCGACTTGAAGCAAAAGATTCGGGTAGGCTCCCCTCCCAAACTGAGCAAAACCCGAGACAACATGTCAATGCAATCATGTTGAGGAACGGTAAAGAATTGCAACCACGGGAAGTTGAGGAGGACAAGCAAGAGGTTGATCTTGAAGAAGGCTTCCAACAAGAAGAGGAGAAGCCAACGAAGACTAAATTCCCTCCACTGTCATCATATGAACCACTCCCTCCATTCCCTGAGGCATTGAAAGACACGAGGAAGCTGAAGAATGATCGGGACATCTACGAAACATTCGTCAATTCTGAGGTAAACATCCCACTCTTCAAACTGATCAAAAGTGTTCCCCGTTATGCAATGTTCTTAAAGGAACTATGCACAATGAAAAAGAAAAATAAACTGGAAGGGAAACAAAAAGTTGAAGTGAGTGAACGTGTCTCGACCATTTTTAAAAAGAAACTTCCCGAGAAATGTAGCGATCCAGGCATGTTCACTATTCCTTGCAAAATAGGGGATACCTTATTTTCTAAGGCCTTGTTGGATTTAGGAGCGTCAATAAATGTCATTCCTTATTCCTTATATAAATCCTTACAACTCGGCCCACTACATCAAACTGGTGTAGTGATTCAACTAGCGGATCGGTCTAATACTTACTCGAAGGGTGTAATAGAAGATGTGCTAGTAGAGGTAGAAAATTTGATTTTCCCCGTTGATTTTTATGTTCTGGAAATGGGAGATGATAATCAAACTACACCCATCCTCTTGGGTAGGCCTTTTCTGAAAACCGCAAAAACAAAAATAGACGTGGCTAATGGTTCATTAACTTTAGAGTTTGATGATCAAAAGGTAGAATTCAACATTTTTGATTCTACGAAAAAACAAATTAAAGACCAATCTCTTTGTGCTCTAAATGTTTGTGAACCACAAACCCCGAATATTTTTGTTGAAAAAAAATATGAGAAGATCAAACTTTTTGAAAAAGAAGAATTATTCAAATTTTCAAAAAGAGAATGGATCCCACCTGGGATTGAAGTGATACCGGAAAAGAAATCCCGGCCTTACTGGAGAAGGCCGAAAAGGAAAAATGAAACAAGGGATGTTCACGATCCCACATAAAAATAAAAAAATAAAATAAAAATAACGTCGTGCCGCGACATTAAATCAAGCGCTTCTTGGGAGGCAACCCAAGTTTTTATTTTTAATTTCATTTTTTTTTCAGTTCGTGTGTTATAATTTTTTTTCAAAAAAAAAAAAAAAAAGAGCCTGGGCTGAAACCCGGCCGGGTATCTCAAACAGCCCGGTCTGGTTTATTAATAAAAAAGGAACACCCGGGCACAAGGCCACCGGGTTGCTAACAAAAGCAAAAAAAAAACATATGCCCGACCGGGGGCTTCCAAAACCCGACCGGGCTGCGCATTTTTTTTTGGCTCTGAACACACTGGAATGCATACCCAATCGGGTATTTCTGAAACTCGGCCGGGTACAAATTTATTTTTTAAAAAATCAGAGAGACCCGACCGGGTACCCTAAAGCACCCGACCGGGTACTCATTCCAGTAGCTACTGGATAACAAAACATCGCACAGCCCGACCGGGCGGGAGACTTCACCCGACCGGGTAAACGGGAATTCCACTTAACGAGGTCGGGCTCCCCCCCTTCCCCTCCCACTTCTTCTTCCTCCCCACGAAAAATTCCCCAAACCCCTCCATTTTTACACACCAAAACCTTCGATTCTACACCATTTCTCCACCAAATCCACTAAATAACACCATAATCTTCATCTCCTCAACCTTCTCAACACACCCATACCCATAAAATCCCATTTTCTTCCCCATTTGCAAAAATCCGAAACCCTAACCCCTAATACCCCAAAGTTCCGATTTTTCTACAAAAAATCCCAAGAAATCCCAATTTCTTCTCCTAATAATCATCCTCTCCACTCTCACAACCCCAAAATACCCAAGACCCACCAAAATCCCAAAGTTCCAAACCCCACCCTACCCAAGTCCGAAAATCACAAAAAAAATCCAAAAAAAAAAAAATTGAACTTCAATGGCTCCAAGAAAGTCAAAAGCCTCTTCCTCAAGGGGAAATCGAGCTATCCCACCGGTAGCGGGCTATGAGAGCGTGGAGTTTGCTACGGAGGCTCAACGGAACAACTTCATCAACCAATCAAAAAGGGAGGTAAAGCAATCCCGTTTTATGTGCTTAACTACTTTAGCACTACTATGGATTGATACTGTGATGCGTGACATATTTGCAAGAATTGGAATATCTAGAATGTTTGAAATGCAATATGTGACATATCCTCATTTGGTGTATGAATTTTTTAGCTCATTTGCGTATACAAAAGATGTGAATGATCATGCAAATGACATAATCACCTTTCGTTTACTAAATGAGGATCGTTCATTAACCAAACGAGAATTTGTTCAACATTTTGGTCTCCCATGGTTTGATGAAGCACGTACATATGATTCTCTTTTGGGGTATGAATTGTGGAGAAGAATGACCGGAAAGAACGTGGTTGATCTATCTAAACTGAGTGTGAATCGTGTGCAACATCCGGTCTTCCGACTATTCTTAAAATTTTGCTCAAATTGTTTCCTCGGAAGACCGAATAATCATCACACACGTATCTGGGATGTGTGTGTTCTAGCACAAGCTGTTTTGCCGGGTCCAAATCAAGTTGATGTTGCCACCATCTTATGGACTCATTTCAACAACGTGGCAACATCAACAGGACCAATTGCTATGGGGGGCCTCATCACACATCTAGCCACTTTATATGGTTTTATAGACCCCGGCCCCATCACCTCAAGACACCTTATTTGCACTGAATGGCTTTTACAAAAGACGCTAGACTTGGTCCCCTCGCACACAACACCAACTGGGGCACACATCTATAATTGGCGCATTCTCCCACGCACTTCCATCTACCTCCAGATACCCTCAGCCGACGTCCCCTGGATATCATCAATCACCAAATCGGGGATGGTCATCACTATTGTCTTCCCGGGGCAATCCCGGATCATTATGAAGAACCCATCCACGATGAAGATGATGAAGAACCCCCAATCATACCCGAACAACCACAACCTTTCGAGCAACAAATGCTCGATAACATGGTCACGCTCAACCAGAGCATTGTGAGGATGGAGGAGCAGCGGCAAGCAGACTGGCGTAGGTATGAGGAAGACAGACGGAGATCTGAGGAGGATCAGCGTAGAACCTTTGGTCCAATATACTCATATATAGCACACCAGGGCTCCTTTTCCTCTATGACCACTCCACCTCCTGCACCATCATGGTATGACCCCTCTCAGTGGGATTTCTTTGGAGGATCGAGCTCCGGTGGTGGAGGTTACGATGGTGGTTATGGCGGGGATCACATGGATGAGGACGGACACCAAGGTGGAGGTCTAGGCGGACACTAGAGACAGTGTCAGATCCTAAGTGTGGGGGTGCAGAGATCTTCCCGGTATGTTCACATTCACACTCTTTATTCTTGTTATCTCAAAAAAAACGAAAGCTTGTTGAGTTGAAAACCCACAAAGGGCAGCTTAAGCAAAAATAAAGCAAAAATAAGAGTGAGTTTGTATTTGTGAGATTTGAGAAAAATTAAAAAATAAAAATAAAAAAATGTGGGAAGCTGGGTTGAAAACCTGAAAGGGCACCTAGGCAAAATGAGAGAATGAGAGAAAGTTATTTCTTTTGATTTTGCAGGATCCTGAGGGCGATTACTATAGAGAGTTCGGATTGAAATTGAAGACCCATCTTTACTCTTTTTGTTTTGGAGATACTTTATGTATTTGTTACAAACACTTGTGGATGTTGGTGCTGCTACTCTTGTCATTTAGGACTTCTTGGATTTGATTTGATTTACTCGAGACGAGTAAAGGTTTAAGTGTGGGGGTGTTTGATGCACACTAATTAGTAGTGCATAATTACATGTTTTTATGTTTGATTTATGTTAATTGTTTGACGTTTTATTTTTTAAACATTTATGTGATTTCAGTTGTAATTGTATCTTAGTCTTTATTTGTCAGTTGTAAAGTTTAGTTAGGATTTGTGGTTTTGGAAAGGGAGACTTTGAAGTAAAGAAAAAGAAGATTTGGCTGCCCAGGAGCAAATACCCGACCGGGTATAAGACTTGACCCGGTCGGGTAAGAAGTGAAAAACGAAAATGCAAAGAAAGTGCATGGCCCGGTCGGGCCCACTACCTCACCCGGTCGGGTGAGAAGTGACCGGGGACAACCCGGTGTGCAAAGATCACCCGAACGTGTAGAAAATCCAATTTTTGCACTCACCCGGTCGGGCCCCTTACTTGACCCGGTCGGGTCTGACTTGACCCGGACACTTTAACATGCCAAAGATCACCAGAACGTGGGGAAATATCTGATTTTGACCGGACCCGGTCGGGTGAGTACTTGACCCGGTCGGGTGAGTACTTGACCCGGTCGGGTACCCGGCCAAAGGTGTTGAAAAACACCTATAAATAGCACACTTTTTCTTCACAAAAAATCATCCCTTCTTCCATACTCTTTAGCTCAGTTTAGAATAGCATTTCTTTATATTTTTCTAGCTATGTTTAGTCTCCAAATGAGGAGCTAAACTTCCATTCTTGGTGTTGCTCTTGAAGCTTGTTGATTATTAAAGTTGTGAGTTATTTTCTTAACTTCTTTCCTTGAATATTAATTAATAGTTCTTTCCTTAATATCATCTCTATATTAATGTTGGGGAGTGTTGCTAAGATGACAATTAGTTAACATCTCGACATTAGTTAGAATGGTATTTTCTTCCTCTATATTAATATTGAGGAGTGTTGCTAAGATGACAATTAGTTAACATCTTGATATTAATTATAGTAGGATTCATCTTCATTAATAATATTCTTCCTTGAATATTAATTAATTCCTACTCTTATTTCATATTAATATTTTGAACATTACTTAAAGGATCAACTAGTTTTGTTTCATATATTAATTATTACTAGAAACGATCAACGAACCGATGGTTAATCGTTGATGGTTTCACAAGTAAGTAACTTCGGTTTATTAATGCACGGTCGTGGTTAATAAACTTAAGAGGGATTAATTTTGTTGGTTAAACCGAAACCGCTTGTGTTGAGGTTATCAATCTCAATTGATTTCATCAAGGAGTTAGAAAGATTAAATGCTACTATTAAATCGGTATAAGGCGTTGTTCTATATTTGATTAATAGTAAGGGTTATTAATGAACGGTCGTTGTTAATAACTACCCTCGATTAAGTGGATATACTCCCCGATTGAGTATTCGAGAGGGAATAAGTTGTAGATATAACAATGATCGACTAAAATATATCAACAAGTGGAAAGTAGCAATGCCAAGTCCTTTTTATCTTTGAATTAAACACATATAGGTTGTTCATCTTAGTTCTTAATTAAATTAAATCACTCAATCCAAATCCCCCCTTTTTATTTACTAAGTATCATAAAAAGAGAATTATTCCTTTCCCCATGGATACGAACTCTACTTCACCTATACTACTTATAAGTGTTTAGTATTGAATTTATTTTGACGCACCATGACAAAGTGCTCGTCAGGATTCAGACGACGAATTGGAAGAGATAATTTCAGAGAAGCTATCTGACCTGGAAGAAACACTCAAGCAATTCATACAAGCTTCTGAGGTAAATAATCAACAAGCAAATGCAAGGATGCAGAACATGGAAAATCACTTGGATCAGTTGTTTAATGTCGTATCTGAGGAGCCCGGGAGATCTCATCCTAACGACACAGAAGCCCAACCTGAGGAGACCAATAAGGATGATCATGGCATTGAGTCAGACAGCGAAGGTGTGAGTGTGATGGATGATACACTTCCTGATGAATTTGAAGACCCGCCTATGTTTGAAGATGATGAAGAAGAAGATTATAGTGTCAAATTATTTTTCCAAGAATACATGAAAAGGTTCGAAACGGTACAAGCTGTAAGTGATGAAATCACAAATCACTGTGATCTTCATACAGAAACTCCCCAGCCGTTTGATTTATCATTAGTCTCAACACCTGAGGAGGGCCAGGAGAAGATCAGTCATGATGATGGTGCTACTGAGGTAGGTTTGGGTATTGAAGATGAGTTGGGAAAAGATGATACACGTTTCAAGAGAGTGGGGGTGAGGTAGATGGTGTTCATAATGAAGAAGTCCCACTCCACAAACAAGATTACCCCTCTTGTACACATGCACCGATTCAATCTTACGTGGGTTCAGATTTGGATTTCTTTGATTCACTCCTTGATGATGATATTCCTTTTTGTGTGGAGAGTGACAACATCATCCGAGAATACATTAATAAGAACAGTGACAAAACGAATTGGGATGCCTTCATGGAGAGTGACAGCGAGTCAAGAGTAGGTACTCAATATTTTCATGGTACATTCGAGAGAGTAAAGGAGGCGTTTGTGATGCACTTTGAATATGAGGGTTATGAAGATCATATGTTGCTTACGTGGACTCGAGAATTTAGAGGTCTGCGCCACTTAATTGCATTTGTGGAGCGAAAGTTAGAAGCTTTGAAAATTAGTGCACCATTACCGTCTTTGCTATTTGAGAGCTTACGAGGTATCGTCGGGCAAACGACGTTAAAAATAGTTCTTCTTGGGAGGCAACCCAAGCTTATTTCTGCACTTTTGTTTTCTGCATGTTTTTTTTGTTTTTGTTTTGTGTGTTTTTTGTGTTTCTGTGTTTATTTTGTAGCTCAGGTCTTTTCGAGATGATGCGCCACAGTTTACATTGACTCGGTTTAATTCTGCACTAACCAGCGCCTTAGGGAAGTTCCTATGACTCTTACTCGCCTGTTTTAATATGATGACTTGAGTTTATTTTGAGCACGTGTGACACTTTCCTCTTTACCCCTTGTGCATAGTGCATATTTGGTCATCGAGGGCGATGCCAAAGTTTAAGTGTGGGGGAGTGAATTGGGCATTCGGGCAGTAGTTGCTACATGGGATTACTAGAGTTAGCATGCACAGGTGTTAGTTGTATATTCATAGGAAAGTCATGTCAATTTTTTGAAAATTTTTCTTTAAACTATGTCTTTGTGAGCTAGCTAGCGTTTTGACTATGCTTTTAGAACATCTTTGAAGTGTTTAGACTTAAATTGCTTGCACTAAAATCTAGTTGTTGAGATGATGAAGGCATTAGTCACCCATTGAATTAATTCATAAATCATCCATCCCACTTGAAAAAATCCTTTAGGAGAAGCCACTTTGAGCCTGACCGTTTATTGTCTACCCGATTAGTTGAGCTCCATAGCCAAATGGCCTGCTTTCTTACCCGTGAATATTTCTGACATGGTCTTGATGGTTAGGGAACGAGGGGATTAATTTGATAAGTTTAGGGAAGTTCTGTAGGAGCCACCGTTGGCATTGTTCCTATGCCCCAAATGGGGTAAGAGCAGTCACTTTTTAGGAACTTGATACTTTCGAGGATTGCATTGTAGACATGGATTCACTTTGATTAAATGAACTTTAATTGCTATTTTTCCTTGGTGAGGCCGATATTAGAATGGGGTAATGTCTAGTGAGAATCCGAAAGGTGAAAAATTAATATATCTAGACCTCTTACCTTACGAAAAAGAGAATGGGAGCCCCGGAAAAAAAGCGTAAGTGTTCTGCACAATAAGATGAGACTTGGGTATCTTTCGAAAGAAATGGCGTTCTCGTGCCAACATGACAAGGAAAACTAAACATAATTAATGAACTTGGAGACTATTGCAAAATTAGCATTAGTCCTTCGCGTACTTCAAGTATACGTCAAAGCACCAATGTGCCGTGGCGGTTTAGCTTAGTTGTACACCATGTCTACTCTTTGTATAGGTTTAGATGATTGTTCCTAAATTGTGGTCTACTGATTTCTTTGATCCTAAGAATAGCCCTGAAGTTCCTGAATGCATTGAGTCTTTCTTAGAATATTCCAATCTCTCAAAAGAAAGAGACTGTTTATTACCATTCACCATTCACAATCACCTTCACAAGTCCTTCTGATCAATAGCTAGTTTATTTGTGTATGCTGTCATTACTTTAAGGATGTTGTGATCAATTTTGTCGAATGGTTTAGCTTGAGTACAAAGATGTAGTTTAGGTAAGAATTTTCTTGGTTTAGATTGTCTATTCTGTGAATATCCATTTACCTACATGTGCATGCTAATTATTTTAATTCTGTGTGGTGATTATCGTAAGTCCCATTGTTCAGTTTGCTTGAGGACAAGCAAAAGCTTAAATGTGGGGGAATCTGATAAGTCCGTATTTAGACATGCATTTGATGCATGTTGGGATCGGGTTTGATGGTTTTCCCTAGCTTTAAGGTGTTACAAGTCTCAATTTTAGCTCAAGTTATGTTTACCGAGCGTTAGTTCGAGTTTTGTGTCATTTGGAGTCAAAATCAGGACTTTAGAGTTCGGCATTGGCGCTTGAGGAGAAATCGGGATGAGTTGAAAAGAATTTGAGATTAATTTAAGAGCTATGGAGGTCAGCGGGAGGTTTACGATGAAGATTTGATGACAAAAGAGCTCTAGGATTGGCTTCGGGATCAAAAGAAGATGAATGAAGCTTGAAAACGACGATCAGGATGACCCTCTGTCAATCATTCAAGAATATCTCTTTGTAGAAATAACTAATGGACATGATTCAAATTGTAGATGAAAGACAACTTCAAGGGATATAAATCATATGAAGACACCGTTACGAGAATAGGAGAGAAAGAAGGTGAAAACAGATGACGAAGTCAGATGATCTCTGCTGCAATTTCAGAATGACACCTTCCACCGTTTTGATCATATCTCTTGATTAGATGATTCAAATCACATTCGGCAAGTTGGGGTGGATAAAGGACTTCGTTATCTAAAACTTTCATGAAAGAAGTTTTGTCAAATTCGGACTAGAGAAAAGTCTGAAGAACACGGACGCACGATCGTGCGTAAGAGCCAAAACCGTGGAGAGCTACTGCCTGCTACGCACGATCGTGCGTAGCCAGGGATGCACGATCGTGCGTAGCCCCGAGTTACGCGCGAAAATCTCTCACGTCGACCAGAATTGTGATTTCCCCCCTCTTTTTTATAAATAAGGCCTCCCTAACCCTTTTTAGGGTCACGAACATTACGGAGAGGCCCAGGGACGAATTTAACATCGTTTTTACGCTATTTTCTTCCAAGACCCTGAGATTATTTGTAAGTTCATCTTTTTTATTAATGACAATTTATTCTATTCTTCCCAATTCTGTTGATTCTTCAATTATGAATTGTGAGTAGTTTAATTAGGGATTTGGGATTGATGAAGGGGTTAATCATGATTGATGGCTAGATTCTTTTCGATTTAATTGCATGAATGACGTTTAATTTGTGTTTGAATAATTTAACTGATATCTTTTGTAACCTGGAATCGCGACTAGAATTACAATTGCACATAGAATAAATTAAGAGAGATCTAGTTTATTCTAGGACACATTCACACACACTTAATCGTTGGCTAAGAGATTAGTAGCGATTAAGGGGCCGTAAGCTCGCTCGTTTTGGCAATAATTTAGAATCTTGTCGCATGAGAGATCTGCCTGGTCCCCTAAATTATTGTACTCTACGCCGCGAGAGCGGCAAGAACTTAGTATTGATTAGCTAGGCTCAATTAAATTAATTTCATGTAATTAGGCCTGATCTGCCAGAAATCTGATTACCCCGGAATCAATCCCTGCTCCCTTCGTCGTTAATTAGAGAGAACCCAATCTTTTATTTTAATCGTTCATTCGCATTAGTTTAATTTTAATTCAACCAACCAATCTCGCACGACGCATTTATTTTATTTTATTCCTTTTTTTTAATCGCTGAATTTAATTAATCCTTGATTCCCTTTTGTCCGTCCCTGTGGAGACGATACTCGTACTTTCACCGCTATTCTACAATCTTTTAAAGTGCGAGAAAACTCACATCACTGGGATATAAGGTGAACAACAAATGTAATATCAGGTCGAGTCATGGTTAAATACTGTAATGCACCAACCATACTCTGGTACTCAATAGGATCAGCAAGTGGAACTGCCTTAAGAGTGTGAAGATGAAATTTGGTTATGAACTCGTTAAAATAATCCATGTGAAAGACTAACAACTTGGACACCCAAGAAAAATGTAAATCCCTTAAATCCTTCATAGCAAAACAATGACCAAGACAAGATATAAATGTGCGAATGAAGGATGGAGGATTTCCAGTAACAATAATATCGTCAACATAAAGAAGCAGATAAATCACAGTAGACCCTTGACGATAAATAACTAAAGAATTATCAGAGTTACTACAGATAAATCCATGAGTCAGAAGAAAGCTACTAAACCTGTAAAACCAGGCTCGGGGAGCCTGTTTAAGACCATAAATAGCCTTCCTAAGATGACACGCATGATGAGGGAATTGAGGATGAACAAATCCGGGAGGTTGATGATTGCATTGATTTTTGTGTGTTTATATTTTTATGTTTAATTAGTTTTTACGGTGTGTTGTTGTGGTAATTGCACATTTACGGTTCAATCATTTTATTTTTCTAGTTTGTTGTAATTTAGTAAAATTAGAATCATCCTGAGCAAGAATCAATCAAGGATTAACGAAGGATCATGTAAGGGATCTTACAAAAGCAAAGGAAGGTGTAAGGGTGCAAGAAATCATGCAAAACAATGTGATTTGGTGTAATACCAGGTCGGGTAGTTTTGATACCCAGTTGGGTATGACTTGACCCGAAGATTTACAAGATCAAATAAAGCAAGAGAACGTGGGAAAATCAGATTTGGTCATATACCCGGTCGGGTATGACTAGATTTTAGCACTTTCGTGGCTACTGCCATAGATACCCGATCGGGTATCAGACCCAACCTCACCAAAACACCTATAAATACACTTCTTTTACTTCCCATTTTGATATCCCTTCTCCCATATACTTAAACTCAACTTAGAATAGTATTTTATTTATATTTTTCTAGCATGTTTAGTCTCCAAATGAGGAACTAAACTTCAATTTCTTGGTTTTGCTCTTGAAGCTTGTTGATTATTAAAGTTGTGAGTTATTTTCTTAACTTCTCTCCTTGAATACTAATTTTTCCCTTAATCTATCTCTATATTAATATTGGGGAGTGTTGCTAAGATGACAATTAGTCAACATCTCAATATTAATTATTACTAGAAACGATCAACGAACGATATATGGTTAATCGTTGATGGTTACGCAAGTAAGTAACTTCGGTTTATTAATGCATGAAACCGTTGTATTGAGGTTATCAATCTCAATTGATTTAATCAAGGAGTTAGAAAGATTAAATGTTACTATTAAATCGGTATAAGGCGTTGTTCTATATTTGATTAAAAGTAAGGGTTATTAATGAACAGTCGTTGTTAATAACTACCCTCGATGAATTGAAAATACTCCTCGATTGAGTATTCGAGAGGGGATAAGTTATAGATATAACAAGGATCGACTAAATATATTAACAAGTGGAAAGTAGCAAAGCCAAGTTCTTTTTATCTTTGCATTAAATCACATATAAGTTGTTTATACCCATTCAACCCCAAAACCCCCTTTAATTACTAGTTTCATTTAAAAGAGAATTATTCCTTTCCTTGTGGATACGAACTCTACTTCACTGTACTACATATAAGTGTTAGTATTGAATTTATTTTGACGCACAATGACAAAGTGCTCGTCAAATTTGGCGCCGTTGCCGGGGAAAGGCAATTATTTTTCTTTTTGTTTTATTTCAAAAAAATCAAAAAATAAATAAATAAAAATATATATAAAAAATTTACTTTTCTATTTGCTGAGCTTACTTGAGTATATGGATACCAACACATCATCCCTGGAGAGTCAAGTTTCCATCTTGGCTTCTCTAATAAAGGAGTTTATCTTATGCTCAAAAGCTCAAGATGCTAAGACCTGCAATATTTGCATGTCTCACAGACATCTTACGGATTTTTGCCGAAAGCTCCAAGAAGAATACCTTGAACAAATTGATGATGTTGGACTCCAAAGGAAAATACCTCACATGAGGTATGATCCATTCTCCAACATGTCTACGGAGGACATGGTTCGGGCTCTTACTAACAACATGACCACCATGAAAAACAACATGGTGCAATTCCAAAATGAGACCAAGCTAAGTCTAGCATTTTAAACTTGGAAACTCAAGTGAGTAAATGGCCGGAGCCGTGAGTAGGCTTGAAACAAGGGATTCGGGAAAACTTCCCTTTCAAATAGAACATGATTCTGAATGGCAAGCTTTTGCAATCACATTGACAAATGAGAAGGAATTGGAAAAGGAGATCCAAAATCTAGAAGAAGAAGAAGAAGAAGAAGAAGAAAATGACACGAAGCTCCTACTGGTAGAAGAAGAGGATGAGTCGAGGCCCAAAGTCAAATTGCTATCCTTTTCATCCTTTGAGGTGCCCCAACGTCTTTCGATGCTTTGAGGGAAACTCGAAAGATTGAAAAGAGCAACGAAATATGTGAAATCTTCGGCAGAGGTGAGTATCATTTCGATTACTATTCGTTCACAAATATGCAGGGAATAACGGTGGAGTTAAGCAAACATTTCATACCCCCTATTATGCCACCCGGATCAAAACCCCTTCCATTGAGCATGATAAATGGGAAATTTTTTACCTCACTCTCACAACATGAAGCGATAGAAATCCGGATATATGATCTCGGAAAGATGTCAAAATGGAGGATCGACAAGTTGAGCCTTTCTATAAGAGTCATCAGGGTGAAGATGTGAAAAAGATGAACCATCGCGATCCAAATTTTAAAGATTGAACTTGAGAAAATGGCATCGTGCCACGACGTTAAATAAGGCGCTTCTTGGGGAGGCAACCCAAGCAAGGTATCTTTTCATTTCATTTTAAGTTATCTGTGTGTGTTAAAACATTTTCAAAATGGGTGTATAAAAAAAATCGTCTGGGGCATACACTCGGCCGGGTAACATACTACACCCGGTAAGGTATAGGGTAAAGATGGATCACCCGCACCATTACCCAAGCGTGGGAAGCACAATTTTGTAAAAACATGAAACACCCGACCGTGTACCTTAACGAACCCGGCCGGGTAAAACCTGAAAGTGCTGTTGCGGCCCACATCTGGGAATAAAACCCGTCCGGGTAAAATGACAAAACCCGCTCGGGTAAAACAAAATGTGGGCGATTAACTGATACCCGACCGGGCAAACTAACTCACCCGGCCGGGTATTCAAACCAGAAGCCTCTTTCTTTTCAAATACAGGACCACCCGACTGGTAACAGACCTCACTCGGCCGGGTATACAAACCAGAAAGATTCTGCCTCTTCAAATGCGGGACTACCCGACCGGGTAACACACCTCACCCGGCTGGGTAAACGGGAAAAAGGGGTATACAGGTCGAGCAGAGACCTTTCTTCCCCACTTCTTCTCCTCCCTATTTTGAACCCCCACACCTCAAACCACCATTGTTGACCTACCAAAGCTTCGATTCTCCATAATTTCTTCACCAAATCCACAAATCAACACTATATTCTTCATCTCCTCACCTCCCTCTTCCACCCTACACCCATTAATCCCTCCAAAACCCCCCAAATCATCCAAACCACATAAACCCTAGCCAAATTCGAATTCCCTAATTTTGGACATCAAATGTCCAATTTCAAGCCAAAAATCCCCAACCAATAGCATATTCTTGCTCTCCTCATCATCCCCTCCAATCCCACACCCATAAAATCCACCCAAACCTACCCACACCCAAAAGTCTGAAAATACCCAAGAAAAAAACCAAAAGATCAACATCCATGGCACGAAAAAAGGGAAAGGCTTCTTCATCAAGAGCTCCAAGGGCTATCCCACCAGTCATTGGCTTCGAGGAGGTGGAATTTGATTTCGAAGAACAACAAACCTGTTTTCTTGAGCAATCTGAATGAGAGGTAAAACATTCCAAATTTATGTGCCAAATGACATTGACTATGTTTTGGATTGATGATATTATGAGAGATATATTCACAAGGTGTGGCATGCTTAAGATGTTCGATATGCATTATTGGTCATATGCTCATTTAGTGTATGAGTCCTATAGTTCCGTTCAGCATGTGAAAGATGAAAATGATCACACGAACAACAAAATCAACTTTCGCTTGCTCAACGAGAACCGCTCGTTAACTAAAAGAGAATTCGCCGAACATTTTGGCCTATCCTTGTTTGAAGAAATGGTCACGTATAGTTCACCGGTGGCCTATGAGCTTTGAAGAAGAATGATCGGACTTGTCGATTTTAATACTTCCCACCTTGTTGTGAACAATGTCCAACACCCGGTCTTCCGAATTTTCTTAAAATTCCTGGCCAATTGCTTTTACGGGAGACCGAACAACCACCAAACTAGAGTGTGGGATGTATGCCTTTGTTGGTCCTATTTATACTAGGAACAGTCTAGAGGGGGGTGAATAGATTGTTCAGATTTTTCAAACTTTTTCTCAAAGTCACAAATGACTTATCAGAGAAGGTCTGGTTCTGGTGACAGAGAAGGTCGAGTTCTGATGGCAGAACTGGACCTGGCAGCGGATAAGATTTCTGTCCGGGTAGCCTCAGGAAAACACTAAGGCAAATGCCTTTGTGTTAACTCTCAAAGAAGATCTGTTGAACACAGAGTCCAACTTTTTGAGTTAATCAGTCAGAGTCTTAAGTGCGGTAAGTAAATGCGTAAAGTAAATGACACCGAGGGTTTTATAGTGGTTCAAGGTACAACGTGTTCCTCTAGTCCACTGTTCCACTAAGCTTGGAAAGACAATAGTTTACAACGCCTTAGTCCCTAGCACTTAAGAAGCTCTCCACGTCTTCTTCAAATTTAGTTGTCACTCGGGATGCTCTTCCTAGCTTCTTGATGACTAGTCTCGTTTCATTGAGTTTCTTGAAGTATCCCCACTTCACTACTCCAGCTAGTTTGAGACGTCCTTTCTTTTGCAAGAAGTGTTAAAGTGATAAACAGTTTTCTCCAATGTTGCTTCGTCACAAGGTTAAATTTGAAAGTTGGCACCGCAGTCATGCTTCTGCAAAATATTGATCACTCACTTGGTTTGTGCAACGAGACAAGACTCATCATAACAAACATGTGTGATCACATCTTAGAAGGTAGGATTTTGAATGGTACGAGAGTAGAACAGAAAGTTTTAATACCACGACTATCTTTAACACCGTCTAATGTTCAGCTACCTTTTAGATTTCAAAGGAGACCATTCCCTATTATGAATTCTTATGCAGCGATCAGTAAAAGTCAAGTTCAGTCGCCCACTCACGTTGGTCTCTTACTGAAACAAACAGTTTTCAGCCATGAACAATTAAATGTTGTTGTGTCAAGAGTTACCAATCGTGCAGGTCTCAAAATCCTCATTCAAAATGAAGATGATTGTCCAAAGGATGAAATGATGAATGTTGCTTACAAAGAAGTGTTTCATAGTCCGTAATGTTTCACATTGTAACATAATCACATTATATATTACACAAACTTACATATTACCCTTTTAGTTCTTAATTGTCTAATGTATGATATTTAACTTTATAACCAATTAAATTTTCATGTTTAACGGTGTTTGTACCCCATCCAAAAATTCACACACCGTGCATCGCACGGGTGCACATGACAATTAAATTTTTCAAAAACAAATTTTTCAAAAATTCACAAACCGTGCATATAAAAATATTTTCAAAAAATTAAAGATTTTGACTTTGACATTCTAAACTTTTTCACAATTTGTATGTATATATGTTCAAATTGTAATAGTTTTTAGAGTTTTTCAATATAAAAACCTAATATTATTGGTCAAAATTTGATTAAATGGCTAAATTGATCTATATTTTGTAATGTAAACGTACTTATATGACATTTTTTAGTATAGGGGCTTAAATGACAGATTGGAAATAGTAGAAAGTCTTATTTGACCCCTTTTCCTATATTTTATTAAAAAATAAAGAAATAAATATATAAAAAAATATCTAGAATGATCAATTACATTGACTTTAAGAAAATAGTAGGTCTTATTTGACCCCATTCAGCCTGAAAAATAAATTAAAACTCTACTTATTTTCATTATTATACAACTCAGCACGTGAAATTAAAAATTACGTGTTTAGTGGGAAAAAAATTTGTTGATAAGGTCGATAAGCCAAAAAACATGATCACCAAAGGAGTCCTTAGATTTCGAAGGCCACAATATCCGATAATGACTTCTTATGCATTATTATTTATAACAATCAAGATCCATTACGGTCTCATATTGGTCTCTTAATAAAGAAATCTATTTTTAGTCATATCACAGGTTAACTTTGAAGAGTCTGATCACATGAAATCTCTTAAATAAAATTTTTGGCTTGGCTCTCTCGAGTACCAAATCACAAGTTCACTTTGAAAGTTATCACCCTAGTGGTGCTTTTGCGTAATATTGATCACTCACTCTTTCTGTGTAACGGGACAAGACTCATCATAGCAAAGATGCGCTTTTGTGTAATATTGACACCATCTGATGTTCAATTTCTATTTATATTTCAAAGGAGACAATTTCATATCACTACAATAAAACCACGGGATTGACAGGGATTTTGGCAGGGATTTTGGCAGGAAAATGCCAAATCTGTGCCAAAAACACTTTGGCACGGGCTATTTGGCATGAAAAATCGGTAAGTCCGTGCCAAATTCCGTGTCAATCCCGTATTTTTTTGTAGTGTATTATGGTTTCTTATGCCTTTGCGGCACTGGGGTAAATGTAAATGAAAATGAAAATGATTATGGTTTCTTATGCAATGACCATCAATGAAAGTCAAGGTCTGTCGCTCACTCACGTTGGTCTCCTACTGAAAAAACCAGTTTTCAGACATGGACAATTATATGTTACTGTGTCAAGAGTTACCAATCATGCAAGTCTCAAAATCCTCATTGAAAATAAAGATGATTGTCCAACGGATGAAACTATGAATGTTGTCTACCAAGAAGTGCTCTATAATCTCTAATGTTTCACATTGTAACATAATCACGTTATATATTACAACAAACTTACATATTACCCTTTTAGTTCTTAATTGTCTAATGTATGATATTTAACTTTATAACCATTTAAATTTTCATGTCTAACAGTGTTTATACCACATCCAAAATTCACACACCGTGCATCGCACGGGTGTAGTACTAGTTTTAATAAAAGTATAAAACTTATCAATTTCATAATATTATTATACTAATCTAAATCACGATCCAAATTTTATCACAATTGACTTGAAAGCAGAGGCGAAGCCAAGGGAGGTCAGGGTGGTCAGCCGACCCTGCTGAAAGTTTGAGAGTATAGAGCTCTAAAATATCTTTGATTTGATATATTATGGCCCTCGTAACTCATTACGGATAAAAAGTTATGACTTCTTCAAAATCAGAACCATCTAAACGTAAAATCAGAAAAATTTGATGCATACTATATACGACAATATTATTTTCCCAAATTCTAAAAATATGGTATAAGTCACTCAATACTTACGTGACACGACTCAGAAACAGAGCAAAAACGATCTATCGTATTGCTACGAGTGCATATTTATCTAAACTGCATATGAAATACTAACTCCGGTCCTAAATAAACTTCACACTTTGACTTCACACAAATTAAGGAAATAAATTTGATTTTACTGTAGAGCACACTGTTGTGACACTGTTTGGCATTGTTTGACATTGTTTGGCACTGTTTTGCACTGTTTTAATGTAGATAATTTGTCAAATAAGGAAGGGAGAAGAAGTGTGAAGTTTATTTTGGACCTACCCAAAATGGAAAGTGTGAAGTTTATTTAGGACCGAATTGAAGGAAGTATTCAACTCGGACATTGTTTAAAAACGATCCACCATTTTCATTCTGTATTTCTGTACATAGGTTGAGATTCAACCCGCTTAAACCGTTTTTCTAGCTCCACTGCTCTCAAAAATGAAGATGATTGTCCAAAGGATGAAATGATGAATGTTGCTTACAAAGAAGTGTTTCATAGTCTGTAATGTTTCACATTGTAACATAATCACATTATATATTACACAAACTTACATATTACCCTTTTAGTTCTTAATTGTCTAATGTATGATATTTAACTTTATAACCAATTAAATTTTCATGTTTAACGGTGTTTGTACCCCATCCAAAAATTCACACACCGTGCATCGCACGGGTGCACATGACAATTAAATTTTTCAAAAACAAATTTTTCAAAAATTCACAAACCGTGCATATAAAAATATTTTCAAAAAATCAAAGATTTTGACTTTGACATTCTAAACTTTTTCACAATTTGTATGTATATATCTTCAAATTGTAATAGTTTTTAGAGTTTTTCAATGTAAAAACCTAATATTATTGGTCAAAATTTGATTAAATGGCTAAATTGATCTCCATTTTTTAATGTAAACATACTTATATGACATTTTTTAGTATAGGGGCTTAAATGACGGATTGGAAATAGTAGAAAGTCTTATTTGACCCCTTTTCCTATATTTTATTAAGAAAATAAAGAAATAAATATATAAAAAAATATCTAGAATGATCAATTACATTGACTTTAAGAAAATAGTAGGTCTTATTTGACCCCATTCAGCCTGAAAAATAAATTAAAACTCTACTTATTTTCATTATTATACAACTCAGCACGTGAAATTAAAAATTACGTGTTTAGTGGGAAACAAATTTGCTGATAAGGTCGATAAGCCAAAAAACATGATCACCAAAGGAGTCCTTAGATTTCGAAGGCCACAATATCCGATAATGACTTCTTATGCATTATTATTTATAACAATCAAGATCCATTACGGTCTCATATTGGTCTCTTAATAAAGAAATCTATTTTTAGTCATATCACAGGTTAACTTTGAAGAGTCTGATCACATGAAATCTCTTAAATAAAATTTTTGGTTTGGCTCTCTGGAGTGCCAAATCACAAGTTCACTTTGAAAGTTGTCACCCCAGTGGTGCTTTTGCGTAATGTTGATCACTCACTCTTTCTGTGTAACGGGACAAGACTCATCATAACAAAGATGCGCTTTTGTGTAATATTGACACCATCTTATGTTCAATTTCTATTTATATTTCAAAGGCGATAATTTCATATCACTACAAAAAAACCACGGGATTGACAGGGATTTTTGCAGGGATTTTTGCAGGAAAATGCCAAATCCGTGCCAAAAACACTTTGGCACGGGCTATTTGGCATGAAAAATCGGTAAGTCCGTGCCAAATTCCGTGCCAATCCCGTATTTTTTTGTAGTGTATTATGGTTTCTTATGCCTTTGCGGCACTGGGGTAAATGTAAATGAAAATGAAAATGATTATGGTTTCTTATGAAATGACCATCAATGAAAGTCAAGGTCTGTCGCTCACTCACGTTGGTCTCCTACTGAAAAAACCAGTTTTCAGTCATGGACAATTATATGTTACTGTGTCAAGAGTTACCAATCATGCAAGTCTCAAAATCCTCATTGAAAATGAAGATGATTGTCCAACGGATGAAACTATGAATGTTGTCTACCAAGAAGTGCTCTATAATCTCTAATGTTTCACATTGTAACATAATCACGTTATATATTACAACAAACTTACATATTACCCTTTTAGTTCTTAATTGTCTAATGTATGATATTTAACTTTATAACCATTTAAATTTTCATGTCTAACAGTGTTTATACCACATCCAAAATTCACACACCGTGCATCGCACGGGTGTAGTACTAGTTTTAATAAAAGTATAAAACTTATCAATTTCATAATATTATTATACTAATCTAAATCACGATCCAAATTTTATCACAATTGACTTGAAAAGCAGAGGCGGAGCCAAGGGGGGTCAGGGTGGTCAGCCGACCCCGCTGAAAGTTTGAGAATATAGAGCTCTGAAATATCTTCGATTTGATATATTATGGCCCTCGTAACTCATTACGGATAAAAAGTTATGACTTCTTCAAAATCAGAACCATCTAAACGTAAAATCAGAAAAATTTGATGCATACTATATACAACAATATTATTTTCCCAAATTCTAAAAATAGGGTATAATTCACTCAATACTTACGTGACACGACTCAGAAACAGAGCAAAAACGATCTATCGTATTGCTACGAGTGCATATTCATCTAAACTGCATATGAAATACTCCCTCCGTTCACACTTTGACTTCACACAAATTAAGGAAATAAATTTGACTTTATTGTAGAGCACACTGTTGTGACACTGTTTTGCACTGTTTTGCACTGTTTTAATGTAGATAATTTGTCAAATGAGGAAGGCAGAAGAAGTGTGAAGTTTATTTTGGACATACCCAAAATGGAAAGTGTGAAGTTTATTTAGGACCGAAGGGAGTATTCAACTCGGACATTATTTAAAAACGATCCACCATTTTCATTCTGTATTTCTGTACATAGGTTGAGATTCAACCCGCTTAAACCGTTTTTCTAGCGAAAAATGATGTTTGTACACACTTTTGTACACACTTGTACACACCTATGTCTGTGAAAGCTTTTTTTTGTCTGTGAACATCGATTCACAGACAATGTTTTGCACAAACAAAATATTGTCTGTGAACCGGATTCACAGACAAAAAAAAAAGCTTCACAAACATGATGTGTACAAGTGTGTGTACAACAAGAATGTTGTTTTCTAGCTCCACTGCTCTCGAAAAGTTAAAGGTGACAAAGTTTGTAGAGACTCAAACCAAAATGTCCCGTGCACTTGATTTCAACTCAAACCAAAATGTCGAATCTGCTGCCTCTCTCTATATAAGTTAAAACTACGTTACAAACTGAAATCACGTACAAAAGAAAAAAATATACTCCGATCCATATTTTGGTTGAACTATTCTTATTTTAATTAATAATAAGTGGTGTCAATCGATCAAAGAATTGATCGAATGGATTCATTCAACGCCATGCCCTCCATTCCGGTAGGAGCTTGCGGCACAACTGCTGCAGCTATTCTAATATTGTCAACCACCCTTCTTCTTTGCCGCACTTTATTTAAAAAAGGGTCAAGGCAAAAACTACCGCCACCGGAGGTCGGCGGCGCATGGCCTATAATCGGTCATCTCCGCCTCCTCATCGTCGACCCTCGACCACTTCACCTAGTCCTGGGTGACCTGGCGGACAAATACGGGCCCATGTTCCAAATGAGGCTCGGGGCACAGAAAGTTTTGGTCGTGAGTGACTCACAGATTGCAAAAGAAATCTTCACCGTAAAAGACCGCGCCTTCGGCGGCCGGCCGGCGAGCATAGCTATGGAGGTCTTGGGGTACAACTACGCCATCTATATTTTCAGCCCGGACCTCGCATACTGGCGTGATCTCCGGAAGGTGGTAATGGTAGAGCTACTGTCCACCCACCGCCTTAATGGGCTGAGGCATTTCTGGGAGTCAGGGCTTACGTCACTCACGGAAGACATCTACCGCACTTGGCTGCGGGAGACGATCTATGTATGGATTATGGTGGACCTAAGGCTAGAATAACCTAATTTTTTTGGTGTGAGATTTTTCACCATGTTGTTTAACCTTGGTATAATTGTACGTTTTCAGTCGAGAGCATCCCAAAATCCTGGATCCGCCTTTGCTCGGCCGGAAAACACCGAGGAATACGTGAAGGTTGAGATGATAGATTTAATCAGTAGACACTTACTGGACATACTGACACGGATGTTGTTCGGGCAGCCGTCCGGGGAAGAAGGGAGTAAGACGGGAGCGAAATTGAGGAAATTCTTTGATTTGTTGGCAGTGCCAATGGTGGGTGACGCTGTTCCATGGCTGAGATGGTTGGACATTGGAGGGCACGAGAAAGCCATGAGGGAGACGGCCAGAGAGTTGGACGAAATGGTGGAAGGCTGGCTTCAACAGCACAAAATGAAAAGACAGCAGAATCAGTCTAAGGGTAGTGAAGAAGAAGTCAAAGACTTCATGGATGCACTCATTACTCGTTTTGAGAGTGAAAAGGATTCTATACAATCAGATTGTGACACCGACACCATTGTCAAATCTACTTGCTTGGTATGTCACTAATAACCACTTTAATAATTAATTCGCTCTAGCTATCGCCACTGCCTTTAAATAGCTTAGTACTTCATGATTAACCATTGCATTAATGATTTTAGAATTTTTTGTGAGTGAAATTTACAATTTTTACACTCTTATGAAAGTATTTTTAACTACTTAGTAGTATTTCTATATAATTTACATATTTTGAATATGAGGATTTTTCAAAAATATAACTGGAATAAATTTTATTAACAAAAATATAAATAATAGTTACTGTGCAAGTTTATCTACATATGACTAAAACAGTGATGACAAACTTTTTATATATGTCAAAATTGCTCTAAATAGGACTTAAACTTTGACATATGAGAAAATTCGACATATGAGAAAATTTAGGGGTGGGAAAACCCAATAAGAAACCCGGAAACCGGCTCTGGCCCGGCCCGAATTATAATATCGGTCTTGGTTTTTTCTTTTTGACCAGCCCAAATAAAAAAAACCGGACCGAACCCGAAACTTCGGGCTCTTTAACGGGCCCTAAAATCTATAACACCGGTCGGACCGATAAAACCCGAAACAATTAGCCTTAATATAAAATCAATATAATATACCAATATAATTTATAAATTAATTCCTAATTTATGATTATAATCATGATGGACGAAAAAATGACTTGATAACTTTTAGTGACTACAAATATGTTCAATTTATTTACCGTAATGACCATGAAAACATATTTATAGTAACTTTAGTTACATTTTTATCCATAAATTTTATTTCATAACATTTTTTAGAACACATATATTACTTATTTTTATGCATCTTAAACAAAATATTATGATAATTGTCTTCTTAGGATTTGAATTCTTGGTGATTTTGGAGACTAATATTTGTGATTTTTATTAATTTTATTTGTGGTTTGTACTTTTTATTAATTTTTTTTAAAATAAATTTTAAAATATAAAAGAAAAATGAGTGATTTCACATTCGGGCTTTAACCGACCCAACCCGAACCTGGACCGAACCCGGGCTACAAAAAACCCGACTCGGACCGAATATAGTGGGCTTTTTTCGGTCCCTAATTTTCATAACCCGATGTCTTACGGGTAATTTACGGGTTTAGCAAAAATCTGACCCAGACCGGACCGATCCCACCCCTAAAAAAATTCCTTATATAGGACTAAAACATAAATAAAGTGCATATATAGGACTATCATTGTTTTCTTCCTAAAATAAGACTTATTCACGCCTAATAGGGGAGGTTTTATACTTCTAATAGGATCAAATAAATCTCATTAACATGTATGAGAAAGCTCTAAATAGGACTTAAACTTTGACAAAATGCACAAATAGGATCACATGTACTCCGTATTTTATTACAGAAATAGGATTTATTTGATCCTATTAAAAGTATAAAACTTCCCCTATTAGGCGTGAATATGTCTTATTTTAGGAATAAAACAATGATAGTCATATATATGCACTTTATTTATGTTTTAGTCCTACAACAGAAATTTTCTCTTATCTCTGACTAACAAATTTGAGTATGATGTTATATGAGTAATACGAAGTACTACATAGTTAAATTGAAGGGAAATGAAAATAGCATCAAAATAAGTGTCATACTTGCATTATGATAATAATAAAAACTATTTACTCTTATTTTAGGAATCACCTTGTATTTTATTAGTCTTATTGCTAGCAATTTTCTCCAGACTCCAGTTATCATAATCTCATAATCACTTAAGTGTAAAGATCAAACATGTGTAAAAACTAAGCATAAACTTTCTCGAGGTAATATAATCCATCAATCTTGAGCCAAATATTTTTGTGAGCAATTAGTCGTTAGATTCCTGTGTTTTTAGTTTCTGCTTTCCCTTTGTCTAGCACTAAATCTTTGTGAAAAACAGCCTTAGTTCTACACACAATCCACCATCATAAATGTTTTCCTATATATATATACATATATATGTATATATATATGTGTGTGTGTGTATATATATATATATATATATATATATATATATATATATATATATACACTTCCTCCGTTTCTTTTTAGTTGCAACAGTCAACATTTCACGTTTGCCAACGCACAATTTTGACCGTCATTATATTTAATTCTGTATTAGTAAAAATAAAATAAAAATCAGATTATAAAACTTAGTGATGAGACGAATTTAACAATATTTTTCAAAAAAAATAATTCACATACATTAATAAATAAAATGTAGTCAAAGTAAAATACATGAATAGTGTATATATTCCAATGCTGCAATTAATGAGATACGGAGGATAGTATATATAAAAGATAGGTCGTCTAAAAGTTACAATTTTAGACCTCCTTCAGTTATGGTACTTCTCGGACTGATTTTTTTATGAAATTTTATGAGAATGTTCTCCATGAAGTGTATATTATGTTCTCCTTATTAGTGATGAATTTCTCTTTATATGTATTGTACTGTAAATTTGTTCGTTTCTTGTTCGATGATGCTAGGCTATCCTGGCAGGAGCTAGTGATACAACAACGATAACATTAGTTTGGGCAATATCTTTACTATTAAACCATGAGAGCTGCTTAGAAAAGGTGAAAGCGGAGGTAGACATGCAAGTGGGTAGAGAAAGGAACGTCAACCCCTCCGACCTAAACAACTTGACATATCTGCATGCTGTCATCAAAGAAACCCTACGTTTATATCCAGCGGGCCCTCTTTCACTGCCACACGAGGCCGTAGAAGATTGCACGGTCAATGGCTACGATGTCTCGAAAGGCACCCGTTTGTTGGTGAATCTCCCAAAGATGCACAGAGACCCGAACATTTGGAAGGACTCGATCGAGTTTAGGCCGGAGAGGTTCTTGGATGAGAAAAAGGACACAGGTGTGAAGGGGAACCATTTTGAGCTACTCCCTTTTGGGAGTGGGAGGAGGGTGTGTCAAGGGATGTCATTGGCTCAACAGGTTGTTGGGTTGGGGATGGCTAAGCTTGTCCATGGTTTTCACCTGAAAAGGGTTTCAGAAGAGGCGGTCGACATGACGGAGTGTAGCGCCACATTAACAAGCATGAAGGCTACTCCGCTCCATGTTCTCCTTTCTCCTCGCCTACCTTCACATCTTTATCAAAGCTAGTTAGCTAGCTGCGGTCGTCAGCTAGCTAACAAGCCTATAAAACTACGCTGTATTTGAGTTGTTGATTGCACACTTTTGCGTCCTTTGTTTATTTCTCCTCCCTGGCTCGCTGTACTCATTATTATTATAATAAATTAAAAAACCGCCTAGGTCAAAGCTGAAAGAGAGAGGAGTGGTTGTGGGTAAACCCTGGCGGCCGCTTCTTCTTTTCTTCTCTTCTTTCATTCTTTTCTGGCTCCAATCATGAAAAAGGTTTTGTTTAATTAATATTTTCAGTTTTATCCATGCACTTATTTACTAGAGTTCTCTAGAAATGTTAATTTTTGTAGCAGAATGTCGCTTGCCAGATGCATATTATTCACCATCATTGGTTGAGTGTTCTTTGTGTGCTAGCTAGTAAGAACTTTGCACTAGCTAGCTTGTTCATTAGACATAAATTTGGATTCCTTATGCACCAATATTGAGGCTAATCACCCCGCCCCCTAGCCTCCTGAACCACCTTCGATCCTGGAAGATAGGATTTCATAGATTTGTTGCTTTCTTTTCGATGATTGGTGAAATCAGAACAATTTTTACACTTGACTCCTTACTGGTGACTGGAAAAATCGGCAAGTTTAATAATTCTTTACGTTGGCTACACTACAAAAAAACTCGCTCTTTGTCACGAATTTTTGTCACGGATTACGGCCGTGACAAAGTTGTCACGGGCTTTGTCACGGAATATTAGGATTTGTCACGAAAATGTGTTGTCACGGATAGGTCCGTGACAAAATCCGTGACAAATTTACTCCGGCGACCGGTTTTTTACTCCGGTGAATACTTTTTTTGCTCCCGAGCATTTGTCACGGACTGTTCCGTGACAAATCCGTGACAAATTTCAAAAAAACTTTGTCACGGATCCATCCGTGACAAAATCCGTGACAAACCTCAATTAGTGATTTTCCAGCGGTAACCTTTAATAATACGGTACGGAAAAAGAGTTGTCACGGATAAATCCGTGACAAATCCGTGACAAACTTTTTAATATAACCCAACCCCATCGTCCATTACAATTGCAAGAACAACAATTATCAGTTCAAAAATTCGTAGATTCGAGTGATGTAGTATCGGTTTAAAGATTGAATGATGTAATCCGTCAGTTCATCATTTTCCCAGTTTATGCAGATAAGGTATGTCATTTTAATTAATTTCTTTTAATTGTGTAATAAATTAATTATTAGCTTAATAATTAATTAGTGAGGTTAGGATTCTTTTTTCTTTATATAATAATAATTAATTATTAGCTTAATAATTAATTAGTGAGGTTAGTTGTTCATTTATTTAAACTATTAACGTAATTTAGTGAGGTCATGTTAATTTTCATATTATTAAAAATATATTATTAAACTATTAACGTAATTTAATTAGTTAAATTTAAATATAAATATTAATTAGTTAATGTGATGCATAATATAGCTAGGATTAGGCCGGTTTGTTTAATTAATTAGTTAAATGAGTTTATATCACCAATGATTAGGCCGGTTTGTTTATTAGCAATTATTGTTATTAATGCATAATTTAGGATGTGTAGTGATGATTTAAGTATTAGCTAGCTTATTATAGATTAATTAATTAGTGACTTGTAGTGATTTAATTAAGTTAGCTAGCTTATTAGTTAGGTTATTAATTATCACCAATTATTATTTATTAGCAATTATTGTTAATGGGATGCATAATATAGCTAGGATTGAAACTTTATTATTATTTAGTTTAGTGTGAATTATTATTGTGAATTATTAATGAGATAATATTTAACAATAATATTAGTTAAATGTAAATTAATTAACTAATTAATTAAGTTAAAACATTGAGGAAATGGGTTTAGAATTTGAGTTGATAATATTAGTTAGATTTAAATATTAGTTAATTGATCAATGATGATGATTAGGTTTAATTTGTTTATTAATTAGTTAATTATTGTTAATGCATAATTTAGGATTTGTAGTGATTTAAGTTAGGATTCAAACTTTATTAGTTAATTGTGAATTATATATTATTGTGAATTAATGATATTTAACAATATTAGTTAAATGGAAATTAACTAATTAATAAGTTAAATTAGTTAATTATTGTTAATGGGATGCATAATATATATAGCTAGGATTGAAACTTTATTATTATTTAGTTTAGTTTGACAAATCCGTGACAAACTTTTTTATATAACCCAACCCCATCGTCCATTACAATTGCAAGAACAACAATTATCAGTTCAAAAATTCGTAGATTCGAGTGATGTAGTATCGGTTTAAAGATTGAATGATGTAATCCGTCAGTTCATCATTTTCCCAGTTTATGCAGATAAGGTATGTCATTTTAACTAATTTCTTTTAATTGTGTAATAAATTAATTATTAGCTTAATAATTAATTAGTGAGGTTAGGATTCTTTTTTCTTTATATAATAATAATTAATTATTAGCTTAATAATTAATTAGTGAGGTTAGTTGTTCATTTATTTAAACTATTAACGTAATTTAGTGAGGTCATGTTAATTTTCATATTATTAACAATATATTATTAAACTATTAACGTAATTTAATTAGTTAAATTTAAATATAAATATTAATTAGTTAATGTGATGCATAATATAGCTAGGATTAGGCCGGTTTGTTTAATTAATTAGTTAAATGAGTTTATATCACCAATGATTAGGCCGGTTTGTTTATTAGCAATTATTGTTATTATTAGCATTTGTCACGGATTTTTTGAACTACCGTCCGTGACAAAATCCGTGAAAAAGGGCGAGTTTTTTTGTAGTGCTAGTCAAACCAGAACAATTTCGAGCAGCATGAACAGTCACATTGAGGTATGAGTCTACATGATTGCAGGATTAGCGAACATGAGCACCTTTATAGGGTTTTTTTTCTTTGTCTCACATTAGTGTAACATTGAACTATATGATTGAGAAAACTGACCTTTTTAGCAATTGGTCTAGATTGCTAAAGTTCCAAAAGGTATAACCCCAACCCCAAGGTCCTCCACGCCTCGAGCCGACGAGGCATTTGAGAGATTGTAATTCACGGTAGGTCAGTCAATCCAATAGTGGTAAACCTAAACATTTGCGCACCAGAGGTCTAGCGCAACACACGGGAGTTGTAACCTCCACATGGCCGCAGCGGGTTTCGATCATTGGTCAATGTTCCTAATTTCCCATGCGGGTATTGGTCTAGCTAGTTAACTAAAGATATAAGGGGGGATTCCCCAAATAGGAATAAATGAAACTGTTAGGAATATTTTATGGTGTCCAATCTAATTAAATATCTTTGTATTTGTGTAGTTATTAATTAAACGTGTAATACGGGCCACAAATGTGTATCAGCCCGGGAGCTTCCTTGTAACCCGTAAGTTAGCTAACTTCTCCTATAAAAGGAGGCTAACTTACGGGAACCCTAACAATCGAAAGAGGCTGAGAGCGCAAGAGGCGAGATAGAGAGAAGGGTTTCCGCTGCTCTCCTTCTCCAGGGAGAGCAGCGGGGTTTCATACGGTATACCAGATTCGTGTATAATATCGACATATCTTTCTATCTGCTTCTTCTTAATTGCTATGGTTGTTTGATTCTTTAGTATTTTGGGATTATCAATTGGTATCAGAGCAGAGGCGTGAAACAGGTTGGATCTATCTGCGATTTTTTTGGATCTAACGAAGAACTGCTCTGCTTTTCTTTTGTTTTTCTATATGTAGAGATTTGCTCCTGTAATCTTGTTTGTGAACGAAATTTTGTAAAAATCATACTGTTGGACTCGCCTTTCAAAACCGATCCAGCAGCATACCTCTTTTTTCGTTTTCTGCAATTTTTATATTTCGAAGATCTCTACATTGAGATCTCGAAATCCTTATTTTTTACTGCTGCAGAAACGTTTTTGGCTTGAAATTGTTACAGGAGAATCTTGACCTTCAGGGCTTTTCAGAACAGGTTTCAGATTTTCAAAAATCGATGTTTTCATTTTGCAGGATCTCGACATTTAGGGACTTGATATCCTCTTCTCGACTTTTGAAATCTCGAGATTTGACATCTCGACTTTTGTCATCTCGAGTTTTGTCATCTCGAGATTTGTCATCTCGAGTTTTGACATCTCGAGTTTTGACATCTCGAGTTTTGAAATCTCGAGTTTGAAACCTCGAGTTTTGGAATTTCGAGTTTTGGTAATTCGACATTTGGGATCTCGATGTTTTAGATCTCGACATTCTGAAGATTTCGAGATTTTCAAAATTTCTCGATGTTTTGAATTTAGCAAAGTTTGGAGTTTCTTGAATCACTGATTTCTTCTAAACTTGGTATCTTTCCTGTTCAGAACACTTCGAAGCTTTACATTTTTAGATATCTGAATGAATCTCTGCCTATCAAAGTTTTTAGAAGTTTTCGATGTTCTGATGTTTTTCAAACAGCAAGTTTTCGATTTTCTAATGTTTTCAAAACTCCAAAGTTTTCGATGTTCCAAACGTTTTGAAATTATGCAGATTTCGATATTCTGAGGTTTGTTTTGCAGGTGGATTTCGCCATTATTCTTTGAGGTAATCTCGAGATTTAAACCTCGAGATTGTAATCTCGAGATGTAAACCTCGAGATTGTAATCTCGAGATTTAAACCTCGAGATTGTAATCTCGAGATTGTAATCTCGAGATTTAAACCTCGAGATTAGGATTTCGAGGTATTGCCTTGGAATTTTGTTTAAAATCCACCTGCTCTCGATATTCAACATCGAGAACCTCAACTTCGAAGAAATTCCTCAAAAACTCAAAATTAGAGATTTTCTGCGACACCGCACTGTTTTGGCCATAACTTTTGACTCGGTGATCCGATTTGAGCAAACTTTTTTTTTGTTGGAAAGCTAACGAAAAGATATACATTAATTCTCGGGCTATGTTCCAGAACTCATTTTCACGCGCCCTCACTCGCAGCCCTTGAAGGACAAAACCTTAGTTTTCCGACAAACATTGTAAATCACCGATGTCCAGGTCAAAACTTAGGCAAATCTGTTCAAATTCTTTCAATGTCAACCCTGAGGTCAAAGCTTTTCTAAACTTCACTGTAGAGGTCCGAAAATCGTAGATAATTCAATCAACCTCGCGTCAACGGTCATCTTTCAACAATCAACAATCAACCACTGAAGCCTCCCCTGACTCATCAACATTATGTGATCATCAATATGCTGAAATTCTACATGATGAGTTCAGGGAAACCGTCATGTGTGGTACTTGTTCAGATTGCTCCACACACATGGCGGGTATGACAAGCTGTGAGCAATCAAACCTTGCACATTCTGAGGGGGAGTTTCAGTTTTCTCCTCCTTACGCCTTACACCAACAAAGCAAGGAATCTCTCAAAGGATGCAACATTTTAGGGGGAGTGTTCAATGTTATCCTTCCCGATGCCTAACAATGACAAAGCATACCGAGTGCTCCAGTTGAGGGGGAGTACAGAGAGAAAATGAAGAAAGTAATGAGAGAACATGTCTCTATGGCTTAGTAAACCCAACTAAGCCTACCCAAGGGACAAAGCCGAGCGTAAGTGAGTGAGTGAGCAAGTGAGTTTGTGAAAATTATGAGCATTAGGAAGCAGAAGGCTCAAGTGAGCAAGGAAACAATTATCACTGATAAGTCTGCTACCTCAACTGCCTACTATCCATTGAACATTTATTCCTAGCCACTCAAATACTCTGGATTATCCCCATAGGTTCAGGACTGAATTTATTCAGATCCCGGGTAGAAGATGCTGCATTTTGTCCAAACGACGCATGCTCAACCCTACCCTTAGACCACTCACTTGTCTCCCAACAGACATGTGTTTAATCATATTTCACGGGGAACCGCATCTCTCATTACTACCTCCTTACGAGGTAAGCAATACTGACTACAGTGGCCTCAGCCCCATGCCACTGAACTTTCATTGATCACGTCGTGTCTAGTTACCTCACTCCCAAATGTTTTGAAATTTCTAGGACACAGACGCACTTTCTGAGTCAGTTGCAGGTCTTCAAAGACCCGCGAGAACTTCCATGGGTCTCATCTATTGCAGATGAAGACTAATGATTGGAAGGAGGTCCTGCTGTTGCAACATAAGAATCACCAACATTTTCAGGCCATTGCTTTAGAGTTTATCTCTATAGTGATGAAAACGGGTGTCTACACGACCCCGTGGGGCTTTTATCATTTACTCTTTCTGTTTGTTTCCTATTTTATTTCCGCAGAATAAAAGAATAAAAGCATGACGTCCCGATTCATCGGATCGTCATGAGGGGGAGAGTGGTCCACGTGCTGTTAACACTGAACAAATCATTCTGGGACACTTCACTCCTCCATCACAAAAATCAATACCTTCTCTGCTATCTCTACAACTCAAATCAAATGGTCAGCTACACTCACAAATCAACAATCATTATGTTTCGCTGTGCCACCGACAAGTTCTCCTCAAGTGCATTCATTCCAAATAGTCAAAAAGACAACATTGTGGAGGAGACAGAGGTCAAATACTCGTGTCCTGAAGATGAAGTCCATGGGCGTCTCCTATTCTCCAAAGAATATTCATTCTAGAGGCGTCACCGGATTTCATCCAAGCTGATCAAGAGCAACTTCTGGAAGGCAAGGACTACATGCAAGATACTGAAGATCCCTCAACCCCCAGCATCAAAGATCAAATTGTCAAGAAGACATCAAAGGGGAGATTGCAAGGATTTCTTCAGATAGCCTTCCTCAGAAGTCAAGTTCAAAGACAAAGGAAGCCGAATAACAACAAAGACAAAGATATATGCGCTGCAATGTTGATTCAACACGATTGAACACCAAGGGGGAGATTGTTAGGAATATTTTATGGTGTCCAATAATCTAATTAAATATCTTTGTATTTGTGTAGTTATTAATTAAACGTGTAATACGGGCCACAAATGTGTATCAGCCCGGGGGCTTCCTTGTAACCCGTAAGTTAGCTAACTTCTCCTATAAAAGGAGGCTAACTTACGGGAACCCTAACAATCGAAAGAGGCTGAGAGCGCAAGAGGCGAGATAGAGAGAAGGGTTTCCGCTGCTCTCCTTCTCCAGGGAGAGCGGCGGGGTTTCATACGGTATACCAGATCCGTGTATAATATCGACATCTTTCTATCTGCTTCTTCTTAACTGCTATGGTTGTTTGATTCTTTAGTATTTTGGGATTATCAGAAACTTTAATTTCCAAAATAGAAATAAAACAATAAAATTATCTAAATAGGACTAGCTTTCAAATTCTACCCGTATTTTGTTTTAGTACAATTCATATTTCATTAATTTTTAAAACATAAAAGTAATAACATAAATTTGTTTATAGTAAAAATGTAAAAAAATAAAAACCACGAAAATAAATATTCAAATAAAAATAATGTTAAAAAATTACAAAAATAAATAAATTATAAAATAAGAAACTTAAAATATTAAAATAAAAAAATAAAAAACGTAAAAGAAACTGCAGGCCTCTCCTGCCACCTCAACAACCTCCCAACACCACCAGCTCTGACCACCGGAAACAAATGCCAAAATGTGTCAGAAATGTCATCTTGATGGAGGTTTTCAAGAAAATTTTGACATTTTCAACGAGTAAAAATGACATTTTTATGGCATTGTCAGAGAAAATAGCAAATTTTACATTAAATGGCATTTTTTCGTCAATCGAAGATGACATTGTTGGGTGGTGACCGTGACTGCGTAAAAGGTCCCATATCAAATCACATCCCATGTGTACACATGGAAAATATGATAATATACCTGCACGGGTAGTTCAGTTGATTGAGTGATGCGCACGGGTACATGCAAGATCTACCACCATTGGGCTGACAAAGTCACCGTGACTTACTTACGACCTTTCAAATGCCTTTTCAGATCGGGAGGAGCATTGAGGTCGGGGATTCAAGCTTTTCAAACGCGGCGGGGTAATTCATAATCTCAATTCCTTTGAGACCAAATTCAATCCTAGCTTTTTTACGCAAGCATTGAAATATCGTAGATGGTACGGTGTCGAGAATCATTATTACATAATTTTTATAAAATTTTTATTGACTCCAAGTGTATTTATAATATAATTATATGGGCTATTCCTTAAATATTGTTACATTTGTCCCATTAAGATTGGGACATAAGAGGGTGACCCGATTATTAAGAAGAGCGTGTTTATGTGGTTGATACTGAATTGTTAAGATAAGAATAAAGTAAAAATGATTTGGAATCACACAAATTTGAGTTTGGTTCAAATAAAAAGGAGTATTAACCTGTAAAATGAGAATTAATCTGAATCGTCCAAATTTTCAATGTGATGCACAATAATCATCATCTAATGCATTGTGCATTAATACTTAATTGATGAGCATTTCGAAAAAGTGCATCAGATAAGTTTTAATGCACAGTGCATTAGATAATGATTATTGTGCATCAGATTGAAAATTTGGACGACTCATATTAATTCTTATTTTACACGTTAAGGCTCATTTTTATTTGAACCCCCCCCCCCCCCCCCCCCCCCCCCACAAATTTTATCAAATTCGTTATATGACAATCATAATGGAACGAATCGAAAAGGAAAGATGAGATATTCTTAATGGGCCGGAAAGGAGAGACTACTAAATTAAAGTCAATGTTAGTGATATCAAGTTTATTACTTGATTACTAGCTTAATTTTTAGAATCTTATTTCAAACAACTACTCCCTTTATTTTTATTAGGTTAAGATGATTGATATCAAGGTACGTGAAGAACATGGAAAATGATTAAAGTTGATATTTAATTTGGATTCTTATGTGAAGCATAATATAATTGACTTTTTTACTCCGTATTATATTTATTGAAAAACTATTAAGTATACTTTACTTATATTTTCTAACGTGTAAAAAAGTCACTTTTTCCTAAAGTTGTACTTTACTAGATGAGTGTTATATAGTAGTAGTATACAACCAATAGGGAGTATATATCTATCTATCTATCCCTAAATTAGTGATATTTTATTATTACGAATTGAATTTAAGTTATTGCTATCTTAAGTTTTAGAATCCTATTTTCGAACATCTACTCCCGTTATTTTTATTTTAGGGATTCTTATGTGAAGCATATCATAATATGATAGACTTTTTTGTTATGTTGAAATATTATCAATAAGCTAGAATGATACAGAGTATACTTTACCTTAATTATTAATCATGAGACATGTCTCGTTTTATTATCATACTGAGTATAGAATGTTAGAATACATGTCATTTTGAATTTCTATTTTTAGTAATCGGACTTGTCCTAAAAAAGTAGACAAATTTCTATTTTACCTTTCATTTTTTACCCTTAAAAAATATTTAATTAAAATTTGGGAAAGAAAGTTTACATTTACTTATACTTTGGGAGGGCCAAAATATTATTTGTGAGCGGCCATTTTATTTTTCTCAAAAACTTTTGTTTTGGGGGGAGGCTTGGCCCCTAGCCTCTACTAAGGTCCAGCTTTGCCAATTAGTGTTTCATCTCACCTCAAGCGGCAGTGTGAGAATTACATCTTGCTCGAAAATTGGTGGTGTTTGAGAAATTAGTGGTGGCCTTTTCTCCCGAGACTATGCTGGGAACCGAGGAGTAATCTGGCGAAACCGGAACACGTGGTGTTAACAAAAAAATTGTTAAACTAATTTTTCAGAAAAATAAAGAAAAAGGTTACACTCTTTCGTAAATTGTACGTACTATACTACTGCCTCCGTCCCGCTAACATTGAGACATGATGGGATGACACGATTATTAACAAGGTGAGTTAATGAGTTTATGTGGTTGATATTGACTCAATAAAGTAAGAAAAAAGTAAAATTGATTTAGAATCACACAAACTTTACCTAATTTTATATGAGACAGTTTTAGTGGAATTTCTCGTAAAGGAAAAATGAGACAATCTTAGCGGAGAGTAGTAGTCAAAGTCAAAAAGTATACAATTGTTGTTTATCCCTAAATGATCACTTATATCAAGTGTATTACGAATTACTCCGGTACCTGATTACTAGCTTAAATTTCAGAATCTTATTTTCAAACAACTACTCCCTTTATTTTTATTTGATTAAAATGATTAAAGTTGATTTTTTTTTTGTTATCTTCACGAAATCAATGTACGTGAAGAACATGGGAAATGATTAAAGTTGAATTTTAATTTGGATTCTTATGTGAAGCATAATATAATTGACTTTTTTTATTATGTTGAAAAATTGTCAATAAGCTAGAATGATACGGAGTATACTTTATTTTCTAATATAATGTGTAACAAAGACTTTATTTTCTAATGTGTAACAAAGTTACACTTTTTCGTATACTTTACTAGATGAGTCAAAAAGTATAAGTACAACTAATTAATGTTTATCTCTAAATTAGTGATATCAAGTTTAATGAGAATTACTTGATTAATTACTAGCTTGATGTTTAGAATCTTATTTTCAAACAACTACTCCCTTTATTTTTCTTGGGTTAAGATGATTGAAATCAAGGTATGTGAAGATCATGAAAAAATTATTAAAGTTTATCTTTGGGATTTTTATGTGAAGCATAATATAACTGACTTTTTTATTATGTTGAAAAACTATTAAGCTAGAATGGTACTGAGTATACTTTACCTTTATTTTCTAATGTGTACTCCCTCCGTCCCTAAAAAACTTTCAACTTTTCCTTTTTATCCGTCCCAAAAAGAACTTTATTTTCCCTTTTTGGCAAAGAATTTGTGGTTCACAGCATTTCTCTCTCCTCTGCACAACTCTCCACCACACAATTCTCACTTTCTTAATCAGCGTGCCACTTTATTTTGGAAGAACATTTAGAGACGGAGATAGTACTTTTTTAATCGTAACAGCACTCTTATATATGCTAATGGTTATTTAATAAGAGGTTTAAGCTATAAATAAACAAAAAAACCATTTGAATTAATTCACCAACATTTTTGTGTTTGGTAATACTAATTCGTGTCTATTATTCATAGCACTAATTGATATGAATTCTCTACATCACGGATTACTACATAAAGTTTTTATTGGTTACGTTTTGTGGATTAAGGATGTTTGGAAAATGACGTTTCACCCAAAAGAAATGGAAGCTTGACCCTTTTTAGTGTTTTCAATAAATTAAAAAACCGGTAAATAGATGTTTGACCCGAACATTTTTGGACGAAATCAATGAAATGAAAAGACTGTAAATAGGAGAGTTTTGGTGTAAAGGTTTTGAAACATGTCATTTCTACTAATTTTTATGGTCAAACACAGCTCAATTATCAAACATTTTTTGACAACCCGTCAACTTATTTCGCAAATCAAACCCGCTGATTGAATCCCTTGTTAACAACCTACTAACATATATGTTATCTTCTAACCGCTAACCGCAAAATGCCAAAAGACAACCCGTATGTCTTAAAGAATGCAAAACACATCACCACTATTGAAGAAAGGCACTTACACGTCGGAAGTATTTAAGTCTGCCTATACTACGTCGGTTCTGTAACCGAAGTGAAAGTATTTTTAGTAAAATAATTGAACTACTTATCACATCGGTTTTCGTTTACAAACTCATCATTTTATTATAATTTTACGTCACTCAAATGGAAAACCGGTGTTGTAAATGATTTTTATACTATTTGAATGTCAATTAGGCGTGTGCACAAACCGGTATAAACCAAAAAATGGGACAAGATCAGACCAGAAATACCGGAACCGAACCGGAATTCTATTCAATCCTCTTTCTGGTTATGAAATACTTTGTATTGTATATCCGGTTTCCTGTCTGGTTCCGGTTACAAATCGGATTATTCCAGTTTGAACCAGATCAACCGGTTTGGCTATATTTTTAGATATATATTAATTAATAGTAATAATATAAAATAGTTATAGAGTAATAAAAAATAATAATAGAAATAAAAATCTAAATAATAATCATTTTAATATGTAGTATATGTTGCTTTCTTCTTATTTTCTTGATATATAAAAGAATTAATTAACATTTACTACATACTCTTGTGACATTTTTACACACACCTTACTACCACTCGCTGAGAGATATGATCGATTAGCATGGTTAGGGAGTTGTACGTTTGCTAAATTTGACAACGGTCACGTGAAAGATCTGTCTTGCTCTTTAGATCGTTGTACTCGATCAACGCCACGAGTGCGATAAGAATTTAGTTTTGATAGTTTTGCTCAATTAAATAATTTTCATGCATGTGATCAAGCATCACTAGTTCCTAAATCTGATTGTCTCGGAATCGATCTTTGTTCCCTTTTTATCATTAGTTTGTTAGACTCAAATAAATTTACATTATTTTGCCGCATTCATTTCACAAAACCAATCTCGCACAACACATTTAATTTATTTATTTTAAGTCGCTAAAACTAATTAATACATAGTTCATTTTTTCCGTCCTTGTGGAGACGATGCTCGTACTTAGTTATAGTCTATACTTTTGACATCTATTTTAAGTGTGAGAAAACTCAAATGTGTGTGTGGATCCATGTCAAAGTTGTTTTGGCACAAGATGTCTGACTTACAGTCCTGTCAAAAATCTCTACCAATCAAATATGAAGGATGACTTAAAATTGTTATACTATATGGATGAGTTAACGCCAGGGCACTCCACTACATGAACTACCCATAAAGTCAAGCCCAAATAATACATGATATTCACTCCGTCCCTCTAAAATTATCTTATCTTTCTTTTTCGATCCGTTGCACTAAGATGGCCTCATACCGAATTTGATAAAATTTATGTGATTTTAAATTATTCTTACTTATTCATGTTTATCAACTCAATATCAACCACATAAATTCGTTTTTCTTTATAATTGCATCATCTCCTCATGTTCCAATATTAGTGGAACGGATGTAGTAATTTTTATTGAGTTTGATTTGGATGGATAGAGTTGAGAAGCAAATTAAGATGAGGTGTAGTTTCCAATTCACACCCACAATAAGAATGAAGACGCATTCATAAGAAAAGGCTATTCTGGTTTGCATGTTGATGCATATACCCCACATGGTGAAAACCTAGGAAAAAGATGGGGCCGAACGCATATAAATGTATGGAGAGACCTGAAATGAATCAGATACTTTTTGTATACTTTAATCATTTTTATCATCAAATAAGCACCACAGATTAGATAGATAGGGGATTTCTTTTGAGACAATAGTGTCAAATTTGCTCATTATAATGCAATAATAGTGCGACCCTTATTCCAATATTCGTACTCAAAATAAAGTTGTTCACTTTTGATGGTACTCGATATCAAAATGGCATAGCTTTAGGATTGAGAAACATTATAAAAAAACAAAAACGATAAGGCAACAACATTGGAAAATTCATACAAGAATAATAATATCATTATTGTTGATCGATTATTGTTAACTTCTCCGAGCGGGAATTTCACAAGACCGGATCAACCAAGATGGAAGTTATCATGGGCTTGAGGTTTGAGGAATGTGTATATGAATCACCATCTTTTTTGTAGAGCAATTCAATAACCCTTGCGAGATTGACAACTCGAATGAGTATAGGCAATGGGTAAATAGCTATTGGTTTAAGGCATTCTTGATTGATATCTTTCCATGCATTGGCTACTTGTTCTTCAAGCTCTTTCACCGCCTCTTCTTCTAACTTCCCATATTGTCTCATGTAGCATTCTACAGCCGAATCTGTGTGCCCTCTTTCTTGCTCAAACTATACACACACATATGTAAATCACAACTTAATTAATTAGTGTATGATATAGGGGGAAATATGGCAAATTATACGGTAACATGCACACGGTACAGTCTAATATTTTATATTAAAACAAATGAATATAACGTTTAAAAGAAATGAGTATTAGTATTGAATTATACAATTAACACAATAAAAATATATTTTGATGATAATACAATGATAATGTAGTTAAATGAATAAGTTGATTAGTAGTATATATATTAGGTGTAGATCATGATACTCAATTTATGCTTCTAATAATACTCACTTGTCCTACCAAGCAACGATTTAATACCAATATTCATTTTTTTAAACGTTATACTCAAAATTTTAAGATGCGTCAAATAATTTATAATTACCTTATGTCCAGCTATGTCATCTTTTAATCTTGCAATGATTGCAGAAGCTTGAACAATTAAGGGGTCATGAGTTTCCAACCAATCAAAGGCATGACTAGTTACAAAATCTTCTGGCATGCCTACCAAAGAAGCTGTTGCTGCCATAAAATAACCAGATGACTTAAGTGCCACCTTCATGTAATCATCAAACGTTGGAGGCGATCCATCATGGAACCATGTCCCTTCTTTATAATATGCTTCCACTAGTTTTTTCATCTGATAATTTGCATTCATATAAGAACAACTATGCAATGCATAAATATGCACACACTCATATGTCTACATGTGTATCTACAAAGAATAAATATGCACAGATCGAATGCTACGTATATACGAAGTATGTACTAGTGTACTACCTCCGTCCCAAATTAATTTGCAAATTTGACTTTTCTTGGTCAAACAGTTTCATTTTATTTGCTTAATTAGGATGTCAATTTTTAATTATATTATAATTTGGAGTTTACAACTTTGAAGATATTTTAATGTAGTTTCTGAATATATAAATTTTAATTATTAAAAATTGAATTAATTATCGATAAAGAGCATTGACTTTTTTTATTAGTTGACCAAAAAATATTGACTTTGCAAAACAATTTGGGATGGATGGAGTAGTAGGGAGTTTTGCGAATTTAGTCTCGTAGTTTTCATTTTTGCCCATTACAACTTTAGTTACTTCAGTATCATGTCTCGTAGCTAACAACTTGATCCATTAGAGAACTTTTCCTCCAGAAAGTATCACTTTTGGAGGAGAAAAAGGACTGTAAAATCCAGGGCGCAGCGGAGCCAGGGCACTTGGTAAAAGGACTGTACAAAGAATTTTTTTGGAAAAAAATTACCTAGAATTTTTTACACTAACAATAAATACATTTTTTAAATGGTGAAATTCACAAGAATAATCTCTACTTTTGTGGATTCTACAATGATAATCTCTACTTAGAGTGTCCATAAAAATAATCCATACTAGCAATAATGTGCACAACAATAAATTCAAGTGAAATCAAACTAATGCTCATTTAGTACTCACAACTCCTACCTCCACTTCCCCCTCACCACTCTTTATCTCGGTTCACACTTTCATGTTCCATCCTAGAAAAAACCACATATGGCGGAAATGGTATTGAGATTTAATGGATTTTAATTTGAATTTGACCCGAGAAGAAGGTGGGAAAGAGTAAAGTGAGAATAAGGATTGAGAAAATTAAACGGGCATTAATTTGAACTCACTCCAATTTATTCTTATGAACATCATTACTAGTTCAGATTATTTTTTGTGGACACTCTGGGTAGGGATTATTATTGTAGAATCCTTAAAAGTAGGGATTATTCTTATGAATTTCACCTTTTAAAATTTAGGGTGGGCCAAGACCTAAGTCGGGCCTCCCCTAGCTCCGCCCCTGGTAACATCCAACATTGTATATTTTCGACTGGAATGAGTACATTCTAGTTGAAAAATCCTTAATATGGATAGAGTTATTAATCGGGGCCGGGTCTTAGCTGCAATTAAGTAAACTTACAAGACTAAAAATGGACAAATACACAAGTTACAAGACGAAAACTACAAACATTATGGACGTACCTCAGCTTTGGCATAGTGGATGCGGCCGGATTCACCTCTGGCAGCCAATTCTGTCTCCATTTCACCAAAGACATTAAGAAAAGCAGTGTAAACAACCTTCATATATGTTGGCAGTTCACTCATAGCACTCTCGTCCAACCTTCATTCACAATAAAAAAAAGTTAGTAGTAATTGTCCTATAAAGGACTAAAAGATAAACAAAATGCAAAAATAAGACTAAGTATGTTTTATTTCCCAAATATGGCTCATTTAGTCCTATTGAAAGAATAAGCCGAGTAAAATTTCCCTTAAATGAGAGTGAATGATATGAGTCTTATTCTGGAAATAAAACAATGATGATCCTATTTATGAACTTTATCATTGTCTTAGTCCTATCTAGAGAATTTTCTTGACAGAAAATGAAATTTATCAATAAGTAGTACGTAATTGTTGCACGAACCTTTGGAAGGCATGTGTGAATAGGTGGAGTTCTTGAGGAGTTCCATGCACATCATAGACATCATCAACGACGGAAGCTAGAGATATCATTTTAGTAACAAACTCTCTTGCTAAACCATATTGTGGCTCAAAGTACACTCCTAACGACCACAAGTAGCACTCCACCAACCTATCTCTAGCGAATGGCAATTTTTCCCTTACACCTACATTTTTCCACCACCTACATATTCGCGGGCGAATGCTCGTATAAGTTTAGCTAAAAGTATATATGCTACAAACTTCTTTTTAGAATTTTAAGTTGAAATTCAACGGTCATAATAATATACACCTGATGAAGAACACGTCCGGACAACTCAAAATTAACTAGTTTGTTACCTTGTAAGACTGCCTAGCTCCTTTTGATGTTGTTTTTGTAAGAGGTTGAAGTCCAACTTTGCAAACTTCAACAAGGTAGTATCATGAGATTCATCAAGTTGGTAAATGGATAGGAATATTCTTGCATCTATCCTTGCCAACCTTTTGCAAATTGGCTGTTTTAGTGCTTCACTAAGCAGTAGTGATCTACTGGTTGGGTTTGGACCACAAAGCTGCATGGTTTGTAGGTGAGAAGTTGTAAATATTAGCATTTCATCCAATATTTTCTCACCGTGCACCCTAAGATGTGACGCCTCATACAAACTAAGAATTGCATCAGCATTGTTGATTAACGATTCCTTCAACTTGCCATCGCTTTCCAAGAATTTTGCAAAGCAACCTGTGAATGAAAAATTATTATATTCTTTATGGAAAAATTATTATATTCTTTAGGGACATCCCAAAAAACAATACTAAGTGGGAAAAATTTTACGGAACGGATGGACTAACCCACTTCCACGGATTAGAAGTAAGGACTCGAATAATTTAAAATTAGAATTTCCCTGAATATAAGTAAAAACGTTTTGAAATTCCAAAACAGATTCTTCATGTTTTATTCCCTAAGTAGGAGTAATTTCTGTCAAGTTTGGAAAAAATTACCATGTTTAAAGCCTGATAATGTCAAACTTGGCAGAAATTACTCTTATTTAAGGAATAAAAGCATGACAGTCTTATTTTGGAATTTCAAAACTTATTTACTACTATTTCGGAATTTTTCTCCAATTTAAATGGACATATGGCGAAGTCATGTCTGATACAAAATGGGGTGTAACTTCAAACTTTTTCAAATTTAAGGTTCCTCATACACATACGCTACTGTTTTAAAATACACTTTGCATCTCAATTAACTTTTGAGTTAAAATTTAATTAACTTTAGTTATTAATTATTCAAAGCTTAATATTCAAAAAAAGTTATTCAAAGCTTTTAGCAACTTAACAAACATCAAAGCACTAGTAAAAAAGTTTTTTATATGTATTTCCAAAATAAGAATTTATTATTAATTTTAGAAGTATAAAATAACAAAGCCGAACTTCATTTTGAGAGGAATGTAGTAGAGTACTGTGTTGTCTATACCTCTTAGAGGACTTTGACCTACAAGGTACAAGTACTTTGGAGGTTGTATCAAATTCCTACTAATTAATTCTGAAAAAACAATTACTTTTATACCAATATTTGTAAGATGAGTTTTGTTATTAATATCAATATTTGTATTAAAGTGCATCTACTTGTAATAAATATTATTATTCCCGATGTCCCATTATGTAAAATATATACGTAGTATATATAGATTTGGCGTAAGTTTTATGGAAGTAAAGTATAAAGATGTTATTGAACAACCCTTAGCTTGCCTCCACAACATAAGAAAAAATATGATCAATCCACAAAAAGTGAAATGGTAGCAAAGTTTAATTTAAAAGAATGTTCATATTTTTTGCACAAACTAATTAAGAAATGATTATCTTGCAAAAAAGGAATGTTCATAATTTAAGACATTTCATTCTCAAGGGTCCTTCGTGATCGGCCGAAAAATGTAGCTTATGAATGGAGACACAATGTATATGTGTTTAAAAAATATTTTAAATTAACCTGATTTTGCGTAGACATCTCTCTTGAATAATTCAGTTTATAAAAAAGTTTATGGAATTCTTTAAATACTCAATGTCACCACAAATATATACATATATATAATCCTCAATGACACAATTATTATTAATCTATATATACTTACCGCTAGATACGCCATACCCTTCTTGTCGGAGTAGTCGAAAGCGAATGGAAACTGCATAAAGATCATTCTCTTTTATGTCCTTGTCGTTGAGATCATCGTAGACCTCAAATATGTGTTGCATAATTGCTTCAATCTCCTCCTTAAAGTGATAATTCACCCCTAACCGTTGAATGTTGTTAATCAAGTCCAATTTTTCTGATGAAATGTGAGGATCTTCCACAAGCATATTTCTCACCTTTTCCTTGAGTTGTTGATGCTCTTCTTTCAGTGCTATTGTATCTCCGTCCTGCATAAGTATACATCCAATGTCACCACGGGCGGACCCAAGAAAGTCATCTTGGGGGCGAAAATATTTTTGGGGTTCAAAATATTTTTTCGAAAGAAGAAAATTATTTTCCATATATATATACACTAAAAAAAATTCTTGTTGGGGGGTCGGTAACCCCCTGGGTCTGTACTACGGTCCGCCCCTGAATGTCACGATGTCCTTCAGTCCTTAAATAAAAGTCTATTGGAGACTAAATTGCATATTAACTTTCAATAAAAAAAACAAAACAGAAAACAAAAGAACTTGCTGTTTTATTCAAATGAACACCGACCATTTGTTCAGAAGAGTATGATAAGAAAAAGTCTCCCCAAATGCTTGGATGATAATTGGCAGAACGACGAGTCACCTCATGCAACTGAGGTTTGTCATTAAGGGTTGTTAATGGAGATACGTTTATTATATTGGCAGCCATATTTTTGGTGAGAGAGGGCTAGGGATCCAAACTGGATATATAAGACCGAATGGAATCGAAGGGATAGGTTTCAGTGTATTATCCTTTGGGGATGTGGCCTTGCTATTTATAGCACTAGACAGTCGACAAAAATAGTTGATTACTAGCTTAATTAATACTCCATAATAGGGAAATTGAACTAGAATTAAACAACTTTTGGATTTCCAAAATACTCCGATCCTTTCATCCCGAAAAATTCTTCCCACATTGACTTGACTCGCATATCAAGGAGGTGAAAGTAAATGGAAGTAGCTGTGTAAGAAAAAAGTAAAATGAATGTGAACCCTCCAAAAGTGGTAAATTGGAAGAAGTTTTTGGGACGACCCAAAAAGGAAAATTGGAAGAATTTTATGGGAAGGAGGGAGTATGACTGGTACGTTTTCTACCCGAAATATGAGTCGTTACTATCATGATTGAAAAAAATTGTCACGGTTGAAAAATGTTGTCATTAATGATTATTTTGCAGTAATGACTACAAGAAGGCAGTAAGTAATGTCATAAATGTAACTCCTATTTTGGAAAGAATAACATGACTGTCCTATTTTGATATTCCAAAAGTCATTTACTACTCCCATTTCGGGAAATTTCCCCTTAATATATAATAAAGGCGCACATGTGTCTTGATCTACTGATTTATCGACTTATGACGGGTCAAATGCATAAATGATACCTTAACTATTGATATTGTTGCGCTTTGGTATCTTAACTCTTAAATGAATAAAATCAGTACCATAACTATACATAAATGTTTCAACTTGAGATTTTATTCAAATTTGTGGCAAAAAAATCTTTCATGGGTTCAGGTACCATTTATGCATTTGACCTGACTTATGGCATAAATAAAGTTTGATATAATTATACTGCAAAAAAAATTATAGAGCCCCATATGACTCCCTTATAGAGTCATATATGGGGCATTGTGGCACCATCATCACCATTCATTTATTTGGTTGAGGTTCCCATTAAATAAAGAGAAAAGGGTCAAATAAGGCCTTCTACTATTATGAAATAGTCACATAAGACCATGTACTCAATAAAGTGTCATATAAGTACCTCTACTTGTAAAAAGCAATCAAATGAGTCCTAATGACCTATTTAACACCTCTTAATCCTAGTTTCAACGTACTTCTGACCATCTTTTTAGAATACTCCCTCCGTCCTGCTAGCAATGTGACAAGAGGGAGTGTCACGCAAATCAATAAAAAATGGTTTATGTGGTTGATATTGAATTGATAAAGTAGGAATAAAGTAAGAATGATTTAGAGTCACACAAACTTTGCCAAATTTGGTATGAGACAATCTTAGTGGGACGGACCGATAAGGTAAAACGGGACAATCATAGCGGGACGGAGGTAGTACATTATACGGCATATGTCGAATATTTAACTAAGATTGGCTGAAATACAAGTCAAAAAAATCAACATGTATGCTAAAATCGGGATTAGGAGGTGTTAAATAAGCCGTTAGGACTCATTTGATTGCTTTATACAAGTAGAGGTACTTATAGATACTTTATCGAGTACATGACCTTATGTGACTATTTCATAATAGTAGAAGGCCATATTTGACCCTTTTCTCTTAAATAAATGAATGGTGATGGTGGTGCCACAATACCCCATATTCCATAAGAGTTCATATGGGTTCCATAAATCTACTCAATTATACTGGGGAAACATATTGGCGGTGCGGCAAAAAAGAAAAACGTGTTAGTCTCTCTTCTTTTCACTTCAATTTTTGTATTCTCCTAAATATGAATAAAAGATTTTCTTAGCTAATACTCCTTATTTTCAAATTGTTTTATGTATTTACTTTTTAATGATGTAAAGGCCGGGTTTGTATATTCCTTATCTATGAAACTGATCAGATGGTGTTGGTGAATATTGGTAATGCTTGTCGTGTTTGATCTTTTTGGAATGTTAATTTCAGATATCAGTGCTAATAAAAAAATAGTTATAAGTTGACTTTCCAAAGGAAAATTTTCCGAAATAGGAATAAATAAGTTAAATTTTCGAAATATAATTGATATGTTTTTCTTCCCAAAATAAGAGTAATATGACAATATTTACTGTCATCTTATAATCATTATTGCCAATTAGTTGTTGTACTAGACATTCAACATAACAACACTTATTATCATTAACGCAAGTATTTTTCAAAGACAACAATCCTATTTTAGAATTCTAAAACTTATTTATTCTTATTTAGGGCAAATTCCCTTCAAGAAACGGTAACGTAGATTTCAACATGACTTTCATAAAGCTGTACTTTACTAGTTAGTCAAAAGTATACCACTAATGTTTATCCCGTGAATCAAGTTTATTACGAATAACTTTATCAATAGCTTGATTTTATGAATCTTATTTTCAAACAAATACACTCCTTATTCTTCTTGGGTTAAGATAATTCAAATCAAGGCATTTGAAGAACGAGGAAAAATGATTAAAATGATTTTTGTTTTTGTGTTGAAAAACTATTAAGCTACAAAGATATATTTTACATTTTTAAATTTGCAAATAATGATTCTCTTAATCATGATAACATTGTCATATCACAGTAATAAGAAATAATTGAAATTTTATAACTAAAACAATACATAAGTTAGATTGAAGAGTATAGCTAGTAATGTAGTAACTTTAGTCATAGTATGTTAAATTTTTACACTTAAGTTAAGTGGTGATGACAATATACTCGTAGTAACTTTAGCTTATTATAGGTTTTATTTTTGTAATATTCTAAAAAGAAGCTCACTAAATAACAGTTTTAGACTATAATAAATAGAAAATTATTCAAATTAATTTACTTACATCTTCTGTTTTTTTAAAGATCACTTACATCTTCTGTTAGCTATAACTAATTCGAATCTAGTATTCCTGGTGTTACAATAGACCATGGAGAGGTTCCTATACTGAGAACATAATATTGATAAATTGAATGTTTTGTATTCTGGATTATATTTTATATTCTCTATGCGAGATATATATACACACACATATATGGAGCATGTGCATATGTAATCAGTTAGCTACGCAGAGAGTTTTTCTCTCAAATAGTCATATCTATTTCTGATGAAACGGTTAGCAACACAAGAGGGGAAGGTGAATTGTGTGTGTGTGGAACCGTGACAGTTTTTCGCACAGTTCTAGTGTGAGGTCCAGGGAATTGCGAAATAGTAAAGTGCACAAGGATTTAACGAGGAAAAATCCCTTGGCTCAAAGGGATTAAAAAACCTCGACCTCCCTCGGAGGAATTTTCAACAACTTCACTAATAAGCCTTTTGTGGTTACAAGGTAAATTCTCCTAATCTACCCTTGAGCCACCCCAACTCTATCCCCTATAGGAAGAGTTATGCATCTCTACCTTGCGGGTAGAGAGCCACTCGGCTTTACAACAAAGCTCTCACACACACGACCCCAACCAGAGGAAGCTACACTTAAGCTTTTCCTCAAACTTCAATTACACAACACGTAAAAGAAAAGAAACTATATCTAGAACTCTGTAAGCAGATCCAGTTGCCTTGGTCTTGATACTCTCTTATAAGTATTTCTCTCTTTTATTGTTCGGTCAAGCATACTTCATTTCTCTTTGGCTGCTTCGTTTATATAGGCTGTTTTGGGTAGACCGTTTGAGCATCCTTCCTTGAATAGTTGATCTTCTAATATTGGGACTTTCCTCAATATTTTGAATTGCTTTCCTTCTTTATAATATTTCCCATATCCGAGCTCAATATATAAGGCAGCCAAATTAAAATATCTTAACCATATATTCAAGGTAGCATATCAGTCCCGAACTACGAGGATAGGTACAAACAGCTTATCCAAATTTTGTGTGATTAATTAATTACCAAATAAGACAGGCTTCGGTCAATTCCCAAAAAGGTAGGTACATTATTCTCAATATAAGCAAGCAACGGATTAAGATATGAAATGTATTTCAAACAACTTTTACTTTTTCAAATCCGTATAGCAAGGGAGTATTTTACCTACCATAATAAGCATGTGACGGCCCATGTCAGAAAAATATCCATACTCAAATTATTTAAGTTGATCAAGGATAACTTTTATGGCAAGGAGACATTTAGCAAAGCATGCAATACGTAAGTGCTATGGTCAACCACCAAATGTAATCAAATGAGGATACTTTTCATAAAGTAATAAGCTATATCAAGTGTGGAAAGAGAGCAATTACTCAAATAAGCACTTATACAAGCAGATTACTTATATCATGTCAAGGGAGATATTTTTGCTTGAAAGTATAATCACTCATATAAAGAAAGCATATGAATTGAAAATCAAGTAGGCACAATTCATATCATATTACGGAATTAGAAGTGGAGCTGCATTAGTTCCTCCTGCATGGTTAGTCAATCAAATTAATAATATCCATTTGTTCCTGAGGATAGTTCTGTCCTTTGTTCCGCAAGGAACTGTGAGCGGTTCTATCCGTCGTCCCCCCTACATGGTTAGTCATCAACAAAACAATCATACTCAACAATTTCTCATCTTAAAATCTTATAATGGCCGATGAGGGTTAGGACATTTTAGGGATGAAAAATCGTTGATTTAATCATCCAGCCTAATGAAGTGGTACCAGGGCCGGTCCTGAGGAAATGAAGGCCCTGTGCAAAAAGAATAATTGGACCTTCTTTTCAAAGTTTCAACACAAGTTAAAAAAACAGAACCGAAACCGCACAGACTCAAACGGGACCCGAAAGTCGGGACTCGAACATAAATCGATTTAATGAAGGTTTTTTGAGTTATAAATCGGTTCAAACCGAACCGAACCGATTTTTATTAAGAGGTATTTTAATTATTTATTTTGTAGAACAAATAGGTAATATAAAACTTGTATGTCTGTATTTCAACAATTAGTTGATTTGGTCCGGTGATTGATGTTTAGAAATTAGCGTGCATGCTTTTATTTCACCTGGGTTCAAATCCTGCATGTCTCACTTCTTTTCTTTTTTGTTTCTAAAGCTTAAGATTCCCACACCGGTGGAAACGGGGGATTTACTACTCCTTCGTTCTTATATACACGCTCCTCCTTTGCAGATGAGAAATACGCGAAGTGACGAACCAGGCCTGCTTCAAAGCCTTGCCCTAGTCCACCTAAGTAATACTACTTCCTCCGTCCCGCTAACATTGGGACAAGAGGGAGTGACGCGCAAATTAATAAAGAGTGGTTTATGTGGTTGATATTGAATTGATAAAGTAAAAATAAAGTAAGAATGATTTAGAGCCACACAAACTTTACCAAATTTGGTATGAAACAATCTTAATGGGACGGACCAATAAGGTAAATGGGACAATCATAACGGGACGGAGGTAGTAGTATACTACTACAAAAAAATTGGGTCCTTCTAATTTTTTGGGCCCTGTGTAGTTGGACACCCTGCACACCACCAGGGCCGGCCCTGAGTGGTACAATAGGTTTTTGTGGCATGTACTCTGTTAAAGAAACTTATTTTTTATTTTAATTTCCGTCTCATAGCTCCAAAAACCGTTGAATAGGTTTTTGGGAGCTGCCTCTTTCTCTGCTTCATTTGCCCCTGTAATGCTGCTTTTAAATTTCTTTTTGGTTTTTTTGGTGCTCTCTCAATTACTTTCTGCTCGGAAAAAATATCGGTTCAGAATGAAAATGAGAAAAGGTGAAAGTACCATTTTAAACTGTTGGTGGAATGAATGATATGTATGATTTAGTGTGTGATTTGTGTTAAAACAAAGGTAACAAATAGCAGGCAGCTAAGCAGGGCCGGTCCTGAGGAAATGAGGGCCCTATGCAACAAAAATAATTAGGTCTTCTTTTCAAAGTTTCAACATAAGTTAAAAAAACTGAACCGAAACCGCACTGACTCAAATGGGACCCGAAAGTCGGGACTCGAACATAAATCGATTTAATGAAGGTTTTTTAGTTATAAAATCGGTTCAAACCGAACCGAACCGATTTTTATTAAGAGATATTTTTAATTATTTATTTTGTAGAACAAATAGGTAATATAAAGCTTGTACGTCCTTATTTCAACAATTAGTTGATTCGTTCCAGTGGGTTGATGTTTAGAGATCAGCGTGCATGATTTTATTTTCACCTGAGTTCGAATCCCGCATGCCTCAATTCTTATCTTTTTAGTTTCTAAAGCTTAAGATTCCCACACCGATGGAAATGGAGGATTTACTACTCCTTCGTTCCTATATATACGCTCCACCTCAAAGTAATACTAGTATATTACTACAAAAAAAATTGGGCCCTTCCAATTTTTTGGGCCCTGTGCGGTTGGACACCCTGCACACCGCCAGGGCCGGCCCTGCAGCTAAGGCTTGTGATGGATCGCCTATCCTAAGGTAGCCGGAATCCGAGAAATAAGAGGGAAAACTGGGAAAATGTTAAGTAAGATCGAGTGTAAATTTCAGCAACATAACACCAAGTTTGCACAGAGAATTTTGGATCTCTTTCCACAGATTGGAAGGTGATATTTATACTATGGAAAAGAATACTTGGTCAACAAGTAAAAAAGATGTTATTCTATTGTGGTAAAGACACGTGTCACACATGTCTAACAAAAAGAACAAACTAGTCTAATGGGAGGGTGACACATGTAAAGGTGATTGGAGAGATAACTGGGACAGCTGACTGATTGGAACTGCGCATAACAGATTTATACCAGAATATACGTGGGGGTTACATGTGTGCTATTGGTGGGGTCCATCCCTAGGAGTATATCATTTTTTAAGAGAATAAAATTATTTGTATTAATCAAATCAAAGTTAAGAGCATCCACAATACAACTCGGGGTAATGATAACCAAATCTAACAATCAACTAAAGAACCAACGAGCCCCGTCAAAGCATGAGCCACACAATTCATTGACCTCACCCTTTGACTTGATGTTTTAAGGATCATCTGTGACATTTAGTATTTTGTTTTACTTTATATCACAAATAATATGTTTTCATATCATCTTACTCCAATCAGTATTGGTCTAAATTACATACTCCCTCCGTTCCTTAACACTTTGCCATCTTTCCTTTTTTGGACGTCTCAAAAAACTTTGTCACTTTTCCTTTTAATCAATTTTTTGTGGCTTCTGTTATTTCGCTCTCCTCTGCACAAACCTCAACCACACAGTTTTTACTTTATTATTCTCCGTGCCGGTCAATTTTGGCAAAGTTTTAAGGGACGGAGGTAGTATATATTCTTTTGCTCATTACATATAAAATTTGATCCTCACATTGTATAAATATAATCGGTGGCGGACCTAGAGATTTGTGAGAGCGGGACACACTAGATACTAAACTTAGTTTATAACAAAAACTTCAAATGTAATAAAAATGGTATAAAAAATATATTAAATTATACGGAATAGTTAATTACATACTCCGTATTAAATAGTTCACTACTCAACTTTCCCATTTAACCCCTTAAAATGAAAATAACATTTTTGAATTTTTGGTTCCGTGCATCGCACGGGTCATTTTTTTTTACTAATGTATGCCACAAGCTTGGTTAGCACGCCCAAACGTTGATTTGCACATCTATTATGGCACTGGTTTTTTCCCTTACACGTTTTTTGTTGGTATGTCTATGTGAAGGATTGTAAGTTTACAAAATGTGTGCAAAAGTGTTTAAACCAAGTGTTATTATTAATAATACGAAATGGACGTTGCACTTGAAGAGCAATCTATTCATTGATGTTAGTCGGATTAATCCTTAACAGCGCGGTGGGCACATAAAGTTCAAAAATTACATATCAACATACAGCCTGCAGATTAAAGACTTTGAAGTAGCTTTAGTGTTTCATCAACATGCTTCTCCGGCTGAAACTGGTTGTTATAGATGAGTTGAACAACTCCATTTTTGTCAAGCACGTATGTCTGTCTTCCTGGCAATGCACCAAAAAAATCTCCAGGGACTCCCCACTCTTTCCTTACCCTGTCCCCTTCATCGCTTAGCAATGTAAATGGGAGCCTATATTTCTTAGCAAAGTTCTGTAAATACATTATGCAGCAGCTAGCAACATTAGGACATACTACTTGACTCCTTCACACAAAATGAAAAAGAATCAAGGAAAAAATTACAACCTTGTGTGATGTAGTATCATTATTGCTAATCCCAACAACTTCAGCTCCTGCTTTCTTGAATTTCTCATATGAATCCCTGAAAGCACACGCCTGTGATCAACATAATAAACATACAGCTTAATTCTTTCGATCAAACAAAAAATGCTCAGCTCTAAACTCACACCTAGATTCGCTTTGTTCTTATTAAAAGTAAATCCAACTTAGAACATTAGGGGCTAATTTGCCCCTACAACTAAATCTTGGTGGTGTTTTTCTACCAAAAGGGAAACTTGGCCAAACATCCCCCGTTTGAGTTTAGAATAATTACAAAGATAACATGTTATGAGTCTAGCTATTATATAGTCTTCCCTAATACCTGAATATATCCGGTATGGCTAAATCATGGGAATATGTTTCCTGTAGCAATAAAGCTATGGCTAAATCAGTTTGTTACATTTTAATCCTACACTCCTCCATGGCAAGCATCTATTTGATAAAAACAAATAGACAACTTTTCATCATCCAATAAATGTTTGCACTGCAATATAGCTACAAATTGAAGTAAGAGAATGTTTCTCTACCCATACTCTTTCAATAGGGTTGTATAAATCACTTCAGGCAAAAACTGTTTACTAGCTGGTAAATTGCCTAGATGATGAATAAGTTTTTGGTTTGTGTCATTTTTGGTACCAAACTAATCAATGGATAACTCTGATATCCTCCCTAAACACCTCTCAATCAAAACCATGACATTTTAAAAGTTAAAACACATTTCCATGGGCATTAAACCAAACCAAGCATATTTAGTATTCTTTGCATTGTGAAATAAAGTTTTCATTCACTATTCAAGTCCTTTTTTTATTTCTTGTTCTATATATCAAAAATTTTAAAATATCTGAATTGTTTTTTGAATTTTTGGCGGTTGAATCAAACTTCTAGTGTAATTCTAGATATATAAGTTTAAATATTAATACCAATATAAATATTATTAGAGGAGAGTACACAATATCTAAGTTAAAATATAGTAGAGGAAAACAAGAACACTAATATGGAACTATGTAGCATGTATACTTGATTGAGGTACCATATCCATGTATACGAGACGTTCCCGTATCTGTACTGTACGTTCCAGGTAGTATCTGAAGTTTTTAAAAATTTTAGATTTTTTTTGGTATTTTCTATAAAAAAAATATCATATACTCGTATCCAGGCAGGAAAGTGTACCTATTTTTTAAAAGCAAGCGACAAGGGTAAATGTAAAAACTAATAATCCCTCTCCATGCATCTCGAGGTCGTGAATCGACTTATATCTATCAATTATAAGAATATACACTCCGTATTTAACAACTTTGGAGTTTAGTTATCTAAAAACTTAACTACAACTGCAATATTTTACAAGAATAATATACTATGTATATGTTTAACTTTCATTGCACAACACACGCATATATGCATGTATATTTCAAATAGATTCTGATAATTTTTAATATTTATAAATACACCCATGTGCCCATATCTTATAATTTTCGGTTTTTTTCATACCGCCCTATGGTTTCCATATCTATGCTACATACATATGGATTGGGAGAAGTGTGTCCAAATGACTATTTACCCCGGACTGACTGGTAGTCTTTCGGGTCCCAATTTAAGGTTTCTAATACTCAGCATACCCAAACAGCTTTGACACATTGGGTAGAAGTGAAAGATGTCAATGAATTATGGGTGTCCTTTACAAAGAAACCCGCCAACCAATCGTACCTATATGACTATATATATGATACTACTATCATCAATCCATCAGAATCTGAAACAATAGAGAGATGAGAGTGCAAAAATTCACACCTGTTTGGTGCAGCCTGGGGTCTCGTCTGCAGGATAGAAATAAACCACCACAGGCTTGCCTTTGAATTTCGAAAGGCTCACATTCCTTCCCTCCTGATCTTTCAATGTAAACCCGGGTGGCACTGTTCCTTTCGTCACCTGCCAAATCAAAATGGTCCACAACCCGAATTCTGTTAGTATAAATTGAGCAAAAAAGAAGCTTTTAAAAAAAAGCTCATCGATGAATGCACCTCGGCGAAGATGAAGCTCTTTGGTGCTGAAGAATAAGAAGGGGTCGAGGATGGGTGACGGAATTTGAGGGGATAAAAGTGCGATTTGGCGGATTTCGATAGAACGCAAAGGCTCAGAGATGGAGGGGGTATAGGAGATTGGGGATGGAGCAGAGAAGGAAGGTTTGCTAGGTTAGGAGAAAGAGACAGAGAAGCCATTTCTTTGTACGTTGGAATGATAAAGAACTCTCTGCACTTTGCTTGCTCCCAATAAGAAACCTGTGTAGTGAATTCTCCAAGAATCTGTCCGCGCGAGCTTCCTGAACCAGTGAATCAAGATTACGGTTGTGGTGGGGACTGGGACTGGGACCGGGAAAGATAATACTCCTTTTGGTAAAGATAACCCTCCTTTCCTATTATATCTTCCAATTTTCCTTTTTCATCCGTTCCAATTAAACTTCTACTTTCCCCTTTTGGTAAAGAATTTGTGGTTCACAACATTTCTTACACATTTCTCTCTCCTCTGCACAACTCTCCACCACACAATACATACTTTTCTTAAATTGTGTGCCCATAGAAAATGGAAGATAAAATGGGAACGGAGGGAGTAGAGCAATAGACTATAGAGATGATGATGAGTTAGGAGATGTGGTGTGATATGCCCACAATGTTGCACTCTTTTTTTAGCGCCATTTTGTTCACCCCTTAACTCACTTCTTCTCATTTGGTATTTCATTTTTTTTTGT